>OX596269.1:7388662-7742161 GCA_951394255.1 Polyploca ridens | reverse complement strand
GGAAACATTTTCACAGACATCAAACAAAAATAAAACGATAACGCATATCTGAAAGGGTTCCGAAGTCGGATATCTGGAGGGGATTGTGATCGGCACAACGTACATTGAAGCACACATAGTACACAATAGAAATATAAGAAGCAGTATAAAACATAACGGGACGTAAATACGATGACCGATAATATTATAGTACACCTTGTCAAAGTCAATCAATTGAGGAACTTAGGAAGGTAGAAGCTACTGACATTATAGGTCGATTAACTAAATCTGGCACGTTCACAGTACTCACACATATGCAATTTCACGATACAGTATGTTTTATTACATTATTGCTTTTAAATAGTCAGTCAATTCTAATGGACGAATGCAAAAAAGACCAGTATATATTTATTAACAGTAACAAAAGTAGAACAATGGTGCCGATTCTGTTGTAAATCGCACCAAACTAATTTTAGTCACATCTCATCTCTTTCTTACGAACATTATTGAAAAAGGATAGAGTATATTTAAAGCTGTCAAATTAATCTTTGCCGTCTTATTTTGCGTGTAACCGCGATAGATGGCAACTAAATTTTTATTGAAAACAAGCATTGGACTAATTTGACACTAGGGCCATTTCCCCTGATTCTTTTCTTTACAACTTAACTAATTTTAATCCCACTGTCTCTTTCTAACAGAGAACATAAGAAAAGGATGTAAGAAATTTAGTCCTGTCAATTTAGTTCAATGTTTGTTTTCAATATAAATTTAGTCGCCATCTATCGCGGTTACATCTAAATACCCGCAAATAAAGACGACAAAGACTAACTTGACAGCTAAAAGCTTGACAGCTTTAAATACGTTCTATCCTTTTTCAATAATGTTCGTAAGAAAGAGATGTGATGTGACTAAAATTAGTTTAGTGTGATTTACAACAGAATCGGCACCAATGTCTCCTTCATACTCATAAGCGTGGTGGCGCGCGAGAGAGACGAACAGACTTTTCATGTTGCGCATGCAGTGCGACGTGACGCCGCGCGCTTATTCACAGACACTACACAAGCGGAACGTGTAAATGTGTTGCACGTGCCAGCTTTAGTTAACCGACTTGTACCGGCTCGTAAGTCTGCTTTCGACTAAGAATAACCGGCAAGTAACTCGGTTAAATAGCACGTTTACCTATTTTTTTAAATATTTGATTAAATATCTTTAGGAATTGAATCCGAATGCCATTTGAATGATGTTTGAAAAGTTATAAGAATTTAAACGGAATTTATCAATAAAACGGTGGATAGATTGAAAATTAGGAGAACATATTACTTGACTAGCCTATGGGGTGCACCCCTTAGGAAGTGGGTAAAACTAAGTGGGTAAAATAGGGAATCTTGGCAAGAATGTTCAATGAACCACCTGAGGAGCAATTTACTGGTATGTTTAATACTTATTATAACTTGCAGAGCCTGATTGGAAATTAGGAGAACATATTACTTGACTAGCCTATGGGGTGCACCCTTCAGGAAGTGGGTAAAACTAAGTGGGTAAAATAGGGAATCTTGGCAAGAATGTTCAATGACCCAACTGAGGAGCAATTTACTGGTATGTTTAATACTTATTATAACTTGCAGAGCCTACTGATTCAGGTATAATAGCATAATCATTGAACTGACGACTTCGCCAACAAACCAAAATAGTCTTTATTACAGTATTAATAAAAGCGTTAATAATATTATCGGTCACGCTATAAAATAATGGTAAGGGGGGCAATAGACAAATATCTGACCATAAACTGATGGGTAATGGTAATGACAACCCAGTTAGAAAGCTAAAAAGCTGTCCCAATATTATAACCTATGCGCGTTTTATCAAGCGAGATTTTAGTTCCCCAATTCGCCACCAATGATAATGTGGCGCTAGTGTTCCCCAATTTTTTTAAATTTAAGCGTTGTTTAATTTTTACAGCTTTATTAAAATAAATATAATATGTTTGTTTTATTTGAAAATCCCCCAAAATATCACATTAACTGTTGAATTATCTAGTTATGAAACTGAGCACGCGTGGTAGCAAAGCTGTGGAGAGCTGTTTTAAACTTGTAAACACTAGAACACTTTTTTTCACTATTTAACCAATAAATACAACGAGTGTAAGAAAGCAAATTAATGGAATATTTTTTTCATTACAGGGAGTCCATTAATTACGTGACGCATTTAGGGGAGGTAGTCGAACCGAATCTCACCCAATCTCTCAAAATAGGCTACTTTCCTGAAAAAAACTAATTAGACCGTCATTTACATTATCAAAAAATATTAGACACGTATTTTTTCTTTTGTCAATTAAACATAAAAATACGAAGATATGGTGTGTTGAAGTTCCGCGTGACGTCACGGTGTGGTACACTTTTTAGGAACAAGTGACGTCACGAGCCCCCACTCCCGAACTTAGTCGCACTTTATCTTCGTCAATTATATGGTATTATTTGGTAAAGCAAAAAATACGTGTCCAATATTTTTTGATAATCTAACTGACGGACTGAATAGAATTATTATATTTTTACCCAGGCAACATCCCTATTCAAAAAGTATAAATACTTTGGCCCTGATATGGCACTTATGAACGTTAACAAAATGACTACACCGGTTCCAAATTGAACTTGAACTGAGAAGACTCCAGCAAGAAACTCAGCAAGTCTTTTTTTTATGTGTACTTAGAAGTATTACAATTTACAATATATATATAACAATAGCCTGCGAAGCGAACAATTCATTCACGTGGGGGAGAGGGGGCTCTCGGCAAATATCACGTTATAATTTTACCAGTATATTTAAAATATTCAACGCAATCAAACAGAGATTTACGTATTTACTCTAACAAATACGCATGTAGAAAAATCTCACGTTAGATTAGATGGGAGGAATCGGAAAATCACATCACGTAATTAATGGACGCCCCCTTATTTTTTGTCCCGGGATACAGACGGTAGTCGTTAATCCTTACTTCAAAATTCTCCCCGCAGAAGTACCATGCGTGCCCAGTATCAAATATTTATAATAGATTATAATAAAACGGTATATAAATATGTATTGTATACAATACCTGAGTGTGCATTGCTTTGCGACTGATTCGGTTGGTTTCCCGCCGCGGTGCGTAGAGATAGAGACGATCCGGACCGGCTGCCGTCTGATTCCGGCTGGGGAATTATTGTTTACATTAGTAAAGTAGCCTGAAGGCAAGCGGTCACCATCACGTATAGCTATGGGGATTGACGTGTTGCCCGAGCTTACAAAGCCTAGAAGGAACTGGACCTCAAGTGCAGCTATCGGATGACAGGTGCTTGGAGACAACTTGAAGGTGGTAGCCAGCCAGATGGGTACAACAAAGTACCCTACCACCGTGCCATGGTTTCCTCACTGTTTTCTGTCACCGAAAGCTCATGTCATTGTAGGATTCGAACCCGGAATAAGTCTCGGCATCCGACGTCACTACCACTGAGCTATCATGGCCTAGGAATCCGCCTGATGGTAAGCATTTAGACCTAGTTGAAGATCTTCATGCTGTAATTGGGCAAACAACAGCATGGACCTTATTTCACAACCTCGATAAAAAGCTCTTTTGAAACCAAATATGTTTATTTACTCAAAAATGCGCAGATCGGTAGTTAGTTAGGCTTTAAGCGGGGGGAGGAAGGATTGAAATAGCAAAATAGAGTACGCATTAGCGATTTAAGTATGCCTTTTACGTCATGGGTCGACAATAATCTAGCAAACCCCAAGTATTGCTCGTAGTAATTTTCATAGGCGATGGTGACCACATTTTTTTAACCGACTTCAAAAGGAGGAAAAAAAGGAGGATGGTTCTCAATTCGGTTGTATTTCTTTTTTATGTTTGTTACCTCATAACTCCGTCATTTATTAACCGATTTGAAAAATTCTTTTTTTTATTTGAAAGGGTACATTTCCCGTTTGGTCCCATTGTCATATCAGATCAGGATTTGATTACTTCTTAGTGTACTTTGAAGTTGGTTTAAGTTTTTTTATAAACAGTCCAATTATTATACTACTTAGGTAGCAAACAAGCATACGGCCCGCCTGATGTTAAGCGGTTACCGTAGCCTATGGACGCTTGCAACACCAGGGTTGTCACTCGCGCGTTGCCGACCCTATCATTAGGTGGACCGCCTTCCTGCTTTAATGTATTCAGATAGAATAAAATCAAGAAAAATATCTGAAATATTGCTGAAATACCTTGTAATTTAAGGAACGTAAGATCAATGCAATTCACAACCTTTCAGCACAGAGAATAATGTATATTTTAGTCTAATTTGGTAGTATACTCACATCGGTACTTTTCCTTCCCAATAGTAGATACGTGGCAAAGACGTCGTCGTATTTCGCCTCGGCGAGTGAGTATTCGATCTCTTGCCTGTTGTAGCCCAAACACACTAGCGCCTCTGTCGAAACAAAATGGAACTTATGAGTTAAATGTTAGAGTACCAGTTTCTCTAACGAATAAAGCAAGACATGACAACGCCCATATTAAGAGATGAAATAAAAAGTCTAGAATATATATACCTATATCATGATTTTTATGATGTAACGTTTAGCATTTTTGCTATGATTTTTCCAAAAGAGTTTATTTTGACGAAGAATGTCAAAGAAAAGTAAACATGATTTTAATGTAAATAAGTTACACTTTTCATTGGCATTCTCAAACATCAAAAAGAAATTCCTATGAAAAGCCTATTTTAATTCAATGCAACTTGATATCCGATCAAATATGTACTTATACCAAAGATAAATATCTGGTTAGCTTATTGCAGAGATCAAACAAAAAATGATGAAGATATAGCAGGTTAAAGTTCCGCGTGAAGTCACATTATACACAAATAATTCTATCACTAATAGGAAGCTAAATTATCCCCGAGCGATTTATTTTCCCGGGAACACGGGTGAAACCGCGGGGTCAGCTAGTACTTAAGTTCTACTCGAGGAATATGCGAGCCTCCACAAATATATTGGAAATGCAAATCCACAGCTGTAATAATTTTCGTACATTGGTCAAAATTGGTAAAACTTTTAATTGGCCTAATGTTATTATTATCAATTAAAAATTAAAATACTGCAGGTGAATTTGAAGACTTACATTTGAAGAGCTTATACTCTTGGCAACTTTTGTTGATGATTTCAATGATAAATTCAATAAAGAGTACTTTTCCACTAAAATCATTTCTATTAACACAAAATATGGTAAATATAAGGTTGAAATTAGCGCAAGAAAACTTGTATTGTATGTAAACGCAGACAACAAATCACCTATATAATAAATTGATACACTTAATACAAACAAGTCAAAATATTAAAAAAACACGACTGCCCTACCAAAAAACTAACTAAAAAGTTGAAAAAATCTAGCCAGTTATGCCAATTCTGTTGTAAATCGCATTAAACAAATTTTAATCACATCACATCTCGTTCTTATAAACATTAGTGGATAGTGTTATTTTAGTCTTTGCCGTTCTAGTTTGTGAGTAAATAGACATAAGCAATTTTGATGGCGACTAAATTTATATTGAAAACAAGCAAATGGACTAATTTGACAGGACTAAAATGTTATGTTCTTTGTTAGTAAGTTGAAAGAGATATAGCGAAACTAAATTAGTATAGTTGTAAACAACAGAATCAGCTCCAGTGTCACTCGGGATGATGTAAGGATTCTAATGATACCCCATACATCCAAATCTGTTTAGGCATTTATAAGTTATGGTGTAATAATAAACTCACATACATACATGAACCCTGGCAACCTTATACTTCTTTTTTGGGCAGTCGCGTAATCAACGAGAAATTACTATTATCTAAAATTACTAGTGAGTAGCATAAGCTTGTAATATCGCCTAATTTTTGTAGACATGTCAAACGCTTTACTATGGTGCCGATTCTGTTGTAAATCGCACTAAACAAATTTTAGTCACATAACATCTCTTTCTTACAAACACTATTGAAAAAGGAGAGAACATATTTAAAGCTATCAAATTAGTCTTTGCCGTTATCATTTGCGGGTATTTAGACGTAACCGCGATAGATGGCGACTAAATTTAAGTTGAAAACAAGCATTGGAATAATTTGACAGGACAAAATTTCTTATATCCTTTTCTTATGTCCTTTGTTAGAAAGAGATATAGTGAGACAAAATTTAGTTTAGTTGTAAACAACAGAATCAGAACCAATAACTTTATGACTTATCAGAAATATATAAGGCACTAATAATTTTTAATGTAAAACGTCATAAATAAAAAGTAAGCATGCACATATGGTATTGTTTAAACAAATGTGTTATTCTTTTAAACATTTAATGCATATATATAAATATATATGTAACTAAGCATATAATAACCCATGTATACAGCGAAATTAGTAATGAAGCATGCCTTTATGTATTTAATACCACAGGACGACTACACATATAAATGCATATATAAAATGTATACAATTCTGTCTCATTGAAGTCTATTTTATTTTATTTTTATTACGTTGGAAGTAAAATAATTTTAATTTAATAATGTATTACTTTCACAGTAAATAGATACGAAATTAATAGTGATTTTACTAAGATCGATCGAAAAATGCACTAAATGGTTTGTGTAAAGAGACTGTACGGTATTTTTTCGAGAACATAACTGGCGATTTATGATAGTAAGTTGTATTTTAGTAAGATTCTCATGTAAAAAAGGGAAAATTTAGAAAACAACGATAAATCTGTACCAAATATAACAAAGACATACAAACAAGACAGAATTTCAGTTTTATACCCATATCTAAACACGTAATACAATACACCAAAATAATAACCCCATAAATTTGAACGTACCAACTTGAGCTGTGTAGTTTAGTAGATAGCGACGAACGCATGGAATAAAACATATGTTAATATAAATAAATTAATCAGTACTTCATCGCTGTTCTGGGGTATAGTGATGGTAATAAAAAACAATACAACTGCCCCATCGTACGTTTGTTTGTATGAAGTTACGCTATAAACGGTCATACAAAAGTCTAAACGTCTCTGTCATAGGTGCAGCACAGACGACAGACTATCCGTGCCACACATTTTAGTATGTGCGCAAAAAGTCTGCGAAAGAATAGAATTTACCCAAATCTCTATTTCTTCTTCTTTCACTGTATTTAAAGTACAAAATAATACATCGTAATCCATAGCATGTACGTCCCTACCTAGACTACCGCCAACAGAATGATCGAAGATGTAATGTACGTTGTGTTTCATGCTTTGAATCTGTGATAAATCCGTGACGGACTTTTTTGTGTGCCGCAGACTCCTGCGCACAAAAAGTCTGTCGTCTGTGCTGCACCTTAAAAGAATCAGAGCAAACTTCTACTCTCCGACTCGATCTGATTTTTGTCAACGGTATACCGGAGAGGAGGATAAAACTTTACGACTAACCACGTGCTAAAGTAGTTTAAAAATTTGGACGGAGTCAAATAAGACATCGACAGTAAAAAAATGCTGACAGATTTCAATCAATCGTATGTGTCTGACGTCTTCACGAGCGAATTTACACCTTATTGCAAGTCGCATACAAATCAAAATTTAAAAGCGACTTCTGACCACCTCTATTTTGATCATTATATTTCTAGCAATATAATGCAAATTCTCTTAGGCCTCCGTCATCCTTTGCATAATTTCAAAACAAGATAATTATAAATGCTACTATACAACCATTTTTAGAGAACTTCTTAGATACAAACATACGTTGAGACAATTGCAAATGTAAGCTGTATAAGGGTGTGAATTAAGCAAATTCTAGCTGCAACAAATGCCGAAACGGTAATTATTTGACGGCATATAGAAGTATTGCTTATTAGTGTATCAGCAAAATATCAAAACAGTTATCGGCTATATTAGCTTTAACCAGATAAAGTTAGGACTTAACAGATACTGAACAAGCCACATTCTTAAGTTAAATCATAATCCATATCAAACACATCTCGTTCAATAACTTTGTTAAGAAAATTATCATTACCTTATTTTAAAACATAACACATGGTAATGAAAATAGCTCTAAAAGTACAAACATTAAGGTTTCTTTTCGATTAGCTAGGAATAATATCTTTGATACGGTTAAATAGACAGTCGACTCCATATTATCATAAGTACACAACTATCCTGTCTTAGGAACGGCTAGATGCAAGCAGCACAGAACAGTTTGTTGTGGACATCAATGGGAGAAAGCCACTATAGGAAAAATATCTTGACTTAAACTTTTTTGTCATTGAAATGGTAATGACAACATCACAATGGTGATGACAAATCTGAAGATGATTACAGTCCAGGGGCACTACTAGGTAAGGAAATGGTAATTATTGAAGATGGCTCCCTATTTCTGACATTTAGATCCCCTTAAAATCAAGGGACAACCTTATTCACTTGATCGGTCCTCATTTGTCTCATAAATTGTACGTCACTAGTTTTCGTCTCTTTCGTTTCGTTTATAAGTTACACACACAACATCCGAACTATCTCATTTATTATATTAGTGAGATGAGATAGTAGCGATACAGAAAATAGGAGTGTAATTCGTAGTAAAGCTTGTAATCATTTCCTTACGCAGCAGCTGCTTGTAATGACAACAGTCATATGCTAATAACAACAGTCATATGGTAATGACAACAGCAATATGGTAATGACAACAGTCATATGCTTATGACAACAGTCATATGGTAATGACAACTATGGTAATGAAAACTCACCTATCCGTTTATGGTCCTTAAAGTCTTGCTGGGGCTCTATATAAGGCCTCAACTCGTCCTCCTCGTATCCTGTGTTCATCCACTTATCCCTCATGATATTCTCCAAGGAGGCTCGCTTCGCTGGATTCAGGACGAGGAACTTTTTTAACAGGTTCTCGCAGTCCGTTGACATGTAGAATGGTATTCTGTAGAGATATGTATACAATATTGATTAAAACATGTGCTTTCGGTGAAGGAAAATATGATGAGGAAACCATAGCACGGTGGTAGGGTACTTTGTAGTACTCACCTGCCTGGCTACCACCTTCAAGTTGAAAATCAATCGACAAGCACCTATCGGTATTCAGACAGCTGCACTTGAGAGCCAGTTCCTTCTAGGCTTTGTGTGTGCACCACCTTCGACCACATCATCACTTACCATGGTGAGATAGCGGTCAAACACAGGCAAATACACAGTAAGCGCTCGTGGTGTAGCATGATTAGCCGTTCTTAATCGATCGGCAAAGTTAAGCTACGCCTGTCGTGGTCGGTACCTGGATGGGTGACCGCCTAGTGGTATTCCAAATCGAGCGTTTCCGTGCTTCGGAAGGCACGTAAAGCCATTGGTCCCGGTTATCACTTAATTATCGTGATAGTCGTTAAGGGCGGTATGTAAGCTAACGTCATAAACAGGGTTCGCTATTTTAGTGGTTTATGAATGAAAACATGAAAGAAATAGTATTATATGAACATAAACATAAAATCAAGATACCAATTAATAGATCCGTGTTGGCTCTTTTTTTTTAATTTGCTCCAATAACTAGCAAAAACATTACAAATATTACCAAAATCACAAAAATCGAGGTTTGCCTCTTTAGTGATACCATCAAATTTAGAATCCATTTTGTAAAAATTATATATAACATCGAATCACAAATATATGTACAACAGATCCGTGGGGCCACATTTTCATTTTTTTGTACGAGAATAACGTAATTTATTTATTAATAAGCATCAATTTTGCGACGCCATTTGTCCATACATTTTTCTATGAAATGTCATATGAAGCTTTATATACAAGACGCAATCGCGAAAATATTCAGTTCCCCCCCGTGTCCCAAGGTGACACCACGTCGCTTTTTATTGACACCGGAAATTACGTCATCCATATATCTGTACACATGCGCTTGTCAAAAAGAACATAATAAGTGCATTTTTATTTTTTACATTATTAGAGTTATGAAATACACCATGGACATTTTGATAAATTTATTGTTCTTATGGTAATCGGTATCAATTTCATGATTGGTTGATACGTCCTTAGTCTTTTTGAAAAAGTCCCGTATGCCAAAATATTTTCCTTGTTCTCCCTCTCAGCCATTGATTGCTTATTTTGTTACTTGCCTATAGATAGACTAGTCTTATTAATAAAATATAAATAAGATTCTATTTTTAATCATGCGGCTTTTTAATGAATCGTCGATGCTGAACAGAAGGTTAGGATACGGCCATCGATATAATATATGTATTTTATTAGATTTCGCGTTCCGAACAAAAAATCCGTCGAGCTTGATGACAGCGGGGGCGAGGCGGGGGCCTGCGCGAAGCGAGTGCACAGTACTCTGACTGTTGCAGTACAAGCTGTGTCTAACCAAACTATACAAAAATGTAGCGCCCCAGCCGCTTATAGATTATAGTTTTCGCGCGACCAAAACATCTTAAGCGCCAATGAATTTCATAGCGCCTACGCGTTTCGTTCAACGTGTCGTTCCTATAGAATTTACACCGCAGTCGTGGCATTTAAATGAAGAAATATTTTTTCTATTGTGATATTATTACCTATTTATTCACTTGAAAAACAAATAAGTTTACTTACTTGACTTTGATTTCTTGTATTATTAATGCCGCTCCGTACGCCCCCACACTGAATGAATGTCGAAGGCACACTAAAGTAAGGTGAACGGAACGCAGTTCAGTTAATTCGAACCAAGTGAATCTTGGGAATACTGTGTATATATAGTAGAATGCTAGTAGAATACAATTATATCGATGGATACGGCTATTTGTAAATAATTCACTGTTCTTATATTATATTCTTTAACTATAAAGCTATTATTGTTACTAGATATTTACTTTGTAGGTTTTATTTTATTAAGCATAACTTAATAAGCCTCTTTGCAAATCCTTACAATTTAAATTCTTATAATTTTTAATTCTCGTCGTCACACTCTACTACGCCTAAAAGTCATTGTGAGCATTATCCATAAAAAAATATTATTAATTATTAATAAAAATTCGATATCTCGGCACCGGTGCATCATATATAACATTATTTCTAGAGCTAATATACCAGGTTGTTCAATAAATTGTGTCGCTCGATACGAGAAACACGTTTTTATTATTTGAAATACATTTTATTATGATGATGATGATGATTAGCACTACTCTTAGCCAGTACAACGACCGACCCATGTCCTATACAACCATTCAAACATCAACCACCATGTAACTAACTTAGTTTATAATGACTGGTACCTGAATAGTTGTATCGGAATAGCCATGAAGAAACCAAGGAGTGCGTGTTATATAGGAGTGACACGCTCTGGAGTGGGAGAGGACGGCCAGCTAACCGCAACCAGCTAACCACAATCGACCGACTGTTCAGCCTATAGATTAGGGATGAGCGTTGATGTATGTTGAGTGCTGGAGTTTTATTGTCTTCTTTCTTATTTTGATTTTTTGTTCCTGGGTTGGATTTTGTTATTTCTTTGTTGTTCATTAGATTAACCTCCTCCATGCACGGGTATAGCTTCTATGGTTGAGAGGCTCCTTGTCCATTTCAGCTTCGGTATGTGCTTGCATATTTCTTGGTCTTCGTTATTATTCTAGAGTCAAATTGGTTGCCTCAGGCACAAAATTCAGCAAGGTTTTTAGTATAGTAGTCCAAATATTCTATATCATGCGCCGATTGATTTTTAAAGTAAATATCTGTTTTCTGGGTTTTGATTTTGGTGTACTGTAGGACCGTAACATGGCCATAATATATGGGACTGTATTCTATCAGATGTGTGTTTGAAAACTTAAGTATCTTGGTTAATGGGATCAGAAACATCCAGGATAACATATCTTTTTGTGTTCCCGAAAGTATTTTTTTTGGTTTCCTATCCTGTTAGGTGTATGAAGTTCCGTGATTTTAATCTGATCATGGATGAGCATTTTGTCCTGGTTTAATTAGTGTTCAGCCTCATTGTTTATCAGTTAGTTTATCACAAGCGCTCGAGCTGTATACACCTCAGTGCAATAATTGTTAGACCCGGTTCTGATGCATATAATTATTTAAGACTATATATTATTATGTGTCAAGTGTAGTGAAGTGATTATTTAATTGTAATATTAGGTCTTTACCTATGAAATTGCCCTTTTGTATGAAAAAATTTAAACGATTTTTTTTCATGTATTTTTTATTTGTATTAATCCATGCAATCAATGCATCTCTGCCAACGCAGTGGCAGTTTATTGATGCCCTTCTTAAAGAAATCAGCTGGACGGCAACAAATTTTTCAAAGGCATTTTGTACTGCCTCTCGGGTATTGAATTTTCTTCCCGCCAAGAAGTTATCCAAATTCTGGAAAAAGTAGTAGTCTGTAGGCGCAAGGTCTGGTGAGTAGGGCGGATGACGGAGAACTTCCAACCCCAGTTCTTGCAACTTGGAGACCGTCTGCTGTGCAGTATGAGGTCGCGCGTTATCGTGCAGGAGTAGCGGAGACGAGCGATTGACCAATGCTGGTTGGAGATGTGCCAGCTTCTCCGTTATTGTGTTCAGTTCTTCACAGTACACATCTGCAGTAATGCTTACCCTGTTTGGTAAGAAGCCGTGATGAATCACACCGGCGCTAGACCACCAAACAGTGACCATTACTTTTCTAGGGGTAAGTTTTCGTTTAGGGCATTGTTTAGGTGCTGAACCAGGATCCAACCAACTTGCTGAGCACTTGCGGTTATCAAACAGAATCCATTTTTCATCGCAGGTAACAATGCGGTTCAAAATTCCTTCATTTGTGTGTCTGTTGAGCAGTGCAAGGCACGTTTCGACGCGTACTTCGCGCTGGCGATCATTGAGTTCGTGGGGTTCCCATTTGTCAAGCTTTTTTACCTTGCCAATTTGACGCAAATGGACCAATATTGTTTTGACGCTAACGTCGAAAGCTGCTGCTAATTCAGCCGTGGATTGTGTATCATCGGCTTCCACAGTCGCCTTTAATTCGTCATTGTCGACCAAAGTCTTCGGATGACCGCGAGGTTCATTTTTCAGGTCGAAATTCCCAGAACGGAAGCGAGCAAACCAATAACAGGTGGTGCGTTGGTTTGTAGTGTTAGCTCCGTAAACGTCGTTGATGTTGCGTGCCGCTTGTGCCGCGTTGTTGCCACGACGGTACTCATATTCCATAATTACTCGAATTTTTAACGTATCCATGATGACGAAAAAGTTTGAAATGCGATGAAAATGTAACACTAATCAATAAACAAATGACTACTTTTGGAAAAAGAGTTCCATGTTTTTAAAATAAAATTAATTTGAAATTAGAATTCTTAGCCAAACAAAAAATATTTTGATTTGAAATGGCCAGTACTGCAGAACGGCAATTTCATAGGTAAAGACCTATTATTACGACAATAAACACATTGGGCCCGTGAGGAGTTTGTTGCGTCGCTTCTTCTCCTCATACAGAGCATTTCCAAAGCGACGGTTTAACGTTGTTTTACCCTGCGGAAAGCTGGTGTTTTGAAACACTAAAAAATCATCGAACGAGTCATAGTGGGTTACGGGGGTGCTCCCAGAACTCCCTATCAGTCGACCGAATTTAACAAATGTTCGTTAGCTAATTATGAAGTATCCAGTACTGAATTGGCCATTGCAGGATAAATGGCTATGTCCCACGTTAAATGGCCTGCGTTCGCGTATACTAATAATTATACAAAGTAAGGGATAGAACCGCTGCATGGCCAATAGTATAATAATCATTGAAAAGGATTTCTTGACATACTTAAATTACTATGCGTGACAAATATTATAAACATAATATAGAATGGCTTCCAAATCTTTTAAAAGAGTAATAAAGTCGTGAAACGTCTCTGTGCAACCATCTCTTTTAATCTGAAAGCTAGATCCGCACATAAACCATTAAAGTAGATAACCTGAGTCGAAGGTCCTTGATAACATTTGCTAAGGGCCTCGCACTGGCTTAATTAGGCACTGTACTAAATGATATTTATATTGCAAATATATTGAAAATTAGCCTATAGCATTTAAGGATAATGTAGCTTCCTATTACAATTCAGGTGGCTTCCTATCCGCCTTCGGCGGAATACACACACATTGCCACTCTTATACACTGTTTTATTTAATCCTAAAGCCCCTCGCTATCTCAAGGAACGCTTCGAGTACTACACCTCAACATCATCTTCTTCATAATCCCATGGAACTTAACTTCCAAACTCCCAGTCACACTTCTCACTCTTATTCCCAATCTTTTACTATCCAAGCTGTACGTCTCTGAAACTCTCTCCCTTAGACTATAAGACGGGCCTCGACGTTAGACTATTTTAAATCTCTTGTTATTTCACGCTATCACACGCTATAAACTTCCTCATTTCCTGCCTTTCTTTCTATTTTTCTAGAGCTGTTATTTTCACGTTATGAGAACGTATTCTTATGTGTTAAACCTTCCATATTCTCATATATCCTGTTACCCAAAGGTTGTCTAAAAGAAATCGCTTAAGCGATAAGACCGCTTATTTTGTATCACTTCTTCTTTTTTGTATTGTTTCGTCTTCTACTATTTGGTGTACAAATAAAGCATATTTATCTTATCTTATTAGTGAAGGAATGTTCAGAATCAGATTAGTAATTTCAAAGCCTCGTACATGCAACTTACAAACTTTACCTTTTTATATGATACTAGTTGTCCCCCGTGGATTCACCCGCGTTCCCTTGATAAAAGTAGCCTATACCCTTCTCTATACCATAGGTATCTGATTGCCAAATCTCAATGCGATGGGTTCAGTGGTTTAAGCGAGAAAGCGTAACAAACAAATGGGCCAGTTGGTGCAGTTGATTATGATTCCACCTATAGCGGTGCAGGTCGTGGGTTTGATTCCCACCCAGGATATGCATTTGTGTGCATGAATATGTCTGTATGTCCCGAGTCTGGGTGTAATTATGTATTTACAAACAAAAAGGTTTCCATAGTACAAGCTCAGCTTAGTTTGGGATCAGATGACCGTGTGTGAGGAATGTCCCAGGATGTTTATTTTATTTAATTATTATTTATTACTAAACTTATTACTATTTATTATTATTACTTATTAAACAAACAGAGTTACTATTGATTAGTACCTACTTCTTCAAAAAACGTTAACGTAAGTACCCCCAAAGTACTTATATAAGGCATAGCACTGAATTTTCTTTGCTTATAATTAGTGAATCCATTCTGCATAATAATTATGTAAACTTTGGTTGCGCTTATTTAAATAAGCCACTAGAAAAGGTATTTAAATAGAAAATTAAATATAATGTTACTTAATAATATTGGAATTTTATCGGCTGGTACCACGTTATGCGGTACGTACCTAACTTGACGCAACGTCAAGTTTGGATCTGATGCATGTGTGCGTGCCTGTAACACAACTGCAAAGTAACAAATGAATGCTGGTTTTCGCGCGCGATCTAGCCTACATACTACCCTTAAGCTAGTTGGATGCCTCCTAGGCGGCTTGAAAAATTCCAACAGTAGGTTGACCACTAGCCTACCTCCACCGATCCGCAGTGGGCACGCGTGGTGGAGTATTGCCCATTCCCTTTCACCTTCATTTGTGTGCAGGAGGCCTGTGCTCAGCAGTGGGACATTATAGGCTGTGATGATGATGATACACAGTAAGAAATTAGACAATAGACAAAAGCTACTATTAGCTAGCTACCACCATGCTATGGTTCCAAATTGAAGAACCATAAATTGTCAATGATACCGTACCTATATTTTCCCCTAAGCACCCGTTCACGCAGTTCCCTCAATGTGGAGCCGTCAAAAGGCAGCGACCCTGATACGAGCGTATACAGGATCACACCTAGAGACCAGACGTCCACCTCGGGACCGTCGTATTTCTTGCCTGGAATATAAAGATGTAAGGTTACTATACAGGAAGTGATCTTGGTGTAGCATGATTAGCCGTTCTTAATCGATCGGCAAAGTTAAGCTACCACCGTCGTGGTCGGTACCGCCTAGTGGTATTTCAAATCGAGCGTTTCCGTGCTTCGGAAGGCACGTAAAGCCGTTGGTCCCGGTTATCACTAAATTGTGATAGTCGTTAAGCTAGTTGGATGCCTCCTAGGTGGCTTGAAAAATTCCAACAGTAGGTTGACCAATAAGCAAGGCTACTTCTTATCCCGGAAACCTGGGAGAATTAGAGTCAAATTCTATATTAAGTTACCATTCTCTTGCGTGACAGCCGTGATTGTGGGAATCGAACCCACGACCTGTGGGTTGACTGGGTAATTTGTAGTCACATTTTGCACCACCTCAAAAACAGCCTAGTCCTTTCACTTAAATAAAATTTAGAGCTTTATTCTCAGTGTGTTAATGTTAATATTACCTTGAAACAGTTCCGGCGCGGCGTAAGGCGGACTACCGCAGAATGTGTCGAGCTTAGCACCCGGGGTGAACTCGTTGGAGAAACCGAAATCCGCTATTTTTATATTCATCTCGCCGTCTAAGAGGAGATTCTCCGCCTGTAAAGTATCAAATATATGATAAAAACAACGGTTTTAAACACAGAGCAAGGACTGTCGCCTGCCGTTCCCGCGCGCCTAGTATAGTAGGCTTCCTAGTCCACAATCTCACAATAGTCACAAATTATGTGGCCCAAGGTCGGTAGGAATCACACAAAGCCTAGAAGCGAACAACTGGGTCTCACCTAGGGATTGATAGATGAAAAGATGCTTGTCTAAAGTGCCAAAAACGCCAGCTTTTTCAGAAAAATGTCTGTCTCTTGTAAAATACTATAGAGGTGGTAATTTGAGTCGGGATGGGAGCTACCTTAAAGGATGAAGCCACCTGGATATAGTCTTTAATAGGGACTATCCCATACTTTTTGAGTTATTGCTAACGGCATTTACAGATTTTGCTTGTCAAATGCGGCAATTGTCTTGTCAGATGGTAACTCCACAGTTACGGTCCGCCTCATGGTAAGCGGTTACCGTAGCCTATAGACGCATGTAACACCAAGGCTATCGCTTGCGCGTTGGCGCTCTCTTTACAGCCTTATTCAAAAGTGGTAAGTAAACGTAATTAGAGTAATTATTTATCTGCCTGTTTTGTATCACTTCTTCTTGTATTGTATTGTTATGGTTCGTCTGCTACTATGTGGTGTACAAATAAAGAATATTTATCTTATCTTATCTTTCTCAGCGACCTTCCCCAAGGTGGAGGATCTCTCTGAAATGAAGAAAACTTAATGTGAGGGTTACCTTTAGATCCCTGTGTATGATCCGTTTCTGGTGACAGTACTGCACTGCGGAGACGATCTGACGGAACTTGGCGCGCGCCTCCTTCTCCTTCATGCGCCCGTGGAGCACCAGGTAGTCGAACACCTGTACCAATATAGACGCTGTGGTTATTAACGGAAGGTTGGAAATCCAATGAGAATAACTATAAACAGAGAATAATGAGCAGGGTTTTCAAATGATAGATGCAATGGCTTAGAAACTTTTTTATGTTAAACAATTTGAAGAGTTGAAAACGTAAAGGGTATGTGACAATAAATCACAAATCATTATTTTCACGCAAATATTTTTTATACTTGATTGTTTACTCAATTTTAAAACAATCCTCACATATACAATACGTGCCGCTAAACAAGAGACTTGACACAAAACGTGGTTTGACTTGCTCAAAAGACGATTTATAGATCTCTCTTATATAAATCGTTTACTGCGCAAATCAAACCAAGTCTCATTTTCAGGGGCACGTATTGTACCTGGGAGCACCATTTATAAGATTTGAAGCTATATATTATTGTGCTGTGAAGAAGCTACGTACTTTTGATAAGGGGAAGCTTGAAAGTAGCGTCAGTAACTAAAAACGTGAGAGGGAACCGTTTATCGTGGTATGGACATGTTATGAGGAGGAATGAAAGCCACGTCTTCTTCTTCGTGGAAGACTGCCCACGTGCACCCAGTGCCCAAAAAGGGCGACAGATCAGACCCGACGAATTACAGGCCTATCGCCATCACCTCCCTTCTCTCCAAAGTCATGGAGCGAGTGATCAACACGCAACTTTTGAGATACCTGGAGGATCACGACTTGTTGAGCGACCGACAATACGGCTTTCGCCACAGTCGCTCGGCTGGTGACCTTCTAGTGTATCTCACACACCGTTGGTCACTCGGCATAGAGAGTCAAGGTGAGGCATTGGCAGTGAGCCTAGATGTGGCGAAGGCGTTCGATCGGGTCTGGCACCGGGGTCTTCTATCGAAGTTACCAGCATACGGGCTTCCCGAGGGACTATGCAAATGGGTCGCCAGCTTTCTGTCCAGCAGATGCATTAAAGCCGTCGTTGATGGTAGCTGCTCCGATAGCATGGACATAAATGCAGGCGTCCCGCAAGGCTCTGTGCTGTCCCCAACACTGTTCCTTCTGCATATCAATGATATGCTGTCTATTGATGGCGTTCATTGCTATGCAGATAACAGTACAGGAGACGCCCATTACACGGGCCGTGCAAATATCCCTCGTTCCGTGGTAGAGGAAAGCCGCGAACGGCTAGTGTCTGAAATCGAGAGTACACTAACTAGTGTCTCCGATTGGGGTCGGCTAAACCTAGTCCAGTTCAACCCAACCAAGACTCAAGCCTGCGCGTTCACCGCTAAGAAAACCCCATGGTCTGTGACTCCACAATTCCAGAACACTTCCTTAAACATCAGCCAAAGCATTGGGATCCTTGGTGTCGACATTTCTGGCGATGTTTTGTTCCGAAGTCACTTGGAAGACAAGGTTAAGCTGGCATCCAAAAAGCTTGGAGTGCTCAACCGAGCGAGGCAGTACTTCACATCGGGGCAAAGGCTGCAACTTTATAAGTCGCAAGTCCGGCCTCATATGGAGTACTGCTGTCATCTATGGGCGGGAGCACCTGGATATCAGCTTGGGCCTTTAGACTCGGTTCAGCGACGTGCCGTCAGAATCGTTGACGATCCCGAGCTCACAAGCGGTTTAGATCCCCTCAGTCTAAGGAGAGACTTTGCCTCCTTATGTGTGTTCTACCGCTTGTACAACGGAGAGTGTTCTAAGGAATTGTTTGACTTGATGCCTACGGCTACCTTCCACCATCGCAACTCTCGCCATCGACGGGGAGTCCATCCTCACACACTGAAACCAGAATTGTTTCGAACTGTGCGGGCTAAAAGGAGTTTTCTTCCGCGGACGCTTGGACTGTGGAATGAGCTCCCCGCCGTGGTTTTCCCAATGGAGTACAGCATGGGGTTCTTCAAAAAGGGTGTGAAGAGATTTCTGCAGGGTCGGCAACGCGCAAGTGATACCCCTGGTGTTGCAAGCGTCCATAGGCTACGGTAACCGCTTAACATCAGGCGGGCCGTATGCTTGTTTGCCACTTAGTGGTATAAAAAAAAAAAAAAAAAAAAACGTGACTAAAAGAATTATGAATATAAAAGTGGATGGATATACGGGAAGAGGAAGACCAAAAAAAGATGGATGGATTGTGTCAAAATGATATGGGTAAGAAAGGAGTGGATGCTGGTATAACGGATAGAAGAGACGAATGGAAGAAGCGTACATATTGCGCCGACAACAAGTGATTGGGAACAGGGCAGGCAGATGATTGTGACATGAAACCGTATTAATAAAACGAATCATAAGAAATTGTCGAAAGCTTAGACCAGGAACTCTGTAACCTAATCATAGTCTCCCTGCCACAATTTCCTGACTAATACCCACCTCACCACCCGAAGCGTACTCCATGACGAGGTACAGCGTCTTCTCTGTCTCTATGACTTGGAACAGCTTCACGATGTTCGGGTGATCCAGCATCTTCATTATCCGCACCTGAAACATAAACACATATTACATGAGTTTAATGTCACGATTAGAAGTTAGAATTATCGTTTGTCAAGTTGAGATAGAAAGAGAGGTAGAGCATAGCGTTTTTTCACTCAAATAGTAACTCGACTGGGGAAGTACCTCCACCTTACAGAATACCGCAGCCAAATAACTTTATGTTGTGTTCCTGCGCGTGAGTAAGGTCGCCAGAGCTCATCGGGGAAAGGGAAGGGTCGGTAACGCGTGAGTGATGCCCCGTGTATTGTTAGTGACCAAACTCTGAAATAAATGTTTCTGTTTGCCTATACTTAATTTCTATATATAAAAATGAATCTCTATTTCCCTTGGTTGCGCCATAACTTGAGAAAGACTTTAGCGATTTCAACCATTTTTTTTAAGGTTTCCTATTCTAATACTCTGGAGAAGGTTCTTACACAAAAACAATTTTAAGTAAACTTAACGGTAGGATAGGGTAGGGTAGGATATCCCTCGGGTACGCGGGTGAAACCGCGGGCGCAACTAGTATTATAAAAAGGTAAAGTATGTATGTATGTAGTTGTATGTTTGGATGTAGGACCTCCGGAACTACCGACCCGATTATGAAAATAAGCCATATAAGTCAGGTACAAACAAAATTCACCCCAATTCTTATTTCTAAACATAAAAAAATACTTGAAAGTAACCAAGAGAGGTACTACAAAGTACCCTACCACCTTGCTTTGCTCTCAGCTATAACTCAAAGTAAGAATCAAACCCACAATCCACGCATTCAGCATCACCACCACTGAACCATCAACCGTAAATAATTAAAAAGCACTCAGTCATAGTTAACGCTGTCACCAACACGCGCAACACAAGAGGCTCTTCAAAGTATGCCCAAGTACAAGAATTCCCGGAACAATTACTTACGGGAGCGGTAGCTGTGCAAGCAACATTCCTGCTCGGACGATGCACTGTCACTTTGCCTTTGTACTTTATAAATATCTACTTAGGGAATAATAAATATCTTAGGAAATTCCTCACACACGGTCATCTGATCCCAAACTAAGCAGAGCTTGTACTATGGAAACCAGATAACTGATATAATACATATACTACTTTTTGTTTGTAAATACATACTTAATATACATAATTACACCCAGACTCAGGACATACAGAAATGTTCATGCACACAAATGCATGTCCTGTGGGGGAATCGAACCCACCACCTGCGGCGCGTAAGGTGAATCTTAACCAACTGCGCCAACTGACCCGTCCGTTTATGCTGGTGTAGTCTAATAAATGAAATATGTTTGGAATATCATAATTTTACCTAGTTTTTTTTAGACCATTTAGTTGGCAAACAAGCATACGGCCCGCCTGATGGTAAGCGGTTACCGTAGCATATGGACACTTGCGACACCAGGGGTATCAGAAATCTCTTCACACCCTTTTTGAAGAGCTCATTCCACAGTCTGAGCGTCCGCGGAAGGAAGCTCCGTTGAGCCCGCACAGTTCGAAACAATTCTGATATATGAACTCCCCGTCGATGGCAAGAGTTGCGATGGTGGAAGTTAGCCGTGGGCATCAACTTAAACAATTCTACAGAACACTGTCTGTTGTAAAAGCAGATTAAATGGATGGATCAGTCATTTTGATTCTCTAGACAAGAGAGCATTTATAAAGGTAAAAACGATTGGAGTTACCACCGAATCGGAAGCTTAGCACATTTGCTATTGTTTTAATTCACTCACAGTCGGTTGCACAAAGATCACCATTAAAGCTTCATTACGTAATGAGACATTAACGCTAATGAATCCATCAATTTAAAGATGTTGCACAAAACCACTTTAGGCATATTTAAAGGTTCATTAGCTAAATACGTCAAAAAGTATGTTCTCAGTTACAAATCGTACTAAAATGGCAACATTGAACGAATGGAATGAATGATTTTTCTACATTGATATTTCTGACCATTGATTATGTAAATGTATAGATTATTTAAATGTATCTAAACATTAAACGCGGTGAAAAAAATGGACCCCCAATTGTTGGTGGCTAAATTCTTTTCCCGCGCACAATGTCAGTTGAGTTGTCATTGAATACGTTTGTGTCGTTTGTGTGACAATATTGTATTGTTTTAAATTACGTTTTGTTAATTAGTGTGCAGAAATTAGTTTTAATATGCACGTGAAAGGTTCTACCCCTTTGTAATGCTCATATAAATTGCAAATAAGTAAATCAATCAGATAAAATAGAATTTAATAAATTTATATAAGTAAAAAAACCACTTGATGGATATTGATCAATCTAACAATAAATAATCAATGATTCTGACATCTATTCTGTCACATTTCTTTTTGACGTTTAAGCTAATGAACCTTTAATTAGGCATGAAATAGTTTTGTGCAACAACTTTAAACTAATGAACTCATTAGCGTCAATGTCTACATTTCGTAAAGAAGCTATAAGGGTGATCTTTCTGCAACCCAGTGATGTCCGAAAATGATGAAAGATTTTTTAGACACATATTAAACACTTATTTAACATTTTTAACCACTATTTTTGAGCTGAAATATGTTTAATGGGTGCTTCTTGACCTATTAAATTTAATCTAAAGAACTGTCATTTAAATGGAACTTTAGTTACTAATGTCGCTTTGTGCAACATAAAACTACGTAAATGAGGTTTTAAAGGATCGTTTGACACTTCATTAGTTAAATTTAAAGGAGGCATTAGTTATTAATCAAATGACTGTTTGTGCAACAGTTTAATGGAAGATTACTGTTTAATGCCGACTTTAAAATTTAAAGAACGTTTCTGCAACTGACTGTCATAGTTTTACATTTACCGTTGGGGCAAACAAATCTGTCATATTGAGATGTCATATTTTTCTATTAGATGAATTCAACTCTGAGTTTTATTATTATTTACAGTTACTTAGGATAATTCATAATAGTGATTCCGTAAATTTATTTTTACTAAATTATAGCTAGTTAGATTAAGATTTCATATTCCGATTACAACCAGCCTATAACGATTTAAAGATCCAAACATTTACTCCAAAAAAAGGCAGATGAGCTTTCCTAAATAAGATGGTCCCAAATACATTCAGAAATAGCTTCAATCTAGCAACACATCCAACCCAGGTTATAGTATCTAGATTATACCACTTCCAATGACAAGTTATGTTAAAACGACGGTGGTCTTACCTCTCTGAATAGTTTCTGCAGGGAGCCAGGGTTCAGCTGGGTCTTGTCGATGATCTTGATGGCGACCTCCTTCCCGGTGGGCACATGTTTAGCTAGCTTAACCTTTGCGAAGTTACCCTTGCCGATTGTCTTCAGTAACTTGTACTTCCCTGGAACATTTAAACAAATATTTATAATTTGTGGAGTGATCATTTAGGCCATATTGGTGCCGATTCTGTTGTAAATCGCACTAAACTAATTTTAGTCACATCTCATCTCTTTCTTACGAACAGTATTGAAAAAGGATAGAACATATTTTAAGTTGTAAAATTAAACTTTGCCGTCTTATTTTGCGTGTATTTAGGCGTAACCACGATAGATGGCGACTAAATTTATATTGAAAACAAGCATTGGCCTAATTTGACAGGACTAAATTTCTTACATCCTTTTCTTATGTACTTTGTTAGAAAGAGACATAGTGACATTAAAATTAGTTTAGTTGTGAACAACAGAATCAGGGCCACTGTATTTTGTTTTTAGTTTGTTTTGGCCTGTGTTTTGACCACAATCTCATCATAGTAAGTGATGATGTGGGCGAATATGGTAAGCACACAAAGTCTAGGGGAACTGGCTTTCAAGTGCAGCTGTCGGAACACACTGATAGGTGCTTTTCAACTTAAGAGTGTTAGCCAGCCAGGTGGGTACTACAAAGTACCCTACCACCGTGCTATGGTTTCCTCACGATGTTCTCCTTCGCTGAAAGCTCAAGCTGTAGGATTCGAACCCGCGACCTTCGTCTCGGTATCCGACGTCACGACCACTAAGCCATCATCGCCTTATTTTTTATTAGCTTAAAATGCTTTTTTGGATTTTTCGGGCATGTCATGTAATTAGAATGCAATTCACCAGACGATCTCGGAGATTCATGAACTCTAGTTTATCCTCGCTAGGTTAAGGCCTTAAGATGCTGATGAAACATTTTATACATCACCATCATCCACAGAATCTTTTAGTACACTAAAGACATGAGCCTCTTTCAAGACGCATCACTTATTGCCACTCCGCATCAATTATCACTCCTTGTTCGCGTTGCTTCATGCTCCATTGCCCGACGTAGGTACCAAAGTCGTGATCACCCAGATTATGAATGGGTTGTACAACTTACCGATATGAGGTTCTTCGGAGGTCCTCGAGCGCGACGACACTCGAGCGCTGCCGCCCGCAGAGCCGCCGCCGCCCGCGCCCGCCGACGACTCCGATGCACTCTGTCAAATAAAAATATACATATTAAACTAAGATACCGGTAGAGTAAACATAGTACAATATATTGAATAATTAGTGTGATTGATGCAGGCTCGCCTTAAGTGGAAATGCTGGTGGCGTTTGTTCCATACAAACGTAATCCTCAGTTTCCTCTCTGGATAATGACACTAGAGCAATGATTATTTTACCATGCAATCTGTAGGTACCACTGTATGTCCCTAGGTTGTGTTTTTCTCCATAAATAAATTATTATAAGAATTAGGAGCCTTTTATCAGACGTCCAGCGAACAAATGTGAATAATATAATAAAACAAAGGAAAACCGACAGACATAGCCAACGCCTTTCTCATTATGATTCTTGATTTTTTTTTTAAATCGATCCATTTTTGTAGGTGGAAACCGGGGATTACGAAATAGCGATTTCGTCTAATTTAAATAGGTATAATCAGTCCAAGCTGTAGTTGTCTCTATCGCCCTCGGGCGGGATAGCTCAGGCACAGTGCGACAGCAATAGATATCCTTTTCTAGAATTTCTTGCAGCCATCCTTTCCTCTTAAGGCTAAAGGCCGTTAAAATTGTAAGAATGAATGGGAACCAGGATGAATCAATTATTCGTTTTAAAAGCTAACTCTGGATGAGTTACAACTCATCGAGTTACATCTACAAAGAACCGTACGTGGCACACATTTTGGATCAAAAAATATATTACGACTTCTTTCTACATTTTTAAAAATATTCTTGTGTTTCCATTCCTACCACGCAAATAATTTCAATACTATAACATTCTTTCAAAGTCTCGAGCCTTCCTCACGGCCCTCTAGAGACAATACGAAACTGTAAGTAAACATCCCCAGACATCCTTCGAGCCTAGAATCTGTAATATCGCAAGGAGTCGTAAGGAAAACAGAAATCAGGGTTCACCAACCTTTTTAACATTTATATTATTCTGTGACCCAAAATAAATGAAATACCTTTATTACATTTTTATAATAAAACCTGTCTGTACAGAAAAAAATCTCTCGCATGTCTAAATAGTATAAAAGGTCGCTATATCTGTCTGTCTGTTACGTGAATTATTTAAAACTACGGAATAGATTTAGTTGCGGTTTTTACAATAATTTAGAGAATTTCTTCGGGAAATCCAGTCGTAAAAATACGCTTTTAGGGGTTACGCTAAGGGAATAAATAATGAGATGAGATGAGATGCATTAAAAGATACATTAAATTAATGTTCAGTTGTAGGTCTAAGAAAGACTTAAAGAAAATCCAACAATAGTAGATGACTATCTTCTATGGATCCCACAGTGAACATATCTGTCTTTCAAAGTTTAATCAAAAATGTTGAGTTCTTTGTGAAGCTATATACAGGTCGTTGTTTTGGTCAGCGACGAGCGACTCAGGGTCGATAATACAAATGATACTGGTGCTAAAAAATATATAAAAAAAAATACTTTATTTTTTTATAATAATAAAAATAATATGAATTGGAAAATCATGTAATAAGCTAAAGTGTAGGCGTACTGTATGTACTCAACGGGGATGCGAGGAAGTAAAGGGGTGGGGCGATGGCGGCTTGCACCTAGCTTAGACTAAGCATCGCACGAGCCTAGTGAACATACTTTGCGGTAATTTTATTTCAAATTGAATAAGGTATTTCTCAATGCATTTACAGTACTTTTGGAAAATGAATTTTTTGTACTACCGCTCCTGGGTTGCTTGTCGCCGACCCAAAAAACACCCTGTATTATTTATGTAGATTAAAATTATTCCTTATACAATGCAATTTGAATTAATATCTGACAAGATATCACATGATGAAAAATCTCCATATCTATAGAAACTTCCTATAGATTTTATCATCAGATTTAATGATAACGAGACATATGATTCAAAACACTTCAGTACTTAAGTAGAAATCAAATATTTTCACACAAACGCACAAGGCTTCGTCAAGAAATCAGCTGACACAATTAGATAGCCGAGTCTAAGGACATGAAGGTCAAAGCCCTCCCGCGCATTTGTCAGGGTAATAACGGGACAAACGTGGCGGTATACTGGAAAACAACCCCGGGGTGAACGACCCCTGTCCCGGGACTGGGATTTGCAGGTCAACGAAACACTGTTTGGTTGTAGATAAGAACGTGTATTGTGACGTCATATGTAAATAAATAAATGTATGATGGGGTGGTGTTTTTTTTTTAATTCAACAAACAAGCTCAGACTTCCTACATTCCTAATGATCTGTATTAATATAATAAAGCGAAAAGGAATTGTTTTTTTTTTTAAATAATTTAGTTAATATAAATTTAGTCGCCATCTATCCCGCAAATGAAGACGGCAGACTAATTTGACAGCTTTAAATATGTTCTATCCTTTTTCAATAATGTATGTAAGAAAAAGATGTGATGTGACTAAAATTAGTTCAGTGCGATTTACAACAGAATCGGCACCCTTTATAAGTTAAGCATTGTAGGTCACTAACAAAAAGTTTAGTCGGCTTAGTTTCTTTCTTTTGACGTAATCTATGACGTGTAGTACTTTATTAGGTTTCCTTCTGTTTATACTTAGCTACCTATATTATTTATACATAGGCTTTACAGTAAGGTTTCTAGTTGTTTGTCGAATCATTGAGAAACTAGTCCATGCTGGCTGGTTATTACTTATTATCAAGTTGGAAATCTGTCATCAAGCACCCGGTCTTCCGACATCTTTACTTTCAAAGTCAAAGCCATTTATTCAATTTAGGCCCTAGTAGGGCATTCTAGGCTTTGTGTGCTTACCAACTTCGGCCACGTCATCACAGACCATGGTTAGTTTTTTGTAAAACACCTATACATAGTTAAGAAAAAGAACTATAGGTGCCTCCGGTAGCTTAAAAAAATCGCCGATTAAAAAAAACTATTGTGTTTTTCAGTACGGGACAACTCTCTCCACGTTCCGGAGTAAAGCCGAGTGGCGAAAGCAAACCTACATACAAGTCCAAAAAAATTCAAAACAGCGAAACTTTTTCACAATGTCACAGATGAATTATTGCGATTAATTTGAAATGTCAACCTGTCATAAAAGTACAGTTAAACGCATTAAAATCTCGAGAGGCATTTAGTTTTAAACGAAGTATAAAACATCATTTCAATGTGCAAGCGAGAGAGACGGAGGCTGTTGAGAATTAGCTCTCAGACTGCTTTATTAGTTCCGAGGGAGTGTAATAAATTTTGTTTCAAGTGCTTCCCTCAGTCCCTCAGAGCCTCGGTCCCTCAGTTGGCTGCGATATTAATGTTTTATTGATAAAGTTACAGCCGAAGCCGGTTTTTTTTACCTTATTGTACGTGGAGAAAAACGTTATGATACTTTTTATTGACATCTTTATGGGTGACTGAAATGAAACTAAGTGAGAATCTATTGAACGTAAGAAATAAAATAAAAAGAAAATGGTGCTGATTTTGTTGTTCACAACTAAACTAATTTAGTTTCACTATATCTCTTTCTAACGAAGAATATATGAAAACGATGTAATAAATTTAGTCCTGTCAAATTTGTCCAATGCTTGTTTTCAACGTAAAAGTCGCCATCTATAGCGGTTACGTCTGACAGCTTTAAATATGTTCTATCCTTTTTCAATAATGTTTGTAAGATAGAGATGTCATGTGATTAAAATTAGTTTAATGCGATTTACAACAGAATCGGCACCATTGTGTCTTAATTTTACTCACCATACGGCGTTAATTTAACAACTTTAAGGAGCTATGGGTATTGTTTAAAACTTTCGGCGTAAGGATTACGATTTTTAATCGCATAATTTTTACCAATTTATAGTGAATTTTAACAACAAAAAGCCCTTGTTTCTTCATATATACGTTCATTAATTAACAATCACAATAACAACAGATGACAAATGTCAAAGATTTATAAACGTAGATTGGATTAAAATAAAATATGGCCAGTATTACAACATGCGTTCCCGATGTCATACCTGTATGTGTTTCTAGTATGGCGACCGCCTTTTTAAATATATTTCATTTCTATTATATTTTGTTGTAGTGGCAATGTTAAAATTTCAACTGTCTAACTATTACGGTTCATGAGATATAGCCAACTGACTGACACACAGACGGACGGACAGCGGAGGCTTAGTGATAGGGTCCCGTTATATCTAGTATTAAATTTTGTCCAATGTAACAAGCTCTAGTTTGTAAGAGTCATGAAACTAATTTCCACGCGGGAAATTGCAAACGTGGAAGACCGCACGTGTCTTGAATTTCAATCCTTAACATAGCAAAATACTCAAACCTCAAAATGTTTATAGTCGATCTAAATAGGAAGCCTATAAGTAATTGCAACTATTATATAAAATAGGGATGTCTCCTGGGTAAAAAAAATATAATTTTAATTAGTCCGTCAGTTAGATTATCAAAAAATATTGGACACGAATTTTTTTACTTTACCAAATCATTATCAATTGACGAAGATAAAGCGCTACTAAGTTCGGGAGTGGGGGCTCGTGACGTCACTTGTTACTAAAAAGTATACTACACCGTGACGTCACGCGGAACTTCAACAAACCATATCCTCGTATTTATTTATTTAATTGACAAAAGATAAATTACGTGTCTAATATTTTTTGATAATGTAAATGACGGACTAAATATATTTTTTCAGGAAAGTAGCCTATTAAGTACGTAGTTAAAAGCTAATAAAACTTACTAGAAAAATTATAAACTAACACCGGGTTAAAGGAAGAAAATACACTATAATAACAACAACATAAAGATATACCCCATGTAGCTTCTCGATGGCCTTAGCTCGTCGTCTCCTCCTCCACAACTTAGACAGAAACATCGGCGCCAACAGCGGGAGCACCCGGTGACGCATTGTTTGAGGATTTATTTTGGCTGACTGTACTTTACTGGTTACGTATAAGGCAGCGACGCGTGCGCTGCGATTTGGCTTTTTAAATACACTGGTATTTTTTTGGATAAGTGTGACCACAGATTCAACCGTAAAGGAGCGACCAAACACAGTCACTGGAAAATGCTTGCACAAATGTCTTTGAAATACGAATTAATGACTTATTAAATGCACGTTTTTGTTTTTCAAGGCAGTTATGTATTCATTTCATCACTTATTCGCTGGTTTACACTATGTAGTACTTACACAAATTTTGAATTGCGATCATTGGCGATTCTTTCTTTCAACTTACGCGCGATTTTTTCACGTATTTCTTTATAAATAAGAATTGTAGCTAAAGCTTTTATTAAAAACAAGTCTGTCCGGACTTCTGTTTAACTCGATAATGAAATTATCTTTATTATTGAGTCTTATGACGTAGGATACTCATATTTCGTTGATAAAAATATTCCAGATTATTGATTGATAAACGCCAACGTTGGCATACGAATAGGGCTAAATGGGAAGGGACTATAGACGCTTGCGCCTAATAAACTAAAAAGAGTTTTTTTATCAGATGAGCTTGCGTTTGGCCACTGACCCGCCCATAAGGGACGATGACGAAGCCTAAGATGAAACACGCTTACCCAGAAGGAACCTATTCACTCTGGCCTTGAAAGTGCCTAGATTGTAAGAGTCAGGAAACACGCCGGAAGCAAGTTCCACTCCCTTGCTGTCGGCATTATAAGAGTAGTCATAGTAGTAATACCCTAAACTTGTGTGCGCGAACATGTCGGCTTTTTTGCGTCTGGATTTAATCATCAAGTAGGATTATTTTGGCATCAAATGACCGTGGAAAGATGACCTCTACATAATTAACTATTATTTTCAAAACATTTGTTCGAACGTAAGTGAAATTTTGTTTACGATCAATTCGCTCTCAATTTCCGTTGAGAGTGGGACCGGGTAACCTGGTGAACTCACAATAGATAACACACGTGACCTAATCAAATTGTAGCAAATATTACACCGATCCTAATTGAACTTTTGACCGCAATTAATATGACGTCATCATGATGTTGATAAAGAATAATTCGGAAAACAAGCTTACGGCCCGCCTAGTGGTAAGCTTTTAGCTTAATGGGAACTTGCAACACACGAGGCATCACTCACGCGTTACCGACCCTTCCCCCCTCCCCTATGAGCTCTGGCGACCTTACTCACGCGCAGGAACACAACATAAAGTTATTTGGCTGCGGTATTCTGTAAGGTGGAGGTGTTCCCCTGTCGAGCTGCTCTTAGAGCGAAATAACACTATGCTCTATCTCTCTCATAACCTCCATGCCTATGTCACTATCTGGCCTATTACTCCGTGCAAGAAGAACAGAACAGCAAACACATTTTCCACTTACAATATGAGTGAGAATAACAGAGCACAGGGAAGGTTTGGGTAGGCTTGTATTCGGGCTTCGGGACACATTTTGGGCACTCACAATTTTGAAATATAAAACATGGTATTTTCTTTTAGTAAGTAGGTACAAGAAAATTTGGCTTCTAAGCAATTACATTACAGTATAAATTACAATAAACCGTTACTGCACATATTACATCGCAATTAATTCAGAGCCGCATTTGGGCAATCACCTGGCAGCCCCCACAATCCCAAAGTCATCCCTGAGTAATTTAAATAATTGATAAATGTGATACACAATTAATTATAGTATGATAGATAACTATAATTTATTATACATGAATAATATAATTACGCGTTGAATATAATGATGACTAATTTGTAAACAATAACATAATTAAATATATTTATAATTATTGAAGATTACAAACGGTTTCGCAATATGGCGCCTGATTTTTTATAACAGCTGATTGAACTGTCAAATTAATACTTATGATAAACAACTTCACTAGCTTATCCACAAGCTTTTTAAATATCTATTCTTAGTAATATAACTAATAATAATATGATAAAACTAAAGAGTTTGATTGTTTGTTTAATCGGGCTAATCTCTAGAACTACCAGTCGGATTCGAAAAAATCTTTCACTAATAGGAAGCTACATTATCCCCGAGTATTATAGGCTACTTTTCATCCCGAGAACACGGTTGAAACCGAGGGAGCCAGCGTATTTTTATGTTTGAACGTATTCATCTCAGAAACTACGAATCAGACAAAATTTGTGTTACAAAGCCTGTTTACTGAGAAAGGTAAAAACCGGGTAAACCGCGGGGCACAGCTAGTTACTAACATAAAGGAGAATGGCCCTGATTCTGTTGTTTACAACATAACAAATTTTAGTCTCACTATGTCTCTTTCTAACAAAGAACATAAGAAAAGGATGTAAGAAAAGTCCTGTCAAATTAGTCCAATGCTTGTTTCCAATATAAATTTAGTCGCCATCTATCGCGGTTACGTCTAAATACCCGCAAATGACGGCGAAGACTAATTTGACAGCTTTAAATATGTTCTATCCCTTTCAATAATGTTCGCAAGAAAGAGATGTGATGTGACTAAAATTAGTTTAGTGCGTTTACAACAGAATCGGCACCACTATATCACTATACACAAAATCATATTGACGACCCAGTTGGCGCAGTTGGTTAAGGTTCGCCTTACGCGCCGCAGGTCGTGGGTTCGATTCCCACACAGGACATGCATTTGTGTGCATGAACATGTCTGTATGTCCTGAGTCTGGGTGTAATTATGTATATTAAGTATGTATTTACAAACAAAAAGTAGTATATGTATTATATCAGTTATCTGGTTTCCATAGTACAAGCTCTGCTTAGTTTGGGATCAGATGACCGTGTGTGAGGAATGTCCCAGGATATTATTATTATTATTATTATATACACCATCCTCACAACTATAACCTCTTCTAATATATTTTACGACACACTTTATGGGTAATCCCTTCATAAAACGTAGAGCACGCACTCACTGTAGATAAAGCTAGCTAACATGCGAAAGAGATAGCAACGTCGTGTGTTACATTCTAGGGTGATACCTTAATTACTGATCTTAAAATAATGAGGAATTAATTAGTGTCAGTCATTTAAAAGCTACATGGGAGCTACCCAAAGATAACTCATTTATGATGTACCATAATTATTTTTCACTAGCGGATTCACCCGCGTTCCCGGGATAAAAAGCCTATGTCCTTCTCCATACCATAGGCTATCTGCATGCCAAATTTCATGATGATCCGTAGAGTAGTTGAGGCGTGAAGGCGTAACAAACAAACAAACTCAATTTTTCATTTATAATATTAGTTAGGGTATTAAACACTATGGTCTGGCTCATTTCAATTTAATTAGTAGTACATACTTAGATTGAATTATAGTTTTACCTGATGACAGCCCTATAAGGCGCCGATCCCACAGAGAGAGTTCTAGAGTTCCGAGTTCTGCATTCCGTGTTGACTATTGTGCACACAGCAAGCATAGACTGCTTGCTGTGTGCACAGTTCTAGAGTTCTGCAATATTCGCTACTGATCACACATCATACACTTTTTTTACTTTCAAAGGCGCCACGTAGCTTACAATCAACGCGGAATGCAGAACTCGGAACTCTAGAACTCTTTTCAGTGGGATCGGCGCCTTACTACTTGTTTTGCCGAAAAAGATTGAGTAAAGAAAGAGACGCGGTTGTAAGCATTTTTGTATACACGTTTTTATTATATAGTGAGCCTTTTTAACCTTACTACTTGATCCATCATTGCGAGAAAGCTCAACCTAGCCCAGTTTCCAGTCCAAACATTGAACCTAAACCACCATTACTTAGGTACATAACGAAATCCGACATTAATTCCGTGAAATAGGCCCTATTCCGACTGTGACGTTAAGAAACCTTTTGTATTCACAACGTTACTCGTGTAAGTACCTACCCATTGAATTTCAAATAACCACCCCGTCTGCACAATATTTCACGCTCTTGAGAAACTATACTAAATTAATGCTTTAGATCAGCCGCCTCTCTCATGCTGAAATTCGGCACTGACGCCACTGTTTCCCCGATCTTAAAGAGCAAAAGAATTGAAATAAAATGTGACCAATCGCTACAGATAGGAGACTATACAAATTAATACTTTTGAAAAACATTACGAATAAAATCTATTTATTAATAACATCCACAACATTACATAAGTAATAATATCCATGAAAACAACCCTACCCTACTGACACCATGGTAATAAACCATGACCTGTTAAATATTCAAGGGGAAATCGGCACGCTAGGCGACAATGGTGAAAATCATGATAAAAGTGACATTTGAACAATTTCAATCAAGCTTCGAGGTATGAAGGAAAAAATGTAATAAAGTGGGTATCCGTAAAAAGGTTTCGACGGCTAATCGAAACTTTTAATTGGAAATGGTTGCAAAATTCATTAAACATACACGTTGGTTGGAATTTGTAGAATCCCGGAGGATTATTTCGGATAATTTTATCCTACGCTATGAAATGCGCTACCGTAATTTCCTGTTGTTGTTTATTTTTAGTTAGTTTGGATTTTGTACTGTTTTTACTGTAATTTTTTTATATGTGTATTTTAGTTGTCTAAGTTTTCTTTTTTTTTTGTGATGTCGGAAAGGGTTCGACTGAAAACCAGTTCCAAGGTATGTACCACATACATTGGAGTAATAACTGAGTCGTTATCCTTTTTCGACATCGCACAATATTACTGAATGTTTATATTTATTTATTTTTTCATTCTTTCTTTCTTTCAGAGAGGTAGAGGTTAGCATTCTTTTGCTCAAAGAACACTTGACTCGGGCGGGAAGTACCTACAGAATACCGCAGCCAAATATCAATGTAGTGTTCCTGGCTGCCAGGCCTCATTGGGGAGGAGTAAGAGTCGGTTCAGTAACGTGTGAATGTGCAAGACCCGTGGAATCACAAGCGTCCATAGGGCGGTTACCGCTTACTATCAAGCGGGCCCTACACTCGTTTGCCGACTTAGTCCCCCACGCTCCCCTATTTAACCCCTTATGACGATTTAGAAATACAATGAAATGACACCCGATTGAATGCTTTAAGCTTTCATACATTACGATTGATATCATAAGTTAATAGAATGGAAAATTCGTTTTGTTATTTCTGTCCAATGCGACATTATCAAACCTCAATTACTAATGATGCCAGCTAGTACATTATAATTCCATAATAGAATAAAGGATTAATACTTCGTTTTTAAAACAAATAAAAAAACATGCCATATTTTTCTAATAATCGAATATTAAATTTCACAATAAATACACAAACAAAATCACTTCACAAATGATCGCCAATGACACAACCCTAACTCAATCCGAATACTCGCGATTTGTTAACGTCACCGCACATCAGCCCGATACCGAACAATCGATACCGAATACCGCTTCTACAATTCCACTATCGCGTATCAATGTATCGAGCTCCTACACGATACTGGCTGACGTACGAGGGTCACCAGGGTGATACTATTAAAAGAACAGGTCCAGCGAAGCGTTATACGTCTCGTTGACGATGCAGTCAGGGCGTGAAAAAAGGTCTGATGAGCGTGATAACCTAGATACGTACTCTGTATTATTATGATGCTATTTATGACCGAAAAGTGATTAATGTTAGGGTGGTTACATATAATGACTATCGGCACGAATCGGCATGTTCAATTTGTCTTATTTTTGACACTTGTCATAAGATTGTTTGATTGCTGGTTAACGTGACTATAACTTAGTTAAAATTGATAAACTATTGTTAGGGAGTTGTCCATTAGTTAGGTTAACTACCAAATATACAACGCATTATTTAATAATCTTACAAACACTGAGCCGATTCGAGTGCGTGAAACCATATTTGGGTTTCTTAATTAATTATACATACGACGATTACCTGTACATTATGTCTTCGGCATCTTACCACTCCAGTGTGTTACAACCTTTGTATTGTGCGATGCTTACCTGAAAAGAAAAATAAATAAATAAGTTTAATTTTTCTCAAAACTTTAATACAAGCAATATAATAGTGGTGACGTAAAGCAATTTATACGTATTGTGTACGAACATACAATAATGTTAAAATAATAAGAATTACCATGAACTCTCATGACAACAATGGCAATGACAATTTTAATGTAATTACAAGCTAACTTAATAATAGCATAAAGACGAATGCAATCCCTTCTATAACTAGGCTTCGACATCGCTTCTACCTGCATTGTTACTTTGTACAGTAAAATGATCTCTGCGTACTTTCCTTTAGTGATAGCGCAATGACACATAAACCTCCCAAGAAACCCCCTAGTTCTTAAACCTACGAGCTTACAGACGACGACCTCCACCTGATGGTAAGTGTCACCATGGTAAGTACCCATGGACACCGAGATACCGCCAATACGCTATCGACCAGTGACCATAGATCTTATGTCACAATACCCAGTAGCAGGGTTGGACTGTCTATATAGTCGAGGTGGCGTTTGCCAGCCGGGCCCTAGCCTGTGCGGGACCCCCACGGATCTGGCTTGCGGGGCTTGCCGCCAGCCAGGCGGTAGCTAAGGTAGGGTTCATATAGATATAGAGAGAAATTAAACAACAAATATTCCGATAGTATCCAATGTACCATTATTCGGTCCTGGGCCCCGAGTTTGAGGAGCCACCAGTGCCCTTCCGGCCCAGTCCGACTCTGCACAGTACTGCCTATTCACACCCTTCAAACCGAACAAACAAACGTAGCTGTTTCACAGCAGATATAGGCGGGAGCGAGGTACACATGCCATACGACTTTTTACAAGCTTTTATTTAACTTGCAATGTATGTTTGTTCGGGTGGAATCTTGCAAGTCGAATTTCACCCACTTTCAGTGGTCGGATTGACTTGATATTTGGTGTACATTAGTATATTGGAAGACAATGCAAGTACAGTCAACAAAAAGTACAGTCACCAAAAAAAGCTTGTATTTAAAATGAAATTTGTAACAAAAACTTATGTCTGATGATACCGCATCAAACTATTTGCAGTGGTTCTTTAGTCATAAGCACAACGGTTAGACAGATTGCAAAGACTGCATCTTATAATCGGTGTAAAGATAAAGAATTTTGCTTACAACAGGTAGCAATGATATCAACACAGCCTAAAACATAACGTCAAATATTATGGCCCAAGCTAAGGTCAAGCCGCACTACGTCCCAGTCTCATTTGACTCGATCTTTAATTAAACTCGGAACAATAGAGTCGCGATACAATCGAATAGAAGTTTCACGGTCGGCCGGTCGGTGAAATTCATCCGCCGGTTAGTCTGGGCCACTTTCGAGAGTCGAATAGTAGCGAAATTACTGTTGTTATTTTAATTTAAATATTTTTAGATGTCTCAAGATCTAATTTACATTCGAATTAATTACAATTAGAGTTTTTTTTAACACAGACTTTGCAGCGAGGTACAGAGAGACGGAAATAAATTTTATAATAAACTTGTCATTGAATTTGGCCTTTGAATTGACTTATAAATAAACAATAGCCATAACAGTATTAATCAAGACATCCAAATCACAAAACCCTAACTTAGTAATAGAGAAATACGAATATTTTTTCATTGGTAGGATTTTCCTGCTTTAATTTCCCGACGGAGAAAAATCAGGAAATCCGGATCATTCCATATATCATACGGATATATGGAAACACGAGTGTGTGTGGCTTTTGTATATGTACGTTGATTGAGTTATAGTTGCCTCTAGGAGAATAAATAAATACCGAGTCGGACTCGCACACGGAGGGTTCCGTACAATAATAATAACTAACTCAATTCCTATGAAACGAATAGTTGACGCAAAAAAACCCCAAATTAGGCTGAGTCGGCCGCCTTTTTCTTCAGACACGCACAGATAGGATATTTATTTATATTTTAATTTTGCTGTTCTGTTATTTTTGTTGTTATTTGTGTGTTTCTGGGAAATAAATTCATTTTCTTCTTTTTCTTCTTCAAATTATTTCATTTCATTCATTTCATTTTATTTAATTTTTATTATTTGTAGCGGCAATCGAAATACACATTCTATGAAAATTTCAACTGTCTTCCTATTACGGTTCATGAGATATACAGCCCACTGACAGACAGACAGACAGATAGACGGATATCCGAAGCTTAGTAATAGGGTCTTGTTGGCACCCTTTGCACCCAATAATTGCGAAAGTGTGTTTGTTGGTTTGTCCTTCTTCAACGCAGCAAGGGATCGAGGTGTTTTTTATGTGCCAGAGAGTAACACATACATTATGGGAACACGGGTAAAACCGCGGGGGTCATCTAGTTAAAATCTTAAATATTTTAATTACAAAGCATCGTCTTAACTAATTACCTACTAATTACACAATCTTTGGTAGAACACTGTGGAGTCGGAAGATGATTTCAGACTCGTAAATAACAAAGCTTACTTTGAACTTCTAATTTGGTTGGCCTCTTAATTAAAATAAGGTTGAAATCCAGTTTCAGTTATTTGTTAATAATTCCGGCGCGGTTTAAGGGAAGAGGGTATGCGGAAAAAACAGCCACAAGCCACAGACATAAATCTAAATAGATATCGCAAGTCCCTCCGTCCGTATGAAAACTAAGCGTGTCACTTTTTTCTACCTATCATAATGTCACAAGAGCGCTTTAGTTAGGCTGGCATTAGAGCTATAACGTGAAAATGAAGCGATCCTATTTATCAGCTGAACACATCTCTGGTGGATGCAGCCTTATGCGAGTTCCCTGCCCGTGCGAAACAGTTCCAAAAGAAAAACATTGCTCTCCCTTTTGGCACAGCTTTTGACACGTAGTACATACACTTCATACGCGTCATCTATTTAGATTTATATCTGTGGTACCAGCTTTCTTAATATCCGTACGATAATTAACATTATAATAAGGGAGGAAATAAAGATATCTATATACATAAAATTCAAAGTCCTGAATGACTGACTGATATATCAACGCACAACCTAAACCACTGGTCCTAGAGACTTGAAAGTTAGAGGTTATATTCTTTGTGAAGAGTAGGTATCCACTAAGAAAGGGTTTTTGAAATTCCACTCCTAAGGGGGTAAAATAGGGTATGAAAGTTTGTATGAAAGTTCTTCAGTTTCAAAGTTAGGATCTTAAAATTTTGTGTTTAGGCTGAAGATTGAAAATGAATTTATACGTGTCTCAGCGTTTTTAATAATTCCACCGTCGAAGCGGGATGAAGTTGTTTTGTTTTGTTTTATTGTTGTAGAAAAATATGTCATTTGGCCAAATAGGCCACTCGGGCGAAGCCGTGAACAGAAGCTAGTTAATAATATAAAAAGTTTTAAAAGCCTTATTTTATTCAAAAAGCCATTTGCGAAACAAACACCCGTTTAAAACAGCATCCAAAACATTACCTGAACCAAAACATTCACATAACAATGTACAATTAACGCATGAAAACTACCCTCTTATTTCTAATGGAGGATTGTTATCGCCTGAAACGGAGAAAACTACACGCGAGGTTTTCAGACCACAAAGTCCCTACCTCCCCCTTCCTAACTTCGTTCCACGCTTATAACCTTAAGCTGTATTGCATCTCTAAAACAATGTCCTAGGTTTGGAGCTAGTGATGCCCTATAGTAAATTATCGATGTATCGATAGTGCTATGTTGTACGGATAATTTGTGCTGCGATGCTTGTAAAAACCTATATGATAAAATGAATAAAAAAAATTTTATCCCCCATACTTTAAATATTTGCTACTATAGCCAAAGATTTTTATAAGGTTTGTTCCCTGCAATATACTAGCTGTCCTGTCCTGTCCTGTGGCTGTCCTCCGCGGTTACACCCGCGTTCCCGGGATAAAAAGTAGCCTCTCCATACCATAGGCTATCTGCATTGCAAATTTCATGATGATCTTTAGAGTAGTTGAGGCGTGAAGGCGTAACTTTCGTGAACCATGCGTCGTTAAAACATTTGGACATTAGAGTTGCTTCATACATCATATATGACCAGCAAATAAAAACTAAAAATAACGTCGACTACTGGTTTCAGTGTCCTTCATGACCATTCCTAAAATAAACCCAAATCGATAGCGCTCACTTATCGATATTACTTAACTGTATGACAAAGGCAAACAACAAACTTTGTGGTTTTATTGTGAATGATTTTTTACTAATCCCAATGTATGATGTTTTTGGTTTGATAATAAATAAAAAAAAAACTAAAAAAAAAAAACACAATAAGCAAATATATATAACGTGTTATTTAAATAACTCAAAACCCTTTTATTGTAATTTATTGATATGAAAAGTTTTTTTTATTATACCGTGTGTTTTTTTTTTCTCCGACATTTACGAAACCCACATATTAGCCAAATAAATACGAACATTTTGTTATAAGGAGTCATGCCTGGGAAGTTACGGGTTTCGGAGATATTGGCCCTGATTCTGTTGTTCACAACTAAACTAATTTTAATCTCACTATGTCTCTTTCTAACAAAGAACATAAGAAAAGGATGTAAGAAATTTAGTCCTGTCAAATTAGTCCTATGCTTGTTTTCAATATAAATTTAGTCGCCATCTATCGTGGTTACGCCTAAATAAGACGGCAAAGATTAATTTGACAACTTAAAATATGTTCTATCCTTTTTCAATCATGTTCGTAAGAAAGAGATGTGACGTGACTAAATTTAGTTTAGTGCGATTTACAACAGAATCGGCACCATTGAGGTTCAAAATTGCATTTATAAATTTTTTTTTTGTTGTATACATGTGTTATTTATCATGTTTCTTAAAATGTTGTCCAAAGTTACCTAATCATTATGTCATACATTTCATTATAAACAGGATGCTGAAATAAAAACACACAATTTACACGGTTATTCTCACACGCTCACTCAAATTTGTAAAAAATTAAAAATATTTTCCAACAATATTTTCAATAAAAAGTTACTTTGATTGGTGTCTAATATGCTTTTGTTACGGTTATGTCGGGGATTTTTTATACCCTGTATATGGGCTTGCGTTTGGACCCTGACCCATCCATAAAGGATGATAAGTAAGCCTAAGCCGGAGCACCTTTACCCAGAAGAAACCATTCACTGTGGTGACGAAAGTCCCTAGTTTGTAAGGGTTAGGAAACAGCCGCCGGAAGCAAGATTAATCGCTCTACACTCAATAAACTCACATTATGTCGTGTTCTGTTCACGTAAGCAACGGTCACACAAATGTCGCACATAGATTCATAAAAAACTTTTGACGGGCTAGTCGGCGCAGTTGGTTAAGATTCACCTTACGCGCCGCAGGTCGTGGGTTCGATTCCCACACAGCACATGCATTTGTGTGCATGAACATGTCTGTATGTCCTGAGTTTCCTTTTTTTAAACTCGTTTAAGGTTTTGATTTATTTCAACAGCACGTTGTATATCGATAAAGCTCATCGTATCCTAGCACCACTACAAGATAGCGTTTCGCAAACTAGGATACCGGTGTGGACTTAAAAGTGTGCAAGCCTTTTCTCCCCCTGACCTGCTCCCATTAGGAAATGGTACAAGCGGAAGCCAGGGGGGTTTTTAAGATGTTCTGAAAGAAAAGGCTGTGGAGATGCACTTTACAGGCACTCTGTATACAGGGTAGGCAACGAGTCACTTGAATGAGTGAGACAGTATTCCGATAAGTGACACGAGTTCTTTAGGAAAAGTGGCAAATAGACTAGTAAGGCTGGTTTGATCATCGTTGCATTGCATTCGAAGGCGATGATAGCTCAGTGGTAGTGACGTCGGATACCAAGACGAAGGTCCCGGGTTCGAATCCTACAATAAGCTTGAGCTTTCGGTGAAGGAAAACATCGTAAGGAAACCATAGCACGGTGGTAGGGTACTTTGTAGTACCCGCCTGGCTGGCTACCACCCTCAAGTTGAAAATCTGTCGCCAAGCACCTTTCGGTGTGTTCCGACAGCTGCACTTGAGAGTCAGTTCCTTCTAGGCTTTGTGTGTGCACCACCTTCGGCCGCATCATCATCATCACTTACCATGGTGAGATTGCGGTCGAACATAGGCCTATAAACAGTAAAACAAAAAAAAAGCATTAAATGTTGTAAAGATAGCTTCGTAAGATGCATTTCAGGATGTAGATGCTAATTAATGACGGGCTTAGGCCACATCATCACTTTACATAAATAAAAAGCTAACTAAAAAGATGATTTAGAAAATAAAGAACTGCTAAGATGTAAACAAGACGTACATCATAACATTACATAACATACTCCATTACTCCTTTACTGTCCCACTGATGGGCACGGGCCTCTTCTCTAAATGAAAATTGATTGAGATAGGTGCCTTGTCATCTCTCAGATATAGCCATAGTCCATCGTGCTAGCCTACTGCGGGTTGGCGGACTTCACAAACTATTAAGAACTCTATGGGGAACTCTCAGGTGTTCTGGTTTCCTCACAATTTTTTCCTTCACCGTTAAAGCAAGTAAGAAAACGAATACTCATCAGAGAGTGACTAGAAAAAAAAAATACAAAGGTTTTCAAAAAATCGTGACACCTCCACATTCACTAAAATCCTTCCCGAGATGTTTCGAGGTTATAAAGAATCCCACATACGTAGATACTAAGATACGCGTGAAAAACATAACCCTAACCTTGTGCATTCGGGTAAAAAGTAGTCTGACGCATGCCAATGTTACTTTCACAACTTGATAGAGCAGTTTTTTTTTAATATCATGTCAAAATAAGCCTTATAACAGCAATATCCGAGCCAATTCGCCAAAATTAAGAAGCCTCATAACCTGGCCAGTACCTCGCAGATAACTTTAGGTTACATAATTTAGGCGGTATAGTGGCCTCCTAGGGGACTTTAGCGAAGCAACTAGGCTTGAGGCAGACGTGCGAAATTGCTTTGGGGTGCTGTATTTTGACCCCATTTGATTATATATAGGTAGTTCGGTGGCTTGTTTTGATATTGACAGAAAGGTTATATTGGTTTATTAGAAATTTTAGAATAGCTGATGTATCTTAAAGTGATTTAAACGTCACCAAATCACATGATTACGTAAGTCCAATAAAAGATTATTCGTAGGAAGTAAGTTAAATAAAAAAATGGGATATAATATAGCATAATATATTTAGTAGTACATAAAGGTAAACTTGATGATGATGATGAACTCGAAGTTGATCAATTTAGACAACAAATCAATTCATCATATACTTACACTAATTTATCTAACTGCCGTACTCAAAAAAGTCAATTAGAATTTAATGACAGAATCTTTGTTTATTGAATACCCATAGAAAGGAACAGGAGATTATGAATCATTTCACTTAAACGTCAACAATCTATGTATGGACTCCCATTTTAAAAGGGTTATAACAATAGGGGCTATGAAAAATTTTACATTCTCAAACATGGAATATAATAGACATCGAGACAAACTCAAGTGCCATAATATATAGCAAGTTATAAACAGGTGAACGATCTTTTATAGAACAAACCCCCGCCATTGCACCCCCAAAAGAGAATAAATACAATCTTTAACGGCATGGCGGCAGGCGAGGAATCCTTTTATTTTACAACCTGCCGGTTTTCATGTCAAGTGTAGCCATTTTGGAATTAATGAGAATACATTTTTGGGAGTGCTTTACCGCATTTCCAAGGATAATTTACCTAGCAATGTCTCTGGTTATGTTAATGGAATCTCAATGTTGTATTAGTATCTGTTGTCGTAGATTGGCCAAGTTGAAGTTATGAATCAGAGTAAAAAGTTTGGAACCCTTGAGATGGCATCATTACGAACACTGTCTTTAGTACACTACATTGCGTGAACTACTATATCTATTCCAATAAATCTGAAATCTTGAAAACTAAAACATGTTTCTACATTTTGATCCAGCAAAGCGAATTTTGATATTTTTTTCGCGATGTTGAAAACATGAACTCTCCAAACTGAAACTTCGAACTGATGCCGTTTTAGGTATCAACCAAGTATATTTCGATAAGGTTTTATAACATCTACTTCGCTACAGAGCGTATATAGGTATTTTCCGAGAAGAAATAGTTGCAGTAAAAATAAATTCGAAAAATATTTCATCATACATTATAATAAAATCTTCCTAAACTATCCAGCCATGTTTATCTCGACGTAAAAGAAAACACTTTAAAAATCAAGGAGAGCCAAGGGCTTTCTTGTAATTAATTCTAATAGATTCCATAATGAAATACATAAAGTCAAACAACAAAATGCTAATAACAGCATAAAAGTTCATTTAGGAGCCGTTGTATAACTCAACGTAATAAAAAGCTTGGAAAACATTTGCTCATGATAATGTAAGCTAATGAATATTGTTGGAAACTTTAAATTATTCTTACTTAAAATACAATAAATGGTATAGCCATTTCGAATATCCTAGCTAGATCAATACGTACTGTCTAGACTCTACATAATATAGACCACCAGAAAGATGTAAAATAATTTGTAGGAAAAGAAAAAGATGTAGTTGATTTAAATAATTCATTTACGCCTTTGGTTTTAATGCTCGATGACACATTGAATGATAATTTACTAACAGAAAAAGGTGAAGACAATAATTTGTATGATATCATTCGTTAATCTAATGATCCACAAAATATGCTTGAAAAAGATGCATTGCCATGCTTCTGAGTAAAAATGGCCGTAAACACTTAAAGGGCACAATTTAATTCAAATTCAATCAAGGTTTATATTGAAAAATACATGAAAAATTCGTTTGATGCAAAGCCTCCTGACTGAGTGACAGCATAAAGTGAGACGAGTGTATCGACGTTTCACCTAGACTTGTCTTCATATAACTTGTTGTGTGGGGTGCTACTGTTAGCGATGGTTATGGTATAAACAAGGTAAGCAAGGTGATGCAAACGTCCATTTGGATACCTATTTACCATCAGGCAGGCCGCTTGTTTACCGACTTCGTCGTATTAAAAGGTCTGCACTGACAGGAACAATACTTTTAATCAACCAATGCTAGGATAGCTACATTTACGAATGGACCCATACATACGATCTAGAGATAAGATAGAGACATATAGTAGAAAACGAAACAACAATACAAGAAGAAGTGATACAAAAAAGACGGTCTTATCGCTTAAGCAATTTCTTCCAGACAACCTTTGGATAACAGGGTATATGATCTTTTATTTAGATATCTAGGCGGTGGTATTAATAAATTATATTGTAGAGAAAGGTGGAAAGCAGAATCTAATTCATACTCTTGTCTAGAGGCTCCTTTAGGATTTCATAAACGATGTCGCCATCTATCTTACTTTAGGCACAAAAGCCTTTCAAGAAATATTCATCCGACAATTACTTAAAGTACGCGCCTCTGACACTGGAACCACAAATGTCTAAAAATACACCCTAGGCGGTTGTTTGTCACGTGCGCCCTTAATAATGTCAGCTCGACGTGGCAGGCCTCCTTCTCTCTGGACAATTTATCTATAGGTATCTATAGGTATTAACATAATGTGCTAGGTAACTAGGTCAAAATCTAATTCAAACAGTAAAGCAAAAACTCAAGAAGTTTTAAACAGTGCCGTATTAAAACAAATTGTACGAAAATCGAGCGAAATCTATTCAAATCAAATCAGTGCTGACATGCAAAATCTATAAGATGATTAATCAAGTTATTCACCAAGTATCTGCTCTTGACACCCATCCTCGCTACGATGTCTTCAAGTGGCCAAATCCGTCAGTTCCGACAAAACACTTCAGTTCACTAGTCAAGTTCATTATCACTTTATAACACTTGATATACTTTATGTTTAGAAATTCTACGAATCTGTATCTGAAGTAGGAAAATTATCAGGTACAAATAACATATTTTGGTTGCTATGCTACATTCAGGATTATAATTTCTCCTGTACTCTTTAAGGGGTGGAAGTCTCATCAATATGAACAATTTATAGTATAGGGCCAACTAAAATATCATACAAATTGATCAAGCTAGGTTGCTCATTTACATGAAAAGTATTTTTTGATGATGTTCATGTTCTTTCAACCCTTTAAAACAGTGCAGGTGAATATATCAAAATAAGCCAGTATAACAATGATTGGAGCTAAAAAGATACCGTCTGTGGTTTTTACAAATACGAATATATATCGACTTGTAAATAATTGGATTATGGTGTTGTGAATAAAAGAAATTATTTTATAAGGCACATGGCCAGAGTTAAACCTCAAACACCCAAATAAGATCCATCATCCAAAAAGATAATTGATTTAAAGGAATAAGCCCATGTTGATTTTAAAGCAAACATTGATGACCTAGTCAATATTTGTATTACAACAAAAGATAACAATGCCATCTACGTATAAAAACCAATTTCGCAGAAGCCTTTGATCGTATCCATCTCACGTGAAAGACGATACTAATAAGACATACTAATGAAATGGCCCAAAAATAATTAATTCCATGGGAAAGTAGAACAACAGTTTTGTGCGACATATCGGATCGGATTATCCTTATCGGAAGACACGGGTGTTTGGACAGGATCTTGTGTTGTGTCGACGAACGGTATTGTCATGGTAATACGGTACATTTTTATAGTTTCAATCATTTTTACAAAATTTTGCTTTTTGGTTGATACAGTAATTTGCAAAATTAGTGTCTGGTGATTACTACTTAGTTCATATTATAAAGTTCTTGTCTTCTTATTGTTAAGACCATTTTTCCTTGGACAAGCTTGAGTTTGCATACTCACTCACAAAAGCTAGTAACTCTCCAGCGCAATAACCCAGTTATTTCCAAAGGTAATTTTGACACGTCGAAAATACAGCGCATTCTTAATGCTTTTAGAGTACACGGTTTTATTACATGACTAGATAATACCACGCTATGCACAGAACGAATGCTCGTATTTACACAGTTTGTTGAACGCGTGTTGGTCTCGATCGATACCCTGCAATCGGTGTACCAGCAAAGTATTAATCAAAACCTGTCAATAGAAACTAGACGATGTCGTTTTATGTCTCTGATACAGTTGCTGACTTTGGCGAATAAGGAACATCTATGTCTATTAGTAATCAGTAAGATGATGAGACGACAGTTACTTCGGACGTAAAGTATCAATTTGTTTGACGTGTTTCAAGTAATTTGACCCTAGGCAAGTTACAGGAACATCTAAGTATATCTGATAAGATACAAAGGGGACTTTTTGGCGGGAACTTGCAGAGTGACGTTATGTTTGCATTTTTATTTTCATAAATTTTGAGTTTTATTGCATATTATCGGTGGTATTTTATTCAATAATGATCAATCCATGTGCACCAGTGAAGTGAAATGAAATGAATCATGTGTATCGTGACTTTTCAAGTTGTCTCAAGAAGTCCGTGAAAATTTTTAGTACTATGACCACCATTGTACTAAAACATGACTATTATGGACGGTGACTGACTGAGGACTATGTGAAAGTGATTTATTGTCACTGGAAATAATAATATAACTGGAAAATGGCAAAATACACAAGCCGTGTGACGCCAACAACTTAAAAAAAAAAGATACAAAGGACTCCGGTGATAGTATCCAATAATTAAGGGAATACACAAATAGTACTGTCAATAGCATAAGACACTAATGAAATTATCACCGACGTACTTTCCTAGCTTGATAATAGCAATGCCCTCTCATGGTATAAGTTACAAACAGTCAAATATAAATACACACAAAGAAACCTGTCAAAGCAAACACAGCACTCAAAGATATCTTCAAACATTCAAGAGACGTGGAATTCAGGACGATTCTCCTTCAAAAACCTTTTCATGGAGGAAATAACAGTGCTGAATTGTATTTTATTATACCCATGGCGGTTGGATTGTAAATATAAGGGTAGGATTGTGCCGTTATGTATTTAGTCGACTGCGCTAAGCAGGAAAATAGGAAAGATCCATGTTTATAATTATGGTTTTATTAGATTTTTATTGGGATCATCAAATATTAATGCTTCTTTTGCTTTTATAAATGCTTCTTCCGCTTAGTTTATTGGTTTTCATTCTTTAATGACGATTGTTTATTATACTTATTGTTCCTCTAGTATAGTATCTATGAGTTTTTGTATTTCTTGGTTGGCTCTACTAAAAAAAAACCTGGCAAAATTTTATTATTTTATTTTTACTGTGGTATACAAATAGGAATAACGACTTTATTACAAACATTTTATAACAGTCATAGTTGGAATTCTGAGGAACGAAAGAGACACAGATATGCCATCATTGTCCCAATGCAGTTCTCTATAGAATACAAATGAACCGTATGCAAACTTATTTATAAACATTCCAGCATTTTATATGAAATTTTGCCAAGTTATTGAAGTGTCCGTCACACTATCATATCACCATTAAACCGATTGTAATCGATAGTAGCATTGTCCGATTCATCGAATACTATCGATTCGATGCTGTATGCACATGGGGCGTCTATTCAATCCCGCGTATTGTTTATAATTCATTGCCAATGTCGATTTGCTAAATGTTTATAGGAATGTGTGCGTTGAATTAGGTGGGTATAAATAAAATCGCTTTAGTTTATCAATGAGCAGTCAAATTATTATCTTGGACTATGATTTTTTGGCTTCTAGATATAATTAAGGCACCGATCCCACAGACAAGAGTTCTAGAGGTCCGAGTTCTGCATTCCGCGTTGACTGTAAGCTATGTGGGGCCTTTGAAAGTAAAAAAAGTGTATGATGTGCGATCAGTAGCGAATATTGCAGAGCTCTAGAACTCTAAGACTGCTTGCTATGTGCACAATAGTCAACACGGAATGCAGAACTCGGAACTCTAGAACTCTCTCTGTGGGATCGGCGCCTAAATGTTCTTTTTGTTTATTATTTAAGGAATAATAATACAAACCCTACTTCAAAAGTTTTTTTTAGGTTAAAAGTGATCTATACAGGTCGTTGTTTTGGTCAGCGACGAGCGACTCAGGGTCGATAATACAAATGATACTGGTGCTAAAAAAAATATAAAAAAAATACTTTATTTTTTTTAAATAATAAAAATTAAAAAAATTAAATTTTGAAAATCATGTAATAAGCTAAAGTGTTGACATAATACTCAACGGGAGTACGAGGGAGTAAAGGGGTGGGGCGATGGCGGCTTGTGCCTAGCTCTAGTCTGTGCACGTGCCTAGTAACCATACTTTGCGGTAATTTTATTTCAAATTGAATAAGGTATTTCTCATCATATTTACATTATTTAATGGAATTAAGTCCATTTTTGGGGAATATATATTTTGTACTACCGCTCCTGGGTCGCTTGTCGCCGACCAAAACAACACCCTGTATACCAATATTATTATTGTTACATTATTTTATGCTTGATTCTAAGTAACATCGCTAAGACATAGATCCTGGTATGGCAAGGTATGGCATTCATCCATATCTATACTAACATAATAAAGCTGATTAGTTTGTTTGTTTTTAAAATGGATTGTGTGAAAGATGATATGGGTAAGAAAGGAGTGGATGCTGGTATGATGGATAGAAGAGATGAATGGAAGAAGCGTACATATTGCGCCGACCACAAATGATTCGGAACAGGGTAGGCAGATGACTTGAACGTGAAATAGTCCAATTAAATCGCTACCAGCTTACACAGTGACCACGCCTTTAGCTTCCAAATCCTGTGCGTTCAATTGGAAGCGATTAAGGTTTCATAAACATTGATGGAATTTCCAATGATTGTGTACAATCGCGCGGAAATGTGGCCACATTTTTATTATTAAATTCCAACATTTATCTATCCAATATAGTTTGAACTAAACTATTTATTACTTATTATTATTAATCTAGAACATGTAGGTAGGTACGTTTGAGTACATAAAGTCTATATGAGACACAAGAAATTAAATGTATGCGCGTGTCTAATCCGATATTTTTTGTATGGTCTACCAATGCGACTGAATTTCTTATAAGATATTTATCATAAGACACAAGAAATTTCCCGACCGAAGAAGACCGTTCGATTCCATATTGGTATATTGTTTCGAAATTGTCCAAAAAATATTCAAAACAAACTAACTTTGAGTGTCTTGCCGGTACCTCTGCGTCAAAACCTAACATCATCAACTTGAGTATAGCTCCTAGTGGGGCCTAAACTGAATAAATGACTTTGACTTTGAAGTAAGAGCTTAAGTTCGAGTTAGGCCCTGAATATAAATAAGCCTGTCAGAATAATACAATGGTTTAGTGACAGCTGGACTAACAGTTACCTAGTTAGGACCGTTGAAGTAAGCAGGTAGTCAGGTAGGAAATACTGATAATCGGGGTAACCCAAAGGTGCGGTCCCGATTCTGGTGGCGAACCAATTTTGTTTACCTATCGAATGGCACTTATTTGCCAGTCTTCGATTCGGAATGGAACAGGCAATCGACATAAGACTGGTTAATGAACAATGCGTCTTAGAGCATCCATCTTATAAACAACATATGGAGGGTATTGGCCAGCATAAGTTAGGAATAATGCTGGATTTACTAATAAAGAATTATTATATGAATACCCGAATACACAATAATGTAAAGGATTTAAATAATAAAATTGGAACAAAAGGGGTTGAAATAATAAGACCACGATCGTACCCAAACCTTTTGAAAGTTGTCATGTAGATAAAAAAAATCGAATGGACCGTCTTCCGACCGATTTTCTACGCGTCTTATTATCATGTTCCGTGTTAATTATTCCCGAAAAAATTAATCGATCACTGCTACATATGTATACAAAGCTCTTATTTGATTGAACTTTGATCCTTTGACTGTTTGATGATCCGCGCGGGCGAAGGAAAACAATATAAATCAATTGTTATTTTTAACCGCAAGTCAAGGGATTAAATCGAAATGATAATCGAAGTAAATTAAATCTTGAGTTAGTATGTCTATTCGAATGATTACAAAACACATTTCAAACAGAGTTGCACCAAAATATCTACATACGTCATTCACAACGCATTCTAACAAACTGCCGATTCAAATCTTTTCACGCACACATATCTAGCGATATACTTTTCAAAAGTTCTCTTTCATCGCCCTTACCCTTTTCCTAGCCATATCCAAACACATACAAAACTGCACTATAAAAACACCATTGTCAACTAATTTGAAAATAGAATTCAAACGAACGTCCTTTCGCGTGGAGATTCGTGATTCGACTGAACGGAAGTCGAGATGGGGTGGTCTGCCCGCCGCCCTATATTCCACTAAAATAATCCATAGTGTCTTATAACACGGTGGGTTGACAACGGAGTTGCAACTGTTTGCTTCGTTGATAAGGTCTATTTTTAGTTGGAAAGGTGGTTTATTTTTGAACAGGCGCATTCAGATATTATTGCATATTCCGTTGCTATACTAAAGCTCATATCATACTTTCTAGGATTCGATTAGATCCAACTCCTGAAATTAGTGCTAAGAGTTTTACTGACGCAAGAATTACACAATTTCCGATCGAAAAAAAGGACAAATGGTCTGAAATTAAGTGGTAACCTTTTTGTATGACGTCAGCGACCTAACGGTCCCCTGCCGACTTCCGAATCGGAATGTCCCTTTTTTATAAGTGATTGTTGAGTGTCGGCCAGTATTTGGGGATTACAGAAAGGAATACGATTGTTGTGAAAGAATGTAACAAACATTTGATGGAATAGATAGCTATGCCAGTTCGAAATTTATCACCACACCTGAGCTCATAGTTCCAATGAGTAGATATCTCAATCGGTTCGGTTGTCAGCTATATAAAGGTACAAAACAGCCAAGCCCTTTCGGTTTTTTTTTTTTTTTTATTGTTTATAGGCCTGTGTTTGACCGCAATCTCACCATGGTAAGTGATGATGCGGCCGAAGGTGGTAAGCACACAAAGCCTAGAAGGAAATACTTACGCTTTTAAAATACTTGGCTATGTCAGCGGCTCCACCCGCATTATTTTTGTATCTGACTTTTAACACAACCAGTCATAGTTCCCGGAATAATCACAATGATACAGACCCTAAAACATTCTTATAGAAAACTCCTAGTTAAGGTATCACGTTGGTAAGTGATGATGTGGCCGAAGGTGTTAAGCACAAAGCAAGAAGGAACTGGTTCTCAAGTGCAGCTGTCAGAACACCGGTAGCCGGCGACAGTCTTGAGGGTGGTAGCCAGACAGGTTGGTACTACAAAAAACCTTTCTACGTGCAAAAGTGTGAAAAATACTATATTTAACAAGACAACGCAAAATGACCAACGCATAAAAAATTTATGCACACATAAAATCAATCACAACCATGCATGAATCGATATAAAGCTAGTATTACGATCGATAAACGAGTGTGAATCGTAACTCGGCTCCGATACGATTCGCAACACATATTCATCGCGGGGACTTCGATTTTTGGCGAAACCTTCTCTGTTTTTTTTTATTTAACAGTAGCACAAAATTTTACGACCAATAACCTAAACAGAGTGACTTGCGAACTAAACTTACCAGTAACAAAACTATTTTGGTTCATTACTAAATTATTTGATTAAGGGCCGATTGTTCAATCCTCAGATAAAAGGTCGAATAACTGTCTAACGAATAAAGTTATCTGGCTGTTTATCAATCTGATAATTGGTCACCTATTTTTCAATCGTCATTTATTCCATGGACAACTATCTGACCGTATATTTCAACTCTGGCCACTTAAACTTCCGGTAGGTGAAACAAATATATTGCGTACCCATGCGTTAGAGCAGGGCAGACTATTTGTATTCATTTTGTGTCAACCAGATGTCCAAATATTATTATGTTTTTTTTGTTGTTACGTAGGTATTGGTTATGTTTGGCTAGTATTTTTGTTAGATGTTGTTACTTTTGTTATTTAATTGAAATTATATTAATATTTTTTAAATGTAATCTCTGACTAATAGGTAGTAGTATCTGTGATGCGTGCTTGATTTTATTTTCAATGAGAAAGCAAATATTGCATAGACTCTTTTAAAAGTCTGAATCTGCAATGAAATTCTTTTGAATCCCACATAATACACTGATCAGGTGATAGTGATGATTATTTCTTTTCTTTCACATGTATTTATTATTATTATTATTATGGCCACTTTTTCGGTTTTCAGGTCATCAATACTACCAAAAATATTCATAATAAATGATGATAATGATCACTAATATCGTTGTAGGTATTAATTAGTAAATGCAAGAAATAACCTCAAACTAAATTACTTTGACAAATTTTTATCCTGCCCGCGCGGGCTGTGAAACAGTCAGTGGCGCGTTCCGATTTTTATCATGCCCGCGCGGGCTGTGAAACATTCAGCGGCACGTTCCGTCAAAGTAAATCAATCGAATAAGCGTTTATCTGGCGATGGAAGCGGCAAATAGATTTATACCTCAGTTAACAGAGTTATTGCACTGATAAGTCTTATCTGACTATTGAAAAACTCAATATCATGCTGTCTATCGAATAAACGCTATCTGTCTATTTATCTGGGGATTGAAAAATCGGCCCTTAATGTAACTAAAGTTAGTTTCCCGACAACAAAACGTCAACTTACATAACTAATTTTGTAGAACCTTTTTTTCAGTGTTTGTGTAAAATTCCCTTGCTTTATATTTTAGACTTATTACACAGCGGGGGTTATGTATATACTAAGATAAGCAAACAAGCATACGACCCGCCGGATGGTAAGCGGTTACTGTAACCTAAAGGTGCTTGCAACACCAGGGGGATGTCGACACTTAAAACCTTTTAATAACCTTAGGCCGGCCGCATACTATAAGAAATTTTCTGTCAGAATTTTTCGGACGCCCGCCGGAAGGTACTTTCCCCATACATTTTGTTCTAGACCCCGCATACTATCCGAAAATTCTGACGTGTCTGACGTCCAAAAATGTATGAGCAAGCGGGCGTCCGAAAATTTCTGACAGAAAATTTCTTATAGTATGCGGCCGGTCTTAAGCCCCACGTTGAATGGGATTTGCTTTCAATCAAACATAAAGCAGTAGTCGAAACAAACGCGAGTTATTTTCAATGAAGGATAGATACTAACCAACAGCACTTTATCTCAAATTTCTTCGCATAGTTTCTGAAAGCTCAAGCCAAAAATTTCATAAGTACCACTGAACCATCAAAAATTAAGAGCCTAGATCCAGAGATCCAAACCAATGAAACCAAGTTTCAGATGAATCCACGCTGCGACCAACAAGTCATTTTCAATCGCTTTAACTAATCGGTTTTTCCAAGAAAACTACAAATCCATTCGCACTCGAATTCGTACAGATTCTGTATACTTTCGAGAGCTATACGATGGATATTTACGAATCGATTACGTTTTCTAAACAGGGCTGTTTGATTTGTACTCCAACGAAAATGTATCAACACGATTCAAATGTACCAAATACGTATTCGGTTTCGAGCAAGGAAAGCTGGACGCGAATCTCGAGCATGCATCCATGTTCAAGAAAAATAGTCCTTATCTTAATCGGATAGAGTTCACGATTACTCACGACGATTCACTAATCGCCTCTTTGTCTTCTACTTAATAAAACTCAAACACTGACTGGCTGATAGATAACGCACTGCTTAAACCATGAGTCCAAGAGATTTGGCCGAATTGAAGAGATTTGGGTGCCCCAAGGAAAAAAGACCCGAAATTCAACCTTAGAGGTTTGAAATAGAGGATCACGGGTGTACCGATGGGGTATCTAGGTAAAGTTAATATCCATAAGATAACAAGCGTAACTTAACTACTATTGTGCAGTAAAGAAAGTTTAAATAAATGATTCATCATCATCACCAGCCTATAATGTCCCACTGCTGAGCACAGGCCTCCTTGTCCACGCCTAAAAACTGGCGTTTTTCAAGCCGCCTAGTAGGCATCCAACTAGCTTAACGACTATCACAATTAAGTGACAACCGGGACCAACGGCTTTACGTGCCTTCCGAAGCACGGAAACGCTCGATTTGAAATACCACTAGGCGGTCACCCATCCAGGTACCGACCACGACAGGCGTAGCTTAACTTTGCCGATCGATTAAGAACGGCTAATCATGCTACACCACGAGCGCTTCTATTAATAATAAGAATAGATATTTATTAATTATTTTCATCCCTAAAACGCAAGCTATAATTAAAAACCGTAGTACAATTCCGTTTTGCATAAATTTTACAACAAAAACAAGCAAATATTTCTTAGTTTTCTTACAGCTAAGTAACCAATTGAAATTCAACTAACGAACTAATAAGTAACAAAAGGTACAAACTCTACGTGGCCTGCTCTCTAAAGGGCTTATCACAGTTGACCCTTAGCGTAAGATTTATGAAAGTTAATTATTTTCTTATAGGAATTAAATCAGGAAAATAAGATAGGGACTCGTTAAGATCCTGCCTCAAGATCTTCAGGAAAGTTTTTTAATATAGCTTGATCAGAATTGAGAATTTTAGACTAAGATTTTCTCTATTCAAAGTGACGAGGTAGATCGTAGCGTTTATTCGCTCAAAGAGCAGCTCGACTGGGGAAGTACCTGCACCTTACAGAATACCGCAGCCAAATAACTTTATGTTGTGTAAAGTTGTGTTCCTGCGCGTGAGTAAGGTCGCCAGAGCTCATTGGGGAGGGGGGAAAGGTCGGTAACGCGTGAGCGATGCTTCGTGTGTTGCAAGCATATTGAAACGGTACCCGCTTACCATCAGGCGGGCCGTATGCATGTTTACCCACTTAGTCGTATAAAAAAAGTTCTTCGCTGTTTTTATCTTTTCCATACTATTTGATAGAGTCGTATGACTCCATCAGGACAAGTCTTTTTACATGTTAAGATATACTTGTCAATTAAATGGAAGACCTTGAACCTGGTAACAGGCGTGATCAACATGATATCACATTTAGGTCACCTACCCTTCCTCTTGGTCACGCACGCTATTTGACATGTATGTGTAGACTGCACCCATCTTTACGTTCAGCTTTAAAAACTATAAGTGCGTGTTGTAAGGAAAGTGATTTGGCATCAGCATGTGCTATAAGTGCCTGGAAGACAAATACTTAGCGCTGATTTTCAGTGAAGCCGTGAACCACATGGTGAATAGAGTCACCAAGGGCCTGACCGGCGTGTTACAGCTGCAATTTCCTGAACATTTAATACAACCTTTTTTTGTGACTGTACTTTTTGTTATCTGTACATGTATTGTCATCCAATATACTAATGTATACCAAATATCAAGTTAATCCGACCACTGGAAGTGGGTGAAATTCGACTTGCAAGATTCCACCCGACCAAACATAGTTACATACATTGCAAGTTAAATAAAAGCTTGTAAAAAAAGAAAAAGATTTCTGTTCTGTTCTTTCTGTTGGATATAACGGTTATTAATATTAATGGAATTGACTTTTAGTTAGTCAAGTAACCTTTGTAAACGGTAAATAGTGAGGGCATTATGCATCAAGAATCAGTTCATGAACAGCTGATGAATTCAGAATACAGAAGTGTAACAGACCTCAACATAATGAAATATCAAACAATTAGTTAAGAACTCGAGTCAACACGATGTCGAGGCTCAACATCACACTTCCAACACCGTGCACCGCAAGATTAAAGTTTCCAAACTTCTAGGAGTTCGCAACTTAAGAGTTTTGCGACAGTATTCGAATGTTGGAATACGGGGTACCTACACGAGAGGCAAACCAAACTGAGTAGTAAGTTTAACTTAAGTGTTTGGGTTTCAGGAAATTTTGGGAGTTGATATAATTTACGAGGTAATTTTGGGGAATTTTAGATCATGGTCATGTTTATATAAAGCTCATTAGTGCTTGTACGATCTCAACGTGAATGTTCTGTTTGAAGGAATATCTTTATATATTCATTTTATTTATACAATGGGTGCTGATTCTGTTGTTTACAACTAAACTAATTTTAATCTCACTATGTCTCCATCTAACAAAGAACGGATGTTAAAAATTTAGTCTTTTCAAATTAGTCCAAAGCTTGTTTTCAATATAAATTTAGTCGCCATCTATCGCGGTTACGTCTAAATACCCGCAAATGAAGACGGCAAAGACTAATTTGACAGCTTTAAATATGTTCTATCCATTTTCAATAATTTTCGTAAGGAAGAGATGTCATGTGACTAAAATTTGTTTAGTGCAATTTACAACAGAATCGGGACCAATGACGATAATTACTACATTCAGATTCCTAATAGCTACAAACTGTTCTGCACCTGAGTCCACATAACGGTGAAAGACTTTATTCAGTAAATCTTTACATCAACCTACATGTAAAAGAGAATAAAACCTAGGCATCACTAGGGCTTCGCCGACTAGGGCTGGTGTAGGGCTTCGCAATGCGTCACGAGCTGGCTCTCTATTAGCCGTTTCATTGACAATATGTTAACTGTTATGATTTTGATTTTTAATTAGGGCAATTTCATGCAATGCTGGTATTTTTAATCAGACCTTGCAAGTATCTGTGAAATCTACTCCCAGAACTTTTAAAACTAACACTGTTATGATCCTCTATGCGATCCTCTTGCCTATCGTCTGATCTATCATTTAACGAGCGATCATCAGGAAATGTCATAATTTCTATACAGATCCATCAAAAACGTTTAATAAAATCAATTGCCCCAGTTTGCTAGGTTCTAAGTAACCCTGATAAATTATAAAGGAACTGCTATCTTGCAAAAAGTCTGCCAGTTTCCGTCACTCTGCACTTAAATTTTTTATAGCACTAAACAATTCACGACCCTGTGGAAACTAGAACGAGAGTGCACTTAGTGTCGATATTTCTCCAAAACGGTTTGGCCTAAAGCCACAAAAGTTTTATGCACTTCCTCTTACGATAGATCGTAACGTAAGGCATCCGCGAATCGATGCATTTTTCACACCAGCATCATTGGCATCGATATAAACTATAGTTGAGAATAGTAGAATTGGGAAGTTTAAGGCGCAATTTTGTGGCTTATATCCAAGTCAATATTCGGAAGGAGGAAACGACACGGCGGCATCAAATTTAATTAACTCACACTGAGCTCGCATATCAACTTTATACGATACGACACTTTTAGTGAAATTGATACAAATCGATTTAAGAAAATGTGAGTTCACTAGTCTTATGAATGGATAGAAAAACTAAGGTTATCACTTAGAACTTAAGTGCCATTTTCATTATTGTTAACTATGGATAGGGCTATGCGGCTTGTTTGATCATAAACGGAATCCCCTCCAGTATCATACCCACCCACATGCTGTATTGTGTGGGCTTATAAAACGTTAATTACATTCGCATTTACATTAATAAATTACGAAATTACATTATAAATTATATCGCGTTTACATTGTAACCGTCGCCTAGGGGCTATTGAATTTAAAGAGGTTTTAAAACGTTTTAAGCTACGATTGGTTTGATTACTGTTTCAAAAAACTCATTTGCTATAATGGAAAAGATTTCTTGGGGTTTCTGAAACTCCCCGGCCTGCGCTAAGTTTTATAGCAATCAGATGAATTGTGTCTACATCAATTATGCTGCAATTCTATTGTTTGATATTTTAAAACTTTGATTGACTATGATGAACTATTTTTTGGGAAGTATTCTGTATTTTTGACAGTTTTCTCTATATTTTATAATTTTCCTCCAAGTATCCATTAAACTAGTGTTTTTCAATCTTATTGATTTCGCGACCCCCTCAGACAGACAGAATGTATAAATTTATGGAGGTGCTAGGTGGATGACACCTCCATTGAAAAGGGAAGATCTTCCGCCAGGCTGGGACATCGTGCCTGGAGACCGCGGTCCAACTGTACTTGTCGGACAGTTGTATATATGCAGATTGCCGAGAAATCTTTGCAAGCGCGATGCAGAATGTAGAGGGCTTGTATGCGCGATGTATGCACGATACAGGATAATGTGGCGGCACGCCATCTATCTATCGGCGTGTGAACTTCGTTATGTAGTAGTTCGCTACAAATTAAAAGACTACGATAATGATTTTCTTTATTTTGATACCTTTACTTATTAGTCTACCAGAAGCCGCGAGAGGTTTGCAACTAAGCAAGAGCTAAGATGGACGCCCGCTTGCGCGAAATCTACCTTGCTTTTTTCCTTCTGCCGGCGACCCCCTGGCTAAGGTTTCATGACCCCCCTAGGGGTCGTGACAAACAGATTGAAAAACACTGCATTAAACAATATCGTCCCAACAGAAATGAAAAGACATAATCGATGATAGTATATACTATACAAAAGTTAGTGTGTCAAGGTGTGCCGACTGCAGTCGTGTTTGACCGATAGTTTGTATCGACCGACCCATATTAACGCTATTCATTATTGAAATTCACTATGCAAATGAATACTGTGATTGTGCTTGCCATTTTTCCATGAATCATCATCATCAGCCTATAATGTCCCACTGCTGAGCACAGGCCTCCTTTCACAAATAAAGGTGAAAGGGAATGGGCAATACTCCACCACGCGTGCCCACTACGGATCGGTGGAGGTAGGCTAGTGGTCAACCTACTGTTTGAATTTTTCAAGCCGCCTAGGAGGCATCCAACTAGCTTAACGACTATCACAATTAAGTGATAAGCACGGAAACGCTCGATTTGAAATACCACTAGGCGGTCACCCATCCAGGTACCGACCACGACAGGCGTAGCTTAACTTTGCCGATCGATTAAGAACGGCTAATCATGCTACACCACGAGCGCTTCTTTTCCATGAATACGATGAAGTAAAACGAAGGATATTGTAAGTAAAATTCAAAAAGTATTTATTCAATCTAGGCCCTGTTAAGGCACTTATGAACGTTAACAAAATGACTCTACACTAGGGCATGAATCTCGGAATCTCGTAATATCGGAATCTCGGACCTTTTTTCCGATATTACAATATCGGAATTGAGTGATCCAATATCGTAATATCGGAATCAGATGTTTTTATCTATTTAAGTTTTTAAATAAAGCATTTAAGCGTGCTACAAGATATGGTCGCCTAGAGCTATAAAATTAACCTATCGTACTTCAATTTTGTCTACCAGTGTTCAAAATGAGCGTATTTTTTCAACAAAATACGAAGTACATTATCCATAAAAATGCTTGACGCTTTGTGCGCTTCTTGCTAATATTTTCCTTTTAGGAAAAACGAGCGTTTAAAAAACAAACATACAATGGTGCTGATTCTGTTGTTTACAACAAAACTAATTTAGTCTTACTATATCTCTTTCTTCTGGCACGCAAGCTACTTCGTCAGAGCGGTCAGACCTGAACAAGCAGATTGCGAAGATGGTACGTCGTGACCTTCGGAGGTCCAATACGCGCCAAATTGAACAGGCAATAGAGCGAAACCGAGGGTCCAAAGTATTCACTCAGCAGCTTGGAAGGAGCCACCTGACGAAGCTGACGACGCATCATGGCAATATACCGCATTTTCAAAGCCGGAGATTTTCGCTGAGATTGAAGACTTCTATAGCCAGCTGTACGCTTCACATGCCCCTCAGACGCAGCGTGACATTCACGATTCCAGAGGCACCCTGACTCGATAATATACCGACGAACTACCAGACATCAGCCAGGACGAGATTGTGTTGGCTCTAAAACAGCTTAAAAATGGAAAAGCCCCATGTGAAGACGGAGTTACTTCAGAACTTCTGATGGAAGGAATTCCTGTACTGAAGAAGAAGAACTACAGGCCTCTTTACCTCGGTCATTAACTGCGGGAGAACTCCAAAGACGTGGAACGGGAGTAATGTGGTTCTGTTTTTTAAGAAGGGAGATAAAACCCTTCTTAAAAACTATAGCTATCTCACTCCTAAGCCACGTCTACAAGCTGTTTTCTAGAGTCACGAACCTTCTTGCAGGCCGGGTTTCGAGGAGGATTTGGTTCCATAGACCACATCCACACAGTGAGGCAGATTACACAAAAGTCTTAGGAGTATAATCGGCCCCTGTGTCTAGCCTTTGTGGACTATGAAAAGGCCTTTGACTCGGTCGAAACCTGGGCTGTTTTGGAATCCTTGCAGCGATGTCAAGTAGACTATCATTATATCGAAGTGCTGAGATGTCTTTATGATGCCGCAACCATGAGTGCCCAAGTACAGGACCAGCAGTTTAAACCCATCCAACTATGCAGAGGAGTGACACAGGGGGATGTCATATCCCCGAAATTGTTCACAAACGTATTGGAGGATATGTTTAAGACGCTGGACTGGAAAAGGATGGGCATAAACATAAACAGCGAATACATCTCACACTTACGATTTGCAGATGACATAGTCTTGATGGCGGAGTCGCTGCAGGAGCTACAACAGATGCTGGATGGCCTAGAATCAGCCTCGCGACGGCATGAACTTGGATAAAACCAAAGTCATGATTAAGATCACATTGATCCGGGATCAATCGTCGTAAATGGCCACCATCTCGAAGTTGTTCAGGAATATACCTACCTCGGGCAGATTCTGCAATTAGGTAGAAACAACTTTGAGAGGGAAGCCAAGAGAAGGATCCAGCTGGGCTGGGCAGAGTTTGGGAAACTTCGTAGGGTCTTCTCGTCACCCAAACTTTATAACGAACTAGTTGTCCCCCGAGTTAGCGTCCCCGATAGCGTTCCTATAAGTGAAAAAGAAAACGAATCCGACCAGTAGTTCCACGGATTAGACAGTTTAACCAAACAAAAAATCTTTCCCACTTTATAATATTAGTATAGATAGATAATTAGTGCAGTTTATAAGGAATATGTGCAATTTATAATAAAAAAGTCTAATTCCGATATTAATATCGGAATTCGGATATTGAGATCCAATATCGGAAATCAATATCGGAATTGAAAAACCTTCCGATATTACATGCCCTACTCTACACCGGTTCGAAATACAACTTGAACTGAGAAGACTCGAAAAGGAGAGAGTATAGAGAAATAACCCCAAATTTATACAAAAATATACTATCTAATTCTATCTTAGATCTGTCAAATACATGAAGCTACAGATGTTGCGAATTGAACTCCCAAGCTCGGCGGTCTATAGTAACTATCAAATACTCGCCACATAAAACTTACGGAGCATGTTAAATACTTGAGAAACGCTTATCCAATACAATCGGTCATACGCGCAGATATACATCTAAATAGATGCCGCGAGTGTATGTACATCGCGTGTCAAAATCTATGCAAAAGTGGGGCCGATAGTTCTTCTTTTGAAACTGTTTCGGCGGACAGGGAACTCGCATAAGGCTGTATGTCCACCAGAGATGTGTAGCGAGGGATATGTTTAAAAAAAAGCACACCATTAGGACACAAAACTTTTACAACAATGCGTTTAATATATGTAAAATGTATAATTCAAGTAGCGTCTAACTTATTTAAATACGTCCTCGACATTCTTAAGATTTTTAACGATTTATTAAAAGAACAATTACGTGATTGAGTTTCAATTTTCAATTCATGACATTAAAAATACTTAGACTTACCTTAATAAAATTGATAGCTATTTTTCTAAGTATTTGATGCTTACCTGAAAACATAAAAAAATACATTGTTAGTCTTGGGTATATAATGTAAGTAACACATAAAAGATATAATTATATTTGTTTGCAATATTATTGTGGGTAGATGTGTTTTTCTGACATATTAAAACATTTAACCCTTCGTCCTTGAGCTTTGATACATAAACCACGCGCCGAGTGTTACAAATTGGTAGGTATTCCCGTATCGCAGGTAACGGTAGGGTTGCCATCTCTGAATTACTTTACGATATTTTAAATGTATTATTATATAAAGACACATTCTTACTACATACAAAGTTTTTAGAATTTAAGCTAATGTAATATCAAACTAACGTAAATTTACATCTAAAAATAAATACCCAATCCAGGACGGACATTTGTGTGCTTGTCCGATGATATTTTCTACGTTTTTTTACTTTAAAATGAATATTTAAATACACATTATCACCTGGTTAAAATATTGTTAGAACAAAATTAATTAACTCTACAAGCCCTAAACTGAAGAATAATTTGACACCCCTAACGCCCGGATAATTTATTTAATGTGAAACGTACAACGTAGAAATATGTGTATAGCATGTAAAATAACATAAAAAATTAAGATTATGTAATATTAAAAAAATATGGAATTACTCTGAAATAAATTATTTGTATTTATTTATAACAAGCAAAATATTTGACATCGTTTTACTATTAATTAACACTGACTTTTTGGACAACCATCATCTAACCTGACTTTCATATAATTGAATAAATTGTGACAGTGTAACAGTATTGTTAATTGTTAAAAATGATGACAAGACAATCGATTGTTTTCAGACGCTCACAATACTTGTATAACATCAATTACCTGTACAGAATTCCTCGGAGTCACAGGTGAGGCTGGTGTCCTAGGAGTTGGAGGCTCAGCCCTATGCTCAGCGAGTACTCTATGCTCGTGTTTCGTCCCTACCACGGAATTCTTCACCCGCTCCATTCTCGCTTGTATAGCCTTACGCGATATCACCTTCGTCTTCTCATCTTTAGTACCACCATCAGCGAGTTTCCTCATTAACCGAGCAGTTGCTGCTACGGAATGCTGCTGTGTATCGGAATTGGTTCTCGCCAGCCGAGTAGCGGGTCGTGGTACGGGAGTAGCACCGCCAGTACTGCTCCGCGTACTCTCATTCCTGTTAAACGGTACTGAATCGTGTTCAGTGTCAGAATCAGCTGGAAGATAACCTCCGCCACCGACAGAGGAAACTCCTGTACGTAAAAGATTTTCGTGTTCGGCGTATCTGACTCTTTCGTCCACTGATACGTTTCCATTTTGAGCTCTTTCGAGACCACGTTCCATTTCACCGATTTGTCTTTCTAGTTTGCGGAGGACATCGTCAGATGGGCCCACTGGAACATCATCTGGTGGATCATCAGGTGCTTGGAAAGATTTCAAATGGATCTGATGAGTTCTATTTATTTCTAATCGTTTCGGAGCTATACCTGACGAGGTGATTTCGTATTGCGTTCTTTGAGTTTGCGGGGTTCGGTCCAACATGGCTAAGGAGACTGGCGAAGGCGGTGGTGCGCCGTTGACTGTCGCCTCCTGACCTTCGGCAGCAGGAGAGACGCGGGGCGCTCGAAAACTACGCCTCATAAAGTCTTCGCGCGTTAACTTCCTCTCCATTTTATTCAGAGGACATTTCACTGGCAAGTTCGATCACTATAAGTGCATATTCTAACACTATATTATTTATATCACAGTTATATCACCTGGTAAATTGAATTTAATGAAATCTGTGAAATACAACACCTACATTAGGGACGGAATTGGTACACCGACTACATTTGCTATCGATATAATCTGGTGATAAGGGACACAATTGTCAATGACAATGCCGGTATCTGATACTTCGACCTAAATAAATGAAACAGTATTGACGTTGGTTTCCACTAATATAATGTCGATACAAAAAAGCTGAAGACAGCGTAGAGGTTAAAAAATAGTTCGATAATAGCTTAACTATGACGTCATACGGAGCAAGCGTATATTAAAAATGTAGCAACTGACGCACGATCACCGCTTGTCTAACTAATACCGTTGCTACGATGATAAGCAATCAATAGAACGATTATATTACTAGCACTACTATATTAAATGATTAGGTACCGATATGAAATCTGAATCCTGGTGAAATCACTAGCCCATTACAGACCTAAGCCCGGAAAAAAATATATGGGACATGTTCTTTAAAAACCAAATATTTCATCATCACAAACTAGATTAAGGTGCTCAATTACAAATATGAGATTATTTATCTTGACTACTAATGCCACAAATAAATCGAAACCACAAAGAGCTCAGAAAACAAAAACTAATCGAGTTGAGGTAATTTATAAAGAAACAAAGGAACCCGTAGTAAGCAGTACGTTGCGTAATCGAATAAAAGGAAACGAGACGAACGACTACAAAAAGTGAAATCACTGAACGACCGTAACGAGTAGTAATTCGATAAGAATCGACTAATCCGAGGCATAGCCTAATAACAACGATACACGAAATAGTTTAAAAAGAAATAGCCGCCGATTCTAAGCCTAATTCCTTTGCAACAGGTCTCAAATGTAGAGGCATCGACTTGCAAATTGAAATTGGTCGTTAAAAATATATACCAAGCATATTATTACTATCTAATACAAAACCGCAAATTTGAGACTTCCGTCAGTCTTCATTGGCCTTGATTTACTATGTAAACTAAATTAGAAACCTTGCAAATATCTAAAAAAAAGATAAAAAATCGAATCAAGACTACTGAATTTAAGGAACTAAAATAATGAAATTATTCGTATCGTAACATTCCACGGCTTTTCGGCTCGGGTGCGAGCAAGACAGCATCAACCAGTCCATCTGCAAAGAAAGAGACAAAACAGCTTTGTTAGTCAAAGGAGAATGCCTAAGACCGTTCACCAAGTTTCCCAAAAACATTTTTGTAGCACACAAAGCTGTCGGCAGCGATCACACCTGTCTGAAAGAGATACTACCACCGTGACACTTGTGTCAACAGACAGACAAACACAGTAAGCGATACACACACAACATGATACAGATATTTTAACAAGGAATAAAGATAAGGTAAATTTACATCGCGATAATGAAGTTCTTGAAGATACTTGTATTAAATTAAATGTGTTTTAATTTGATATAAAAGATATACGTCGTAAAGATCTCGAAGCCTTGGATTGCAGTCACGACAATGCAACAGATGGTGAGCGAAACGAGCATGACTCACAACAATGTTTTCGCATTTCCAAGTGATAACATAGAAGCTCAAACGAAATTGTGGCACACACAGAGTCTCTAGGTAACCTAGTTGTTTCACCTAAATAAACACTGTGTTTTCCCGTGCCTGTAGTTGGAAATCGTCTATTCGTATGCTCTTGATTGCTCTTTAATTCCACAATTGCATTGCGTTTTTTACGGTCATTACGAAACTGTGTATTCTCATGAAAACGTTTCAAAATGTGTTCTGCTTGTTATAATTTTATAACTAGGTTTAAATTGAGGAGTTTCACATTTACGTAAGACGTCATTATTTATTGTTTTGTCGTCATTTCTTTAGCTTACAATGACAATTCAAAAGAAAATTACCCTATTGTAGTATTATACCATGACACCAAATGTGTAACGTACTTTTTTTTACCGTAGGAATGTGTTTTTATGGTAACTGAGGGTATTTCATCATCATTCGTATATCTACTATTGTTATTCTTCTATTTCTTAAAAACTCTAGTCATCCGCTGACGCGTACTATAAGCAGATTTCTGAATACCAATTAAAATTTCCGTAATTGCGTCATTTGTTTGATCCAGCTATTCTCGTTCAGGTGTTTACTCACAGAGAGCCAGAAATAAGTCCAACGGCTCTATAAATACCCGAAGACGGGTTTAATTGCAATCTATTTATAATAGCACAGGTATAAAGTTCAGTTTTATCTCGGGGCGTCCTCGGCAATAATTACCAAAATATATGAAAACCTGTTTCAATTCACGGTTAATATATAGCTCAACATGTTTTGAAGATAATAAATCAAGCATCTCAGGCAGGAATAAACCATAGAGACTATTTCTAACGGTGCATTTAGCTTGTTTTCTAGTCTTGCTTTTAGAATCTGGAAGATTTATTTCGTCACCCACTTGTATTTCTCTTTTTCTCCGCTTTGGGGGAACCTGTGAATCTTATACATCAACCGCTATTTTTATTCTATTTGGTTATTCAAATACAATATTCACTATCGAAACAACCAAATATGTAATTAGAAATCTTATGTCTTGTCAAACTCTACTAATTCAATTAAAAACCTACAACCTAAGTACAACCTGACCTGTCTCATGTTTAGCTAGAAACAACGGTTTGTAATTCTACTCTTTGTCCAACAATACAATAATAGTATTTACAAACTGTTTAGCTTCTATTCGATAGATAGAAGGAGTATTTTAGCATGTATACATGGTGTTAAAGTTGGTCTTTGTGGACCACAAGCTTCCGCCATTGTATCGGTATCTCTTTGCATGGCTGCGGAATTCTATTTTTATCCTGCTCTATGTTATAGGCTGTCTACATATGGTGATACTTTGTGGTTTCGTTGCGTAACAATTTGAGCATGTTATGGTGGTATTCCGTCAATAGTTAAGCTTAAAAAAGTATTCAATAGATGCCAAAGTTAAATGAAACTTCAAAAAATTTTGTTCATTTTACTTAGTGCGTTAGATAATTCTTTGTTTTTGAGATCTGAGATTAAGGCGGCCCTCTGTGGCCGGCGCAACTTCAACGCAAGCATAAAAGCTTGTTGTTTCATCCAACGTAATGTTTGACTGTGAAAAAAGAGATACAACATCAGAGCCGTCGGTTATCAGTCGGTAAATTTCGTTGATCACTCGCGGCCGCTTCGCTAGGTCGTAATTCATGATTTCGCATTCATAAAACTTGTACCAGGAGTAAACTTCTTGTGAAAAAATCTTACAAGTTTGTGAAAAAAAAGTTAGTTATTTAGAATCTCCAATACATTTGCAAGCCTGGTATCTAAATGTTTTCTTTACTTTTACAATTTATAGGTACATTAGATATGACCAAAGTTCAGGCAAAAACGCTGTTTTTCGGAGGCTTTGACTGAATTTGTTTCACACTTTTTTAAATTACGCCTAGTTACACGGCTAGATATAGTGCACAAGATACTAATTTGTTCAAAACATCTAACGAAAAATGTTTAACAACGCCATAATAAGTACAGAGGTTTTGTATGAAAAGTATGACGAAATGTTTCTTTCTATTATTATATTAACTGTCGCACTCAGAGACGTCAATTAATAAATATTACTTTTGCATTTATAATATTAGTTTGGAGATAATTTGATTTTCATCAAATTTCTAATTGACGTCTCTGAGAACGGTGGAAGGAGTGATAATTTTTATTATACATTGAAATGTATATTTAGACCTTGTGTGACTTCCACGAATGCAAATAACATTATATTTTATATTCCCTATTTGTGGTAAACGCTGTGGGATATATAATTAACTATATTACTACATCATTTCTGTTCATAATTATCATTGTATATCTGTTTGTTTACCTAAATAAATTAAAAAAAATAAAAAAAAAAAAAAAATTGAGTCCTCTTAAAATCAACATGTGTTTACTTGGATGTTGATGTCATTAGACTAAGGAAAGAAGTTTTATTTTACATTATTATATTCCCAACATGCATAAAACTCAAACACGGTTATGACCATAGTTTTCATTTCAGATAAATAACAATACTACTGCAGTCTTCGCATATGCAAGCAGCCTAAGTTAATGCATACGGTGGACAGTTCCCAACCGGCAACCGACGCACATACTTTTTGCATAAAAAAGTTTGTAAATGACATTACATTTTCCGTTTTGTAGCGCAGTTTTGTTCAACGAGTATGCGGGCAACTTTTTTCTATACGAACTAGTCGGCTACTCTGGTATTTCCGCGGGAATCGGATAATAGAAAATGAAGCCTCCTCTGCAGTGTGGCTTCTGTCTTAATAAGATTTAGTTCGTCAAAACTCAGTGGTGATCAAAAACGTATGATGATTGAGTTATTAACAGTACCTTGTTTATTGATCTACTAACATAATGAATCAATTAGCATCTCAGATTAAATTTAATCAGATTCCATTCAGTATTAATTGCTACTAGAGACAAATTGATACACCCCAACATCATAATTATGGGCTTCCAAAAAAGAAACAAAAACATGTCATCGAACATAAAACCATATTTTCCAATTAGTTAAAGGCTATTACTCAATATTCGACATAATCATGTTAAATATGTAAAACGAGAACATAATACAAGACAATGTTACCATTTTGATACAAAGATTAATGTCTTTAACTGCCTACGCGAATTAGTGGCCGTTTAGGCCGCCATTTTGTTAAAAAATACCAGCGCAACCTTTTTGTCGGGACGTGCGCAAAAACCTGCTTTAATTCCCTTAAAAAGAGAACGTTTCAGTGGGAACGACGAATCGATTCTTTATTCGGTAAATTATCGATTACTTTCGATAGGGTTGTACGGTTGTAGAAAAACATACATCAAAGGCCTCGAAATCCGGTGTCTTTGGTATATTAAAGAGAAAATAAAAATAACTAAATTACATTGGTAAATTTCATTTTTTCGCCTCTGTTATCATAAAATAGCATAGTTTTATACAGAAAATTCCGATGATGTCCAATTTGCAATAACATTATTTTGTCCGGTAAATATCTTTGATCTATCAGGTTGATAGCCCTATGGTGCTACAGAATCGATGAACGATACGATAATCGAGTAGCAAGGAGGGTGACCGACTTATCCGCACCCACTTCGAACCATTAGCGATTTTTAAACAATTACTCTCTAGACAGTGTCACTTAAAAAAACCGATTATCAATTCAAGTATTTATAAAAAAAGTGTCTTACAAGGTTCATTTAAATTACGGAACTTCTAAATGCAAAACTTACAAAGTTGTCACGACCAAGTCGCCGGCTAAAAAACAAGACATCTCAAAACCGCGTCGAAACAAAAAAGAAACGCAATATTAAAGATTCCGGCATCAACCGGTCTTCACAAACTAAATAGTCGAACAGAGTGACTCATCTCATCATGCCAATATGTGTGCAAATGATTGGGCCAGTGCGGTTGCCATGGTTACATGTGCACCTGGCAAATATTGGCACGTTGGCCGATGACGGGGAAGGGAGCGATCCATCAAGCAAGAACGGCTTGGCGACCCCGTCAGCGGTCGATGCTTTCGTCACACGGTTCGGTGCAAGTTACAAACTTGTAGCAATTTGTTGTTTGAGATGCTTTAGCAGACTTTAGCTTATAGGGTTGCCACGCCATTCGGTGTAGTCGGGTCATGAATAATTAAAACTTGAACATAATAAATAACAGGACAGTGCGCGGTGCCGTCCGTATGTTGATTAAAAGATATATAAATACATTGCTGTTTCTTTAGTTTGTCTGTTTAGTATTCTGATATTTGAAACGTAATTTTTTATATCTCATTTTAATAATTTATATGTGTATGTTAAATGTTAAAATTCTGATATTTGTGTCTGAAACACGCATAAACAGATTTGGATGAACTTTGCACACAGAAGTCTCGTGAAAACTCTGTGCGGAAATTGATTCATCATAATTACAAACATAATGTTTCAAGTTTGTATTCTGACCTTGCTGTTAAAGCATTAATTGTGTCATAAAACCCATAAATCAAAATGTCATTTATTCAGTTTAGGCCCTAGTAATGAACGTTAAATTGGTACATGCAGTTGAATTTACCACCGGTTCGGAATACAATTACTACCTTACACATACTTTTAGTTATATTAATACGGACTAATATGTGAAGTCAATCGAAGCTATAATCTATGATCTAATACAGTAATTGACCAGTAGATTTTGAAAATAGATTCAATTATAGTAACAACAATGTTCAACCCTAACTATACTCTCCCTACAAACGCCAAAAGCTTACAACAAAAACCGCGTTTTTCGTCTGCGCGAGCGCCAGAGCATGACTCACGAGCAACGAACCGAGCGTATTCATCCACCTCGCTCTAAACGAGTATTTTGTATCGCCATCTCGCTCCAGCGCAACGGCAAAGGCCGTGCAATCGCGTCAACCGATACGTGAATTTCGTCGATTAGATAAAAACGAGTTTGCTCACTTATTTCTCATTTATCGGTGTTGAAGCGAAGAATTTTTTTATTTGGAAAACTTGTACTTTACTTACCGCGGAAGCTTGAAAAAAATCATACTGAAGATTAAGTCGGAAAATATATTTAGAAATAAATAGGGAGGTTCTACAGGCACTACACTAATGATCTATTGAGGATCTACCCAAAATAATCTATTAATTAAAAACACCGTGTAAAATCCATCAAAAAACTACGAGTAATTACAAAAAATACAGGAAATTATAATACAAGTGACATCCCCTCATTAAGCTTATTTAGTCGTCGTCAATGCATTTGACCCCGACAAAGGACAGTGGGCTAATTGCGTAGTGTTGTGGACACAATATTTTTCACTTTTAATTTATCTACCACAAACAATCTACAAACGAGAGCCTGGAAAAGCTTGTAAATACAATTTGTTCGTCATCGACGGGCGTGCTTCAAAGCCCCCTTCCTATATCACGTTATTATACAGATATACTTAGATTTCAGCATTGTTTAAGGATCATTTTATACGTGACAGTGCATTATTCACCCCACTGAAATATACAATGTAAAATATATACGCTTCAGGCAATTCATTCAACTGGTAAAATGGAAAGACATCGTAAAGTTCCAAGTTTCCAGTAAAAATAAACCTTATGATTTATGGTAGCGCGTGTCAACCGATAGTACCGAAATATGGAGGCGATTGAAATAAAGTGGAAAAACTTGAATGGAGCCCCATAATTACGTCAGTTCACGTGGGACGACACACAGACAGACACACACGTTGTAACTGAGAGACGGTGAAAGTTTAACGACATTGTTTTGAGATAACGGATCGTCACAACTTCGGCTTCTCGAGTTAGAAAGCTACAGTCATTTGATGCAGCATTTTTATTCTATTATCAAGAAACAATGGACGCTGAAAATGGGTATTCGGTCCGCCATTATGATAATTCCCTCGTAATTTTCATGACTTCCTCGCAGTTATTAGTCTAATTGTCTGCGTTTAAAATGAATCTGTAAGGTTTTCCTGAAGGCAAGTGTTTACGTAGCATAATGAATGTAGAAAAACGGTCAAACATCCTTGAGCATATATTTTAATATGTCAAAAACGTGTGTCACTACAAAGATATTTGACTTTTCAGTCTTTTACTGTATTAATTGTAAAAGCAATGTCTGCTTCATAATAACATTATTATTTATTCCAAAAGTGTCTCTATTTGTACCACCGGGCGACATTCCCAAAGCATTTGAAAAGTTACTGTTAAATCTAATTTAATATAACATCCTCAAAATTAAGCAAAACGTGAGCGAATCTCGATCCAGTGGGAGTTAGATGCGTGTGGGCAAATAATCTTGCTCGGTCTTATTACAACCTAATAAAGTTTAAAGTCGAGTGTCACACGTATCTTTCAACAAATCTCTAAACAATTTCCCGTATTACAGTCATAAGTAAGTAAAGTGTCTTCTAAGAAGTGTTCATTCATGTTTGTCGAGAACAGTCATCGGACAAGCGGTGTGCCATATTTGACTTTTATGCGTCTAGCATGAGGAAATTTCAAATAGGCTCTATGTAATTTAGTTTTATTATCCGCTTATTTTACTAGCCAATTATTATGACTCATCTTTCAAAATAACTGACAAGTAGGAAGACTGACCGACCTTAAGTCATTACTTGTTACACAACAGTTAACTCCAGTTATTCAATAAGACCGAATGTAAGAACCGTAGACGTAAAAACCGACTTCAAAAACAGGAGGTTGACGGGCCAGTTAGCTTGATTGGTAAGACCCCTACAAATCACACATGCACACACGTATTGTTATATACTTAAATAAATATATTATATTATTAAATATATTATACTATCTACATATAGTACTTTATTCTTTTTATCAGTTATCAGAGTTGTCTGGTTTCCAAAATACAAACTCTGCAGCCCTATGTGAGGAACTTTACTTCCTTAATTAAACACGCAATATCAGGAAATCAACCAATGACAACAAACGCAATAAAAACACCTCACTTCCTGTAAATTAATTAAATTAGCACCTAAACGGGGCACACACAAATAACCCGTGTAAAATAGAAAGCTAGACTCGTGCGATCTCACTCTACGACCGGTTGTTAATCTAGTTCTTAGCTAAACACGTGTTAAACGTATGTCACTTTGTCGTCTGGTCAGTTGAGATGTAAGGGTTGTCAACCATGACGAAACAGGAAATTAAAAAATACTGAGCAAGAATGTTGTGACTAAAGAAAAACATTTTATATTACATACAATCAAAAAGTCAACATTAAAAAATAGATTAACATATTAGCCCTATTACTTATGAACGTTACAATTTGATTCTAACACCGATTGGTAATAAAAATAAAAAACACACAAAAATAAACACTTAAAATAAGAAGACTTCCGACAGTAATCGTTGTCAGTTTTTCATATTTAAGTATTTTGCTAAACGTATTTTTATCAAGTATGCTTAAATGAGAGTGTCTGTATGTTTGTATATTCAAAAAATTCTAATCACAACAACTTTATATAATCGGTCCACTTGTTGGTAAGTGGTTACCACCGTCTATGGACATTTACAATACCGGAAGGAGGAGGAAGCGTTTTTACGGACTTTTTAAGAACCCCATGTCGTAGCGCGATAAGCTTAAGCGTGTCAACCCTAGTTCAGTACATGCAAATTAAATCCTTATTGGGACGATTTAGATTCTATACATTTGTGAGTATCGAATCTTAGTGTAGGTACATAATTGTGTGAAAGTTTAATTAAAACGCCTCTACAGTAACGGATCAATCCATCATTTTGTTTTAATCGAGTTTAAATTCTTTAACAGTTGTATTGACAGATATGGCGCATAAGTTATGATTTATATGGCAGCACAATTGATTAGCAAAAGCATAATGAAATTTGAATCAAAGCATTCATGATTAATGGTATTTCTTTCGCCTATCCATCTCTATAGTACCACTACTCAATGTATGTTTGTACGTCTTGTGACGCCTCAACGGCAACGATCGTGATTTGTCACAAAGGTAGATCATAAATTGGATTAATATATAGGAAAAAATATCTTATAACAAAAAGATGAAAGATCTCGTCTAGTTTGATACTCTTCGGCGTCCGGGCGTTACGCGCGTAGCCCTGCCTCCCGGGTGGGGATTGCACCCCCGATGACACCTGCTGCGTTCGCCGCCCGCCGCGCGATCCCATTCATAGATTGTGTTCATATTTTGAGGATATCAAGTCGTGTAAAAAATATTCTTTCGACCAAATGACGGAAAGGTTTACTATTACTGATACTGAACAACCAAAAAAATATCCTGATAGGATAAATTTTATCCTGATAGGATAAATTATATCCTGATAGGATAAATTTTATCCTGTATAGGATACTTATTATCCTTGGAAAAAAAATATGCCCTTTAAATTAGTAATACTTTACTCAATAATAAAATTACCGAACGACTAATCACTGAATAGCCGATCAGACCACGTGTACCCCGACTTAGCCAATCAGAGCGCATTGTCGGGGAGATTTCAAACAAAATGAACGTCATTGCACTTCTTCTGGTTGGTCGATGTTATGTGCAGACCGAGGAAGTTTTCAAAGAGGTTTCAAAGCACGTTAGGCATTAACTATATTGTATTTCTAGACTATGAACCATTTTTAAAACGTTTAAAAAGCACAACCTACAGATGTTGAGCAAAGGCTGCCTCCACTTAACCAGTGGGCGAGTAATGTGATATTAGACCAGCAGTGGGCGAACCTGGCACAGTTAAAATGTAACCAGTTCAAAATGTGTTTAAGTTAAACTGACATTGAATACTTGCTGTTTTGAGAGCACTGTGCAATGTACACTTTTTAGTAAATAGAACTTGAAAATGTAGAAATAGTTACTCAATAATCGACTTTACGTAATAAAGGATACCAGTTATAATGCCATTAATCTGTCACAAGCATAGAGTTACAAGTAACTATATGGTCACAAGTAACCTTATGGTCACAAGTAACTCTATAGTTACAAGTAACTCTATAGTCACGAGTATTATCTTATATACTTGAATAAATGTAAAATATACTCGCAAAGTATCATTTAAATCAATAAAGAGGATTTTTTCCATTATGCGGTGATTAACCATTTTCGGAGGGCAATAAATACACCATATTTGGCATTTAACTGCCCAATTAAGACACGTACAGGTATTTTAAAAGCCTCATATGGTAACGATGCGTTAATACATTGAAATATGCAAATTTGTGAACAATTTTAACCGTATATGATTCAATTTACAAAAATGCCATATTTGGTCGGTATTTATAGACCTTTCCGCCCCACTATTCCACCCCTTGGTTGATTTTTTTATGAACCGTTCATAAGCAGACATATGTTGTAAAGAACGAACATTTTATGTAACTGGGTGATGCGGTTTGTACTACGCGTTGATCTGTGAAACAGTCATGTGATATGTAAAGATAATAAAGATAAAGATTTTTTATTTGCACAAAGTATGGTACATGAAAGGTTTTACAAAAAAAAATATTATGAGCATACATACTTTGCCATATAATTGGCATGCAAAATATTAATATGATTTAAATTAAACACATGAATTGAAATAATTAAAACAATAAGTGACAGACCACAATTACAATTCTTAAAAATACTCTATTATTTACATTACAAAATCATAAGAAAATTTATGTTTCATGTCAGAGAAAAAAAAATAAAAATAATAATATTATAAAAATTTTAAGTAATAATTATAATGACCATAAACAATAATAATTAAATTAGCAAACTGCAAGTAAACCTTTAAAGAAAATCATTTATATTATAAAAACTCTTTTCCATAAGCCACGCATATAATTTTATTTTGAATTGCCTGATCGGCAATTCCCTAATATCTCTTGGTATATTATTAAATATTTTAACTGACATAAAACTAGAATTATTTTTAAACAGAGAAGTTCTACAAATTGGTAATATAATTCTAGTGGGATCTCTATTTTTAACTCTAGAACAAACTTGATCCTGATATCTATTAAATAATATTAAATGCTCTTTCACAAAAAGTCCGACTTGAAAAATATAAATACATGCTAAAGGCAAAATGTTTAGCTTTTTAAATAGAGGTCTACATGACTCCAAAGGACCTGCTCCACACAAAGCTCTAACACATTTTTTTTGAACGATGAAAGCTTTATTGCTGTTAGTTGAATTTCCCCATAGAAGTAGACCATACCTAAGAACAGAAACAACAAAGCCATGATAGGCAACTAGAGCAGTCTTTTGCGTTGCTATGGTCCTTAGACGTTTCAATGCAAACACAAATTTATTTAATTTACTACATACATAGTCAACATGTGCCTTCCAATTGCAGTGTTCATCTAGCATAAAACCAAGAAACCTAATTTCACGAACCCCGGTAATTTTTTGATCATTACATATTACATTAATTTGTTGATTATTAGAGTTGTAGTTATGGAAATTAATATATTTAGTTTTGGACAGATTTACGCAAAGATTATTAGCTTTTAACCATTTCTGTATGGAATCTACTGCCGAATTTATTGCATCTTCGTGGTTTTCAAATTTGCTAGCTACAACAAGAGATATATCATCCGCGAATAGAACACATTTATGATCTACCGCGGTAGGCAAGTCATTTATATATAAAATAAATAATAGCGGTCCCAAGATACTTCCTTGTGGTACTCCTACATTATTGTCTCTATATGTTGATCGAAATGCAGTACATTCTAGAGATTTACCAATATGTTTTAACTCTACACACTGTTTTCGACCCGTTAAATAACTAGCTATCCATTTTAGCGCATTGCCTCTAATACCATATTTTTCACACTTGATTAATAAAATTTTATGATCAACAAAATCAAAAGCTTTACTCATGTCAAAAAATATAACAGAAACTGGAATGCGACTATCTATACTTTGAGTTACTCTTCGCATGAGTGTAAAAGCTGCAAGGGAAGTAGATTTGTTCTTTTGAAAACCATTTTGTTCTTCGGCTAATATATTATATTTATCAAGAAATTCGATAATTCGATGATGCATCGCTTTCTCAAATATTTTTGCAAAAATTGGTATTAGCGTGATTGGGCGATAATTGCAAAGTTCTTCTTTATTATCTTTTTTATAAAGTGGCTTGACCACGGACATCTTTAGTCGTTCTGGGAAAATACCTTCTAATAATGATAGATTCAATATATAATTTAGAATCGGAGCTATAATTAATGCAGATTGCTTTACAATAAGAGTAGATACTCCATCAAAACCTACCGATTTTGTATTGTTAAGCGATAGTATTAATCTGATTACCTCACTGACACTTAAAGGTTTCAGAAATAAACTCGAACTTGTGTTTTGTATTCTATTAGTATACGATAAATCCGTCTGTAAAGTTTTCCCATTAGTAATGTCAATAAAATAATTATTAAAAGCATTTGCAATATTTGTAGAGTCAGTTAGAATTTGTCCATTTAAATTAATTGATTCAACGCTATCATTTATTTTCAAATTATCAAATTTATTTTTTATTATATTCCATGAAGCAAGGCATTTATTTTTAGATTTTGACATATAATTACAATTAATGTTATTTCGAGATTTATCAATACATTGTCTTAAAACTGAACTGTACCTTTTAAACTGGGATTTAGCTTCTAGAGTTTTAGATTTATAATAACGGTGTCTAAGAACTCTTTTTTCTTTGCATGATTTTTTGATTCCTTTAGTAATCCATTTCGGCGACTTAGGTTTAGAACAAATTTTAATTTTATTCATCGGAAAACATAAATTGTATATTAGTATAAACATGTCATGAAAGTTATCAAATGCTTTATTCACATTTCTCTCATTTAGTACATTACTCCACGTAAGTGATGCCAGATAACTTACAAACTTATCAATATTATCCTTACTATAGTCTCTGGACTCAATATACCAATAATTTAAGGAGTTGTATTTAAAACTTACTGGGAAACTAAATATTTGACAAGTATGGACAACATACATCTACAGGGAACCCGGTACCTAAGGTTTATAGTAAAAGAGCCGATGCATAAATAGTGATAGCGTTTCGATTAAAAACCGGTAAAAATGCCACAGTAACAAAAATATTCGTAATGAAAAACGTCGACGAGAACATTCAGAGATATAACACATTTCATTACAAAAAAAGTAATTTAAAAAAAAATATCTTCTTCAAAATACACTAAAAAGTATGAAATAACTATAATCAGATACTGATTTGAAGTCAGCGAAAGAATACGATGTATTCCATTGAAAATATTTCGCTGACTAGAATAAATGCACTAGAATTTGAACAAGGTTTTGAGATGTTTTTCCTTTGACACCTCACCCGTAGCTCGTATCAATAAGCCAGGCCGTCACACATATTTGTCCATATCTTAAAAACTACAGAACCGATTTCGATGAAACTTTCACTGTTCCTTAAGTTGAAGTAAATGTAAGTAAAAAACAGTAAAAAAAGAATGGTTACAATCCGATTAATATCGTCGGAGATATGCGTAGACAAACATACATACATACACCTATGAAATTTTGTATATTTGTTTGGAAGCCCTTATAGATTATCATATGTGAATATTTTGCAGTTCCAATAATATTACATACATACGTGTCGAATTGATAATCTCCTTTTTTTGAAGTCGATTAAAAATCATAACCAAAACTAGAAATCAAACGGACATCTAAATCAAACGGCCACCAGCGCACTCGCAGCCTCCACATCAATCATACAACTTTCGGCTATCAACAATTAATCTGTTACCAACCGACCGTTTACTGTTACAGGCCGTTACCGTTACCGTGTTACCAACTTACCAGACGGACAGTGGCCGACGTCTGCGGTGAATCAAACCTGATTATTGCAATCATTTGCGTTGCTTACTTTGGGCTTAATTACTGTTTCTATGTCTCGATGGTAGATTGGAAAGTTAGATTGAATATTTTTAATTTATTTGATCTGGATAGAAAGAAAGAAATGCTGGACACAAATGGCCATGTTGGTGTATTACTAATATTATTAAGCCCACGTTACTTTGTCTATCTGTTTGTTAGGTACTTTTGCACGCAGATAGATAGATAGATAACACTTTATTGTTACACCACATATGATTTACAATGAACAAAAACCACTCTACCAGGCAACCTTTATATTATAGCTTATGGTATAGAGAGGAACATAGACCACATATATCTCGATAACGGAAACAGCTTGTATGTTAGTAAAAATTATAATGGCGAAATAAATCCCACCTAGAATTAAAATCCTTATGACAGCCCAGGTGACATAAGGTACCAAAGCTGTCAAAATGTCAATAAAATACCTACTATCACATTGTCTCATTTTATAATGATGGGCAAACATTTTGAATAGTTGTTTATGTTGAATAACAAAATCAGCACTAATCATTTCAAACGTCTAAACCTCTCGTCATACTACACTACAATAACCAATAACTGTATTCTTCCTACTACCACAAGCAAAACACGGTCGCGGGAGGCTGCATGCGAACAATAGTGAAACTTTCTTCAATCTAAACATAACCAAAACACTACATACTACATACAAACGTGTATTGAGCTCCATGCGGTTTCTATGGAGAATTATTACTTAGTGTTTAATTTTACGAGCTAGGACTTGAAGTTTCGTTGGTGACGTCACGGTCTTTAGTGCACTGGTTGTAGCTAAGTTCAACTTTGTTTACATAAATATAAAATAAAATCATTTTTCATTCAAAAAGTTTATTAAAGTATAGTACAGTGATTAATATTAAACATCAAGTGTTATCTTGCAAAACATTAACGTTTATGTGCCTAAATTACATAAATCATTGGAGACTATTGTAATAGTGTGTTTAAACTACCCACTTGCAAATAATTATCCCCTAAAAAAAGTGCTAAACTGTATCCCAGACTCAATCCCATCATTTTTGATTTTTTTTTTATTCATGTGCAGTGCTGTTTATAATAGTGTCATAACTTGCGGAATATTCTGATTAATTCATGAGATAGAAGGTCAGTCGTCGTAAATTACAACTCAGAGCGCCATCTGTTGACAGCGTTATCAACTACCGCTTAATTTATACATCTCCCCATTTGAACGCATTATTGATTTTTGTAAGATGGTCCAATGCTCTGCTTGCGGTAAATTCATGCCGACGAGAGATGGCGTTACATGTCCACAATGTAACTCAAAAAGTCACTTTGAGTGTGTGATGTTACCCGTCGGAACGCAAGTCACAAATACATGGAGATGTGGGGCCTGCCAGGCCGGGACCCCTAAAGGTCGACATCCCTCAACACCTATCCGGAGTCAATTGGATGGCACCATACCGGCTCAAAGTCAGAAGCCTGCCGAAGAACCGATGGTGATGGACGACACTGCCCATAACATCACGGCTGAGTTCACTGAAATGGAGCTGAACTTAGACATTCGTCAAGAGATGAGAACAGAATTCGCGAAGATGAGTCGCATGATGGCTTCGGAATTCCTGTTATTTCGGGAAGAAATGCGTGTAATGAGCGAGGAAATGCGCGATTTTAAAAATGAAATCAGTTCGCTTCGCGCTGAGATCAGCTCATGCAACAGTAGAATGGATGTGATGGAGGCACGGGTAGCAGCTGTAGAGCAATCCCTGGAAAGCGGTTGCAAGGCAGAAATTATTGATTTGGAGCAGAAAATTGTGGACCTCCATAGGGAACTGAACGACCGGGACCAAGACCTCCTCCTCAATGACGTGGAAATTACAGGTCTGCCTGAAGAAAATGGAGAAAACCCGATGCACTTGGTCTCCTTACTGGCCACAAAGATGGGAATTTCTATCGATGAACGAGATGTAGTTTACGCCGAAAGAGCCGGAGTAATTCGGCGCAATCTCGTGGAATCGGCCACTCCCGTAAAGCCGCGTCCGCGCCGCATCGTTGTGCGATTTACGCGACGAGTCACTCGCGATGCGTATCTGCAAGCCGCGCGAGTGCGCCGCGAGCTCACAAGTGAAGGCGGAGTCAAGGGACCGGCGCCGGAACGCATTTATGTAAATGAGCGCCTTACTAGGTTCCGGAGACAGCTGTTCGCAAAAGCTAGAGATGAGTGTCGTCAACGCCAGTGGAGGTATTGTTGGACCAGAGAAGGTAAAATTTCTGTACGAAAGGAACACGGCACTCAGGCTTTTAGAGTGCACTCAGAGGCAGACCTAAAACGGATTTTTGGTTCTGGGACTGTTTGAGGGTCAGGTTACTTTTAATTGTTTATTATATCTTGCGTGTTATACTATTACTAGAATCATTTTTTAATAAATATCGCTTGAATAATGGGTCATTTAGGTTCATATTATCCCGTTATATATGTAATGCATATTTTACGTCACATAAAATGCTAATCATGTATTTTTTGTTCATAGCTTTTAATTTCCTTAGTCTACTTTTGTATTTAAAATCATTGAGTGTTTACCGTGCTTGCATAAATATTTACTTTGTTTTTATACTTATTAATGTATTTTTGTCTTATGTTGTGTGCTCTTATGTGTTTCGTACTGTCCAGGGTCTGTGCCGGAGTTTTGTTTATGTTGTATGTGTAAATGAGAATAATTATGAAATATATAAAAATAAAAAAAACCTCTGTAATTGCATGTTACTCTTGCTGAGAAATTTCAAAAAAACTATTTTTGAAAATTTATTAGCTTTTTGTTGTAGTAATTTTATGTATTATTTCATGTATTTTTTGGGTCGTAAGCAAGATGCCTTTAGTGATTTAAACGTCGGCAGTACATACTTTATATATTTAGTTTATACATATTATCTTTTCTTTCTACAACATAAATATGTCCTACGCATTTCGCTACATACATTTCGCTTGCAATGGCTGATCTTTCACGTTTACTTGTTATATTTCTTTACACGTATATATTATCCACACATTATAATACACCCAAAAAGATTGCATACACTTGTTGAATTCATTATATTACAAAAATGGTAAATGGAAAATATTTTAAGGTTGGTCTTTTAAATGCAGGTTCATTAGGCACTAACCATGATGATTTCTTGGTTGCTATGGAGAGATATTCTGTGGATATAATGGCTATCAACGAGACATGGTTGAGGGAGGGTGAGGGGGGACGTGCACCGGTTGTACCACAATATAGACTTAGACACATACCTCGCCCACGTAATGTGCGTGGTGGTCGAGGTGGTGGTGTAGGCTTTTACATTAGGCAAGGTATTACCATTAGGAACCGTACTCATCCTATGCACCCTCTTGTTGAACAAATGTGGATATCCACTACTATAAATATGAACAAATTGATCATAGGTACTGCTTATAGACCACCATGGCTGGATGTAAATATATTTCTAGAAGCCTTGACAGATTCGATTGCCTGTTTTTCAGATTGTGACTATGTGGTCTTACTAGGCGACTTTAATATAAATCTGTTAAATTCTAATGATAGCAAAACTAAGATCTTTAACACTTTCATGACGTGTACAGGCTTGAATCAACTTGTGACTGAACCAACACATTTTACAGATTATAGTGAAACTCTGATTGATTTAGTTTGTTCTAATGCACGCGAACGTAGTCTATCAGTGGCTTCTGTGGGTTCTCTCTTAGGCCATGCTTTCATCTCATGTGAATTTTATTTCAAAAAACATAAAATAAAACCTAGAACTTTAACGTATAGGCCATTAAAAGACATTTCGTTAGATCTTTTTAATGGTGATATTGAGCAAATTGATTGGAACATAATTGAATCCTTGGAAAGTCTAGACGCTATGTTGGAAGCCTTCAATGGTGTAGTTATATTTTTGTTTGACCTACATGCTCCGAAAAAGACTACAGTTATTAGGGAATTACCTAGCCCCTGGATTACATATAATATAAAATGTATGATGCAACTGCGTGATGCAGCTCTTAAAAGATTTCGCAGTACTAAATCTGAAAGTCACAAAATGTACTACAAAGATTTGAAACAGCAAGTATATTTCGCATTGCAGAGTGAGAAAGAGGCTTACTTTAAGCAAAACATCAATTGTTATGCGAGTGACCCTAAGTCATTGTGGAAAAACATTAAATCGAAAGTAATTCCGTCTAAATCGGTTGATTTACCACCCCACTTTTCTAATCCTCATGACATTAATAAACATTTTTTAGCGGTACCAGGTAATATTAATTTAAGCATTTCAGACTTGACATTCTTTGAATTTAATAGATATGATGACTCAATACATTTTTCATTTTCAACCATAACGTCTAATACAATTTTAAAGTATCTTAAGGAACTCAAATCCAATGCAATGGGTATTGATGGAATATCATTGGATATGATTACTATGACTCTCCCCCATAGCTTAGATACACTTACGAATTTAATTAATAATTCTTTATTGACGTCTCAGTTCCCATCATTGTGGAAAACCGCTATAGTTCGTCCGATACCAAAAATAACGAATCCGACAGAAATAAAGGACCTTCGTCCTATAAGTATTCTGCCCTGTCTATCTAAGGTACTGGAAAAAGTAGCATGTCATCAGCTCACTGAGTACTTGGAAAGTAATAACATTTTACCCGATGTTCAATCTGGATTTAGAAAGGGACGGAGCACCTCTACAGCTCTTCTAGACGTGACAGATAATATTTTGTCTGCTCAGGACGTGGGCATGGGTACTATTTTGGTATTATTGGACTTTTCCCGCGCGTTCGATTCGATAAATATTTCACTACTATTGTCCAAACTTAGTTATTATGGAGTTCAAGCGGAAACAGTGGACTGGTTTGATTCCTACTTGAAAAATCGAGCACAAGTGGTTGAACTTCTGAGGGAGGATGGGTCTTCTCTAATATCTGGTTCAGAGTCTGTAGTCAGAGGAGTACCTCAGGGTTCCATTTTGGGCCCCCTCTTATTTATTGTATATTGCTCTGACATCGTAAATAGTATACACAACTGTAAGTTTCATATATACGCTGATGATATACAAATTTATATATCTTTTAAGCCAGAATATATGCAAGAAGCGGTTTGTCAGCTCAATGAAGATTTGAGTCGGGTACACAGTTGGGCAGATCGAAATTCTTTACTACTAAATGCTAAGAAAACAAAATATATGATACTAGGTACTAAATCTCAAATAAGGAAAATAAGTCAAGCAAATCCACAAGTTATCATTCACGGAGAATGTATTGAGCGGGTTAAGTGTGCTCGAAACTTAGGAATTATAATGGATGAACAATTACGCTTCGAACAATATATTTCTGAAACTGTCAATAACTGCTTTTACCGTCTCAAAGTTCTATACAAGATAAGAAGCTACCTCAGCGCTGAGTTACGTGTAAGACTTGTGGATTCACTTGTGCTGTCTAAATTTAATTATGTTGACACGGTATACGGTCCTCGGTTATTGAAAAAGACATCGCGACTTATACAAAGGGTACAAAATGCGTGCGCACGTTTTTGTTTCGACATTCCACCTCGAGGTCACGTCACACCCTTTATTAATAAAAGCAATATTTTGAAAATGAATTACAGACGAGATTTACATCTAGCAAGTCTTCTATTTGGTATTATTAGTAAGGGGACGCCGGAATACCTGTATGCTAAACTTAGTTGGTCTCAAGAGCATCATAGAAACGCGATGAGAACATCCATGTTTCCGCTTCGTATGGTGCGCCACGGCTCAGCCGCATTCCATGGTAGTTTCAGATATTGTGCCACCAAATGCTGGAACAACATCCCGCCACCATTACGCAGTCTGCAAAGTGTTAGAAGTTTTAAATACGGAATGAAGGTAATTCTATTGGAGTTACAAAAATCTAAACCGCAATAAAAAAAAATAGGTTTCACACTCACCTCCAATATTATTATTATTATTATTATTTTGATTTGAGAATTTCATCGTCATTTAATCACTTCTTATTGTTATTTGTTTGTAAGGTATTTGAATAATTATTGTTATTTTTTATGGCGGTACACGCGTGTATGTCGCGCACATAATAACTGGTAATCTGATAATAAACGACGAATATTGAGTGAATTGTTTCCGAAGCTGGGCGGCGCGCGGCGCGCGGCGGCAGCGAGCGTGTCGAGTCGTTGACATTGCTTGTGTCGCTGAATGACAGCGGATGTGACGTATCAGATTTTATATTTATTTGTAACCATTTTCTCTTCTCTTCCAAATAATATTTACTTTTGAGTACCTATTAATTTGAACTACACACTCACACTAATATATATTTATTTTATTTTATTGTTTATAATTTTTAGCTTTTTTATAATTTTTTTATTTTTTATTCGTGTACTTACGGCCGTGACATCACTAAGGGCGTCAGCTGAAAATCAGCGCTGCTGACAGTAGTCAGTAGCACTATGCTGAGCTGTGTCCTATTTGACGGCACAGACCTTCTGGTTTATTTATAATTTTAAATATTGTTATGTTAATGTGTTCGTCAAATAAATAAGTTTCTTTTCTTTTCTTTTCTTTAAGTGGTATTGACTTTATTATATGCGGGTTCAGCGTCGTGAGAAAATGAGGTAAGCTTACGGCTAAGGAATTTTGAACGTTAACCCGGTTAGTGCGTTAGGTAAAATTTACCAAAAACTTACTAAAGATCACCTATATAATTTATTTAATTTGCATGCCTCGCAAAGGCAGAATATGGTGAGACATATATAGACTGTATACTACCTGCATAACCTACCTATGTTCTGTGCAAATAAATGATTTGATTTGATTTTGATAACAACAGTAAAACCCAATATCTGATACTCAACTTAGGCACAATCTTGGCATAATGGTCCAGTACAAAAAGCAAGAGAACGGTATATTTTACATTATGTTTTAATACAAACACTAGAAGGCGTAGGCATACTAGTCGTATGTAATAAATATATATTTACAGACCATTTAATCTATCTATAATTAACATAAAAATCATAGCGTGTCTGAGTTGTGGTGCACCGGCTGGAGGTTTGTGACTATATATTATATATTATTTCAAAACTAAGGATAAGCCCACCGGAACACTTTGCAAAAACTTTTTCATACAAGTAATCATTACTACCATTTGTTTAAAATCGATCGAACTAAGAAGTGCTGCATAGGCGTACGATGTAACCTTTTATATACGTACAATGCAAAATAAACAATAAACGAACGAATTATTCCACGGACCGCAGACGACACTGAGCCTTTTTTAGGGCCAGCGCATTGGTGCCATTTCGTCGCGCGGCTGGCCCGGTCCTTACGCCAGTAATATATAAGTCAATGATTATATATAGTATAAATACCGACGTAACGTATCATTAACAATCACATAAACAATCGCAAACGTTTTAAATAAATTCATTTATACATTAAACCGCTTGCGCACGGTCATTTAAAGATAAATCGTTGCAGAAATTTTCCTTCTATTTTATCTGTGGCGAATCGAAGTGACACGATTTCTCGAGTCAATATTTATAGATAATGCAATATGAGTCAGACTTCAGTTACACTATCCTTACAGATATCTGTGGCCTATTTAAGAGGGGTTTGAATTTGAATTTAAAATATATAATAATAAAAATTGACGAAATCGACGTTCCGTTTTCTCCATTTTCCTCCTCGAAAACTGAGCCGATTCAATTAATTTTTACATTAAAATTTTAAGTAAGGGGTTAACTAGGTCCCTATTACTTTCTTTTATGTTAAAATCTTTTCGAATTTGTCTGGTAGTCCTTTTAATCACGGCGGAAAAATAGGGCATTTATTGTAATTTTTGGAGGGCCATAATTTCTTTAATAATTAGTTGCTGAAAAAAAGGAAGTAACAGGGCCGTGTCCAAAGCAGAACTTGATTATATGAAAAATAAAATGATGACTCTAGTCTAGAGGCATTATTCAGAAAGAAAACAGGAGAATACATTTGTATGGAATAATCGCAGCCAAACTCCCGTCTTAAGGAAGAGAGGTAAATGATGCGATATTTCGCTCAAAGAGTAACTCGACTGGGGAAGTACCTCCACGTTATAGAATACCGCAGCCAAATAACTTTATGTTGTGTTCCTGCGCGCGAGTAAGGTCGCCAGAGCTCATTGGGGAAGGGTCGGTAACGCGAGTGTTGCCTCGTGCGTGAATTGCAAGCGTCCATAGAGCTATAATAACCGCTTACTACCAGGCGTGCAATATGCTTGTTTGCCAACTTAGCTATCCTAATCCTAACTTATAATATTTTTGTTTGTTTTTTTGTTACGCCTTCACGCCTCAACTACTCAACGGATCACCATGAAATTTGGCATGCAGATAGCCTATGATATGGAGAAGGACATAGGCTACTTTTTATCCCGGGAACGCGATTGAAACCGCGAGGGACAGCTAGTATACTATATAAAAAACAAATTGACCTTGCCGGCTTCCAAACCGGTGGTAACTTGAGTAGCTTCGACTTTCATAAATGCCCTAGGGTTTAAACTGAATTAATGCCTTTGACTTGACTTTGAATTAAATTCAGTTTTTAAACCTGTCCTTGCGGTATTTTCTGTTTATTTTCTAGTTAAAATTGTATAAGTACTATCTATTTGTCCACTTTAATGCTAAATCTACAATAACTACTAAGTAAGGCTACATATATGGTTAATAGATTGAAAATCAATTAACCATATATGTAGCCTTATCTGTTATCAAACGGCACTGTACTGTACTGATAAGGGAGTAATAAACAACCAACGTATGTTACTATAAATATTGCACTTTATTAGTCTGAGTATGAGAAGTACTACAATAAACAAACCTATACTGATATAAAAGAGTAAATATGTAATCGGAGAAACGAACATGATATAAACGCACAGTTCAATCCTGAAAGTTCTAGAACAGTTGTTATAGTTGTTGTTGTCGCTAACGTGCCTTCCGTACTGGAACCAGTCGGTATTGCGCGGGGCGATGGCAAGAGACCGGATGGTTGTCTTTGATCCCTTGGAGTGTCGGCAAGTCGCTGGTGTGGGATGCCACGTGTCGATACACTCCTTCTCACTTACCGGCGACTTGTAAAGCTGCAGGGACAGCTGGACCCAATTATATTTTTGTGCCTTTTGCGGTCGAGACCATGGGACCGTGGGGGCCCGAAGCTCGCCGTTTTGCTCGCACCTTGTCATCAAAATTGATCGAGACCTCCGGAGACCAGCGGGCGGAGAGCTTTTTCCGCCAACGCGTCAGCTTGGCTATCCAAAGAGGAAACGCTGCCAGCCTTCTGGGAACCTTGCCTTTAATCGGAAGCAGCGGCAGGCTTGAGGAAATTTTCTATATATAGATTGTATTTTGTACATATTTGTTGTAAATAAAGTTATTACATATTTAACACTACGGAGTGGTTTTTAGGATTCCGTACCCAAAAGAGTACCTGCGTGACCCTATCAGTTAAGCCTCCGCTGTCGCCTCCGCTGTCTGTCAGTGGGTTGTATCTCATGAACCGTAATAGGTAGACAGTTAAAATGTTCACAATATGAGTATTTCTATTGCTGCATATAAACAACACATAATAAAATTGAAAAAAAATTACAAGACAAGACCCATACTAGAAACCTCCTTACGGAACCCTTCGTGTGCGAGTCCGGCTCGCACTTGACCGGTTTTTTTATTTTCGACATTCAGAATTAATCTACGGGGCGGAAAGCTATTTGAAAATATTTGACTTGAAGTCCAGTGTTCAAGTTAATTACGAAATCTATTTTTTTAACAATCCTAATATTATAAATGCGAAAGTAAGTTTGTTTGTTTGTTACGCCTTCTCGCCTCAACTAGTAAACGGATCACCATGAAATTTGGCATGCAGATAGCCTATGGCACGGAGAAGGACATAGACTACTTTTTATCCCGGGAAAGCGGGTGAAACCGCGGGGGACAGCTAGTTATGTATAAATGTGCTAAAAAGAGTAATAAAATTAATCATTTCGTTAAAAATACTAAGAATACCGAACAAAAGCGTTCAAAGTAATAGTATGATGCACAAAGCAAACAATTTGACGAGAATTTCAGACATCCAGCGAGAGATTTCACAAAGTAGAAAGCAATTGGCAGGCCATAAAATGTGATATTCATACTGGTGTCTGTCATTCATACACAAATAAGTCATCGACTGTGTAGTGACATGTTTGACTTGGGTTCTCAGTTCTCAAAATAGAACACTACAGATTTCTTTTAGATACACTTAAAATAAGTCTATTACTTTCTCGAGTTTCATACAAAATCGTGTACTATTTTATGGACGACTAGCTCTGCTCGCGGCTTTGCCCGCGTGGCTTACAGGAATCAAATGACATATTTTTCTACAACAATAAAACAACTTCATCCCACTTCAAGGGTGGAATTATTAAAAACGCTGAGACACGTATACATTAATTCTCAATTTTTAGCCTTCAGCCTAAACACAAAATTTGAAGATCTTAACTTCGAAACTGTCGAACTTTCATACAAACTTTCTTCCCCTATTTTACCCCCTTAGGGGTGGAATTTCGAAAAACCCTTTCATAGTGGATACCTCCTCTTCACAAAGAATATACCCTCTAAATTTCATGTCTCTAGGACCAGTGGTTTAGGCTGTGCGTTGATATATCAGTCAATCAGTCAGTCAGTCAGTCAGGACTTTGAATTTTATATATACAGAAGATATCGGGACACGCAATTGTTGTAATTGATATCAGAATTGTATATGTCATGTAATGAATCTTTAAGCTTGTTTTGAAAAGAATTGCTGAGTTTATTGCCGGCTCTTCTCAGCAAATGCAACCTTCCGAACCGGTATTAGCCTAAGAGTCATTTTCATAAGTGCCTGCGAAGTTTCAAGAGGAATTGAAGTCGCTGTGATCACGTAGTTGATTGTATAATCATTGCACATCATTATCACTGCAATTACGCATAATTAAACAATACAATGCATATTAATAATTGCATGTACTACATATCAGTAATCGATTGTTATACAAATACAAATCAAGGTTACAACGCTTGAGACGATGTCTACTGACTTGGCTATATGTATTGGGAATTAACATTAAAAACCCTCGAGTACGTATTGCCGTCGTAGTACCCAAGGGAGTACATGGGTTCTTCAAAAAAGGTGTGAAGATTAATGCAAGGTCGGCAACATGTGATATTCCTGGTGTTACAAGCGTCAATAGGTTACGGTAGCGGCTTACCATCATACGGGCCGTATGCTTATCATTTTGTCGATGGTTGATGTATGGATTCATCTACTAAAGGTGATGAATAGGAATTAAGTAGATACTAGAAATAACTCACCTATGTGACGCTTACGAGTGAGTGTAAAGAGTGTACAAATACAAACAAAGACTGACTCAAATATTGTTTCAGTTTCAAGTTAGATAAAATACAAATACCAGATTTTTTTTGGACTAAATTAGGGATCTATTGATTTGAAAGACTTAAAAATCACATTAAATATTCACCAAAAATACTGCCATAAAAATAATCTAATTGAAAGCACTTGTGAAACTGAATAGCGTCTGGCTCTTTGCCTATATTCCTTTGGAAGCGAAGCGTTTTTTACAATCAAAACAGTCTCGTTTGCTAATTGGACTTACAAATTATGGACTCTTGCTTTGGCATACTAAATGAGGTTTTAGTAAAATAGCTAATTAGTTTAATCGGGATCAAACTTATGCTTGGATTTTATTATCAGGTACAGTTGAATAATTAAATATCCTGGGACATTTTTCACACAGTCATCTGATCCCAAACTAAGAAGAGAACCACTTTATTGTACTACAAAAACCAGATAACTGATAGGTCGTATCTAGGTTCAGTTATAGTAACATTTACTACTATAGATAAATGTGTGCCTCAGGACGTATTTGTTCATGTACGCAAAATTCTGTCCTGGGTAGGAATCGAACCCTACTACCTATGGCGTGATAGCAGTGGCGTGCATTCCATATAGGCAAATAAGCAATGCTTACCTCATAAGATTCAATAATATGATATATTGATTCAATTAAACTACATAATCATTTTAAATAAAAATTCTAACCTAACATTCAATACAGAATTTCAAACTTTGCCGCGCAGGCACTCGCGAGTTCGTGTAACAAATTCACGCACACTAAAACGATTTCGGCATATGCATACACGCACACACACTTCTTTAGGATAATACGACGAAAGCATAAATCACGTTTTTACTATGCGTAGCACACTGACATTTGACATTCGCGATTTATGGACCAAAAGTAACCATACCTACTCTGTTGTGACACTAGTAACCTAGCCAAATTAAAAAAACTACAGTTTACCAACGTTAGAGCAACTCAAATATAACTTCGCAATTTATTTGTATTGTTTTGTTTTTTTTTTTGGTTGGCATTGCAAAGTGTTACCGTACCTTGACAAAATTTATTATCGATAGATTCAAATCGAAGTGCTTGATATCGATAAAAAAAAAATATATAAAAGATCGATCCTTAGAAAATCAATATTTATATTTTATATTATATTATGATATAAAATATATTTCTTAGTTAATTAGTAGCAAAAAATATTTTTAAAAATGCACTGTTTATTAGGTCACTAATAATAATATAATTAAACGAATATCGTTATTCGATTAAACTTACACTGTCGAGATTTTTAGGAAAACAACGATTTAGACTCTCTCCTGATGAGAGAGAAAGAGAGTAACGTGTGCTAATTTATTTTAAAAAACTTTAATATTTAGCATAATACTGCAAAAAATATCGATTCGAAAATTCGAAATGGAATATTATGGTCTCGTTAAAATCGATTTTCGATCTTTTAATTTCGTGGCGATCTTAAGATCGATCCGTTTCTCCAAAGACGATTTAAAAGATCGAATATTGATTAAAAAATCGATTGATTCAACCGAGGCTGGAAACCCTAGTTTGGCTTTTTTTTTAAATATTTGTTCATGACCATGGACACAAAGTCCTTCAGTCGCATACATTTTATTTATAACATCTCGATGATTTATAATATCACTTTCATATAGTCCGCGCATAAACTTTTACATAGTCCGCATTATCAGTCACGTTCGTCCGTTCAGTCGTGTTTTAGTAAAATGGTGGTCACTGTACTAAAACTTTTCACAACTTTTTGAGATAACTTGTAAAATCACGATACACATAATTCATTTCATTTCACTAGTGCACGTGGATTGATCTTTATTGGATACAATACCACCGATAATATGCAATAAAACTCTCCTAGTACTTGATTGCCTACCTGCTCCGAAAACCAATGCACGCCACTGCGTGATAGGCAGGGTATATTACACGCCAACCGACCCGTTTGCTGTATTTGGTTTGGTTAAGCTATACAAATCATGTAGGCTAAATGTCTATTAATATACGAAAAACTGACTAAAAAAACATAAATTGAAGCACCGTATAACATACCTCACGATCTTAATATTCCACGGCCATTTTGTATTATAACAATTACATACGAACACAATTATAGTGTACTTTAAAATCTTACGTTCACCGCTACCTTGGCTCCGAGAAACATATTTTGAGAACCATTAAGCAAATTAAGTTACATTACACGAAACTGTGAGGTCGCACTAATAGTAATTTTATTTTCCTACCTAATTTAAGATGACGTCCTTATAAATGTATAAAATTTAGTTTTCATACCGTGCATATACCTCAGTTATATAAGACTTATAATAGCGGTACAACATTAGATCCCTGGAGAACACGAGAAATAGGCGGGCGAATAAGAACTATAATTATATTGAAATAAAATTTACATTACAAAAAGCGATGATAGCTCCGTGGCAGTGACGTCGGATGCCGAGACGAAGGTCCTGGCTTTGAATCATACAATGATTATGAGCTTTCGGTAAAGGAAAACATCGTGACGAAACCATAGCACGGTGGTAGGGTAATTTGTAGTACACGCCTGGATAGCTACCGACCACAAGTTGAAAATCTGTCGCCAAACTGCATTGGAGAGGCTTTCTTCAAGGCTTTGTCCAACCAAATACGCCATATTCTATTAGCTTAATCGTTATGTTCTAACTTCATAAATTATATTGAAGTGTCAATAATACCATTAAGCGTGTTATATAGTTTTACAATAATAAAGCTAAGTTTGTTTGTGGATAAACTGGCACAAGAACGCCTAGTTTAACAAGTGAACACCTTTGTTTAACTAATATTGAGTACATAAGGTAACTACACAAACATTACTTCGCAGCAGTTGTCGGTGTTATATTAACACAAAGGATTCAACACTTATTTACTTTGGAAAAATACGTTTCCGTATTTATACTTTCATTTACTTATGCGAATGTTTGTATATTTGTGTGTGACTGTCATCTGAATGGAATGATATGAAATTACAGCACAAAGATAGATAATACCCTGGAAACAAACAAAAACACGAACGCAAAATATCGCGGGGAGGAAGAAAATAAAAAAAACGATAAATTGAGAATTTTCTAAGTCAGTATATATGTTTTTTTATTTGTTTACAATCACACAGAGCCTAAAAAGGGCAAAACCAAAGAAACAAGGTACAATCTAATAACTCTTGTTTAAAAGGCCCCCTTATAAAACACTTCAAATATTTCCGTCAGCAGATGACTAGTAAATATTTCGCGCCATGGCTTCATCATCTCCCCAATTAAAGGCCGTAACTAGTAATAAAACTATCAGTCAAGGTTAGTATAGAAGGCTAATGGAGGGCCTACGCATACCCACTATAAATCGTGACGTACATTATAACATATCATTCCCATTCGTTCTCAAGAGCTATCACAAAAATGAATGAGAATTTATAATGCGGAAGAGTCATGTTGCAAAATGAGGAATTAACGCGTAATTGTTAAGTTTAAAAATAGTTTTAAGCCCAAAATTCAACGAAGTGTACTGAACTCATATTAAAGAATCGGTTTTTGATGATTCAGAACTGGAAAGAGTTGATGAAGGGAGGAAACTTAACATTATAATAATAGAGGATAATCATATCAAAATTGATAAAGACAATTGTACCAGAGAAAACAATGGCTCTAAAAACGAAACTAAATTAATCGTAGAAGATCTACTAAGACGGAAAAACAAGAATCATTACAAATCTAAAACTAAGAATAATATTATAAAAACTCCACCTGCTGTACTAAAAACACTCGCGTCTTATCTGTCGATTAAAAGTGCCGTTATCACTATCTAAGGTAGGCGTGATAGCTTGCCTGATAACGAGGTGGAAACATGTCCCCGGGGTGATGTCATCCGCTATTGTTGCTTTTACTAAGAAATTGAGGCGTGAAAATAAAATAGTCTATAGTAGACACATCTGGTTTTTTGGCATTATATTTTGAACCAATTACGGTCTAGGTAGAGAATGAGGTAGGATGGTTACCAAAGTTAACAAGGTATATTGTACTAGTAAAATTATTCAGAGACAAAAACTACACTAATGTATTACTAACTGTAGATTCAATTGACAAACTTAATTTATTCTGATCACTAGATGACTCAAGTCTAATTAATATCTGGATACCAGCAATAGTATAATAAGACCCTGCTAACATGCAATAAAAGTTCTTATTCTAAAAATATTAAGGCATCTATTTCCGTATCGTAATCACTTGAGCAGATTATAGGCCGTAGCAACAACTAATCATAATTTAGCTCAGATTTCAATAAAGAATCGTAAATATTCGGCCATCCAACATTTTCATGCTGAGCAAATGAGGCAAGCATCAACAGTAGTTTAAAAATATTCTCACACGTGTGTGCATGGATAATTTCAGTCTGCCTAGATTATAAAACGATTGTGTCGAGGCTAGATAAGAGGAACGTGACTGGGGAGTAAGTGTAGTGCCTGATGTAAGACAGGTACGTAGGTATGCTAAATAAAGGCGGACATTATTTGGCTACACTTTTTTCTAACACTGCTAATATGATTGTGAAGATAACAGGAAAGATTGGCGTAGTAGAAGCAGAATAATATGTCAGTTCACGAAAGAATTGCACATGATATAGATCCTATAGTCTTAATAAAGGCAGCATTTTTGGTGAGATGATGGCAGAACCTATTTCAAGTCTGATTATGACTGTACGTCATAAACTAATAAAATTAAAAGCGAAACGACCCTTCAACCCCACTTATCTAAATCCTCACTTAATGCAGTCTTATCAGACAACTTCCTGATTGTCATCAAAACATCTGTCATCCATAATAAAATACGTCTTGTGTGTACAATTAGAATTATATTTGTTTACTTAACTTAGTATATATTCAGTTTTCTTTAATAGAAGGTTAAAATATTTATTCAGCCATTTTTAAATTCTTGTCCTTATTAAACATCCCAGAATTTGCTACTTTATTTTTATAGTGAATTTGTTGCCACAGAATTACCTCTGCATTTTGGAGAGACAAAAGACATAAGACCGTAATAAATGTCACCGAATAACAAACTCAAGACAACACCAGAAGTAATGAAACTCCGAGGAACTAAGATATTCCGTAAGCGGAACGTATAAAATTCCCTTTAAATATATCTGCATTGCAAAATCCTAAAGGTGCCTCGAAATATTTCTACATCTGATATTGGCCCTGATTCTGTTGTTCACAACTAAACTAATTTTAATCTCACTATGTCTCTTTCTAACAAAGAACATAAGAAAAGGATGTAAGAAATTTAGTCCTGTCAAATTAGTCCAATGCTTGTTTTCAATATAAATTTAGTCGCCATCTATCGCGGTTACGCCTAAATACACGCAAAATAAGACGGCAAAGATTAATTTGACAACTTAAAATATCTTCTATCCTTTTTCAATAATGTTCGTGAGAAAGAGATGAGATGTGACTAAAATTAGTTTAGTGCGATTTACAACAGAATCGGCACCAATGTGCTTTTAAATTTGGTCGGAGTGATTAAAGTAGTTAGTTGATTGACAAGCTCGACATCGACCTCGGGACAGGTCGTTTTAACCTTAGCACCGATAATGCGAGGGCGTAATACACTATTTACCCAATCGACCAGCAAATAGCACTGAGTACTTTCGTATCTATTTATTAGTAATCAAAGGCATGTAGAGTTCATTTCATAGCGTTAGGGGTATGTGCACTGTTAATGATGACTTTTGTTTGTTTAAAACTAAATTCTAGACATTTTAAGCATCAATGATATTTGTCAAAGCCTTTATTCTAATAACGTGTGCTTATTTGCTCTACAGGATAACTCATAACTAGTGTTTCATAGTTTATATTACATGTGCATGCAACTTCAACAAAAAACAGAATTACTATAATAACTTGTGTTGCTAAGTTTTTGTATTTCTGATTCATCGTATAAGGACGCTTTTTTGTACAGATTGCGAGATGATATCATTAGAAAAATACAAAAAAAAAACATGAAGAGTAATTAATCTTGAGACACGCTTCATCGATTCTCGACTGATTTATGATCTCAATGATTTAGTTATAAACAAAGTTGAACGGAATCATTACGCATGTGTCGGTGTGTGCGAAAATGTTGCAAACACCACGGATGTGCTATCCTAAAGTGTTGTCAAATGCAATAATTCTAATAATAAAGGTGGACTCAGTGGTCTTAATGCCTTCACGCTTCTAATATAGCCACTAATTACAGCCGACGACAGACGCAGTGTTAAAACAAACAAAACGCCTAAATTAACAGACTAAATCCTAAAACTCATGCATAAGAAAAGTCGTCTGTTTATATAAACAAGAGTAAAAGTAAAAAATAAAGTGAAGATTCTTATTAGAAAGAATTTGTTATTTCATTCAATTGTAATTGAAGAAATAGGAGTTTCATTGCCAATTAAATTTTTACTCAATCGCTAGCAAATTAAAATAAGTGATTTAGAAAGCTCAATTCACCACATTATACATTATATGGTCATAATCTGTAAGGGTATAAATATAGGTTAATGTTAATGTTCTGGTCACATCAAAGCCACTATGTAAGGCAATTACAAAGTGTAGATATCAGAATAGACACATGTTAGTCACGTCTGATACAATGTTTTTAAGCACGAAGACGTCAATTGTGAAGATTAACTTACAATTTTATAGCAAACTGAAATGAAAGTATTTGCCCTAGATTTTGTTGCAGGAGATAAAAACGTGACAGATGTAGACAAAATCAAATTTGGTTTAAATGTGTTGTAAATAAAATTAGGATCAATACAAGCAGTTATCAGTAAAATAACAAAATAAACAAACATAGTTTGAATCAAGACGCACATCAAAGCATGGATGGACTATGGCATAGCTGTTAATCAAACAGATAATAAAACAAATTGAAGTATATTAAATCAAGATGATAGCACTAATAAATTAAATGTAAAAGGAAAGAAACACTTTATTATAACAGTACATACCAAGAACAATTCAGAAACGGTGAAACATTTAAAATAACCTGATTGGAACCTTGAAGGTGTGCAACACAAGTATACAGTAGTCGGCGGAATAGTTATAGTAAGTTTCGCACAAGTATAGCCCGGCTTAGATAGGGAAGTTGACAATTTCGATTTCAAAGAAACAGGTGCTTAACCTACTTAAATCGGTCGAAGTAACTCTACAAATGTGGCAATTGTAGCTACGGTAAGGTTTCAAGGAAAAAGGAAGTTAAGACAAATACTGCAGAAACATTAAAGGTAGTCCAAGAAACTTAGTATTTCAATGAGAATTATACTATTGGAAAGCGTAAAAAGAACGAAAAGTTGACCGTTAAAATTCGTATGGACAATTAGAGAAAGTAGCGACTCAGATTTGACTATTTTAGTTCTGAATACAGCCAATTCGTTGCATTTACTAATTCCTTTCAAAGCCGACTTGTTTTTTTAGAACAAGGTAATGAGAAAATGAGATTTAGACATAGTTTTGAAGCAAAATTCGTATATCATGTGTGGTGCGTGTGCTAAAATATAATTGCAATAAAGATAATATACATTGTGATAACGATACGGAATAAAATACAAATATAACTTAAACTCGCCTTATTTGATAAGTTTATAAAATCATCTGGGAATCATAACACAACATTTCCGACTATATTGTGTGCAACATAAAGTTTACAACTTAAACCGAACCGACTAGTTCAATTGTAGTCTGTTGCAACTCCGGATATCAAGGTCCAGTTAGCTTCGTTTCACTTGGCCGAAACAAAAACCCAACTTAACCGTTCAAATACAATCTATCAAGCATGAACATTATTAGAGAAAGAATATTTAGAATTAAATCCTTTGTAAAATATACCATTGCTTAGCGGAGTTGGATAAAACATCTGCTAATATTCGATTTCATATAAAGCTGAGAACACCATATGTGACAACTGTATCACATTTCTGAAACAAATAAAACCAAAGATAGAAAGTCACAATTACAAATTGACTCAAACAGAATGAGTCAATAAGAAATGTTGTCCAAAACTAGTTCTGTAAAAAAGACAGAAAAAGGAAATAGAATCATGACAACCTGTTTGGCAGCGAAATTGAAAGCAAACCGACCAATCTCTATACGATACAATGCTACGTTGAGGATATAATCCAAAAATGTGTCGTTGCGTTTTACCAGATCAAGGTAAGTGACCTTTTCACGACATTAAATCTTAGCAAAGCCACTATTACACAGTCACTGTAGATCCACAAGTTATTAGCCGAATCACCGAAGCGCGTCGCAACGGTATCGGTCCGATCCGGTCACAGATAATGGCGAACCACCTTTGATCACACTGAACGAACTGAAATCCTGGTCACAATGATAATTGTATTCACATTCACAAACACACAACACGCTGATGTTTCACATCACTGAGATTAGTGATTTGAAAAGAGAACACTAGGAAGCGATACGTCAGCTTCGCGCGACGCGAGAGAGGAGACTGAGGTGGCATAGCTGCGCGCGCGCTACCTCGCCTGCCGGTTATCAGCCTTTTGGGGGGCAAAGGGGGTGCAAGAAAGAAAAGTTCGCACGTGACGCTTAGATAAGCGTCTGAAAAACGTTTATTAGACAATCTGTCCCATTATTGTACACTTTCAGTTTGCGCAAGTTTAATTAAAAGCATTAACGTGTATAAACAACTAATGCAGTTGATGTTTGTGAATAACTTGGTAAATTTTCACACAAAACTCAAGGGCATCGTTGCAAGTGAAACACCTGACGCTAAACCGGATTTTGGCCATCGTTTCCGTTGTTATGAACCACCTTTTTAATTCGTTCGTAAATCAACTGAATATTACAACAACGGAGTGAATTTTAAATTTCTGAGGTGAGGGATATATCTATAGACTAGACAAGAGCGCTATAATAAGTCCAATAGAACAGCAGACGGATTCTAAATCAGCAGCTTTCACATAAGTCCTAGATTTCGTTGAAAGGGACTTACGTTGAGCCTTACACTGAAAGGGCGATAAAGAAGCCTAGGATCTCCCTTTCAAGTCTATACCGTCAGAAAAACGTTTCACAACGTCTACTACGATAATATTAATATGTATTGTAATAGAACACAAATCCATATTGACGCGGAATCAACAAATGAAACGATGCCAATAAAACTATATCGGAGAGCGAGCTAGCACGGCGCGGCATGCCAACACAAATCAAAAACCGAAATAAATTGATTCTATTGTTTTACTGCTCTCATATTGCAGTGAAACTGTTTCATTGAAACGTATTTTATTGCACAATTGAGCTTACTATAGTTTCGATCCCGCGGTTTACTACCTTGTAATAATTGGCTTCATAATGCTTATGATTGATTTCCTATGACGAGCTTGTATCTAAATCACCGCAGCCCTATCGTATGACAGTTGTACTGCACGCATGCGCACCGCAACAGTTGCGCGTGAGTCACCCACTCCAGCGCAGGCTGCTGCGCCGGAGCGTGTAATCATTCGCACTGTATGCATGCGTGCATCGACACTGTGTCGTCAGATAGGAAGCCATGACGCTTCAATATGTTTAACTACATGTACACACGGCTACAGATCAAGCTATACATTTCCAATATAAGCTGACCTCTCATTGTACGGAAATCCTATACAATGCGAGTTCAGCTTATACTGGAAATGTATAGCTTGATGTGTTGCCGTGTGTACATGTTTTACGTTTTTCTGTTTCATGTTTGACTGTGCTTCAGTTACAATGGTGTCAAGTTTACTATCTCTTTCTAACAATATAAAAACATATGAAAAGGATATACAGGTCGTTGTTTTGGTCAGTGACGAGCGACTCAGGGTCGATCATACAATAGATACTGGTGCTAAAAAAATATAAAAATAAAAAAATTGATAATCATGTAATAAGCTAAATTGTAGACATAATACTCAACGGGAGTGCGAGGGAGTAAAGGGGTGGGGCGATGGCGGCTTGTGCCTAGCTCTAGTCAGTGCACGTGCCTAGTAATCATACTTTGCGATAATTTTATTTCAAATTGAATAAGGTATTTCTCAACATATTTACAGTATTTAATGGAATTAAGTCCATTTTTGGGGAATATATATTTTGTACTACCGCTCCTGGGTCGCTTGTCGCCGACCAAAACAACAGCCTGTATAAGATATTAGACAAGTCAAATAAGTTTAAGCCATTTGTCATTTACTTGAGATATGCTCGGAATTTCTGTACGTGACAGGGTCCGAAATGAGGACAGTCGTAGGAGAACGAAAATGACGGACGTAGCTCGTAGAGTTAGTGAGCTGAAGTGGCAATGGGCGGGCCACAAAGAGCCTATAACCGCTGGGGAAGAAAGGTTCTCGAGTGGTGACCACGTACTGGAAAGCGCCGACCGGGACGACCCCCCACCAGGTGAACTGACGACCTGGTCAGGGTAGCTGGGCGCCGGTGGATGCATCCGGCCATAAGGTGGTAGTTCGAAGTGGAAGTCAATGGGGGAGGCCTATGTTCAGCAGTCGACTAAATTCACGTCAAAACAAGAAACCTAGTACCTATGCCTGTATTGGACCAAATTCTCACCAAGGCAGGTTGGAACCCTCGGTGTCAGACTCTGACTCGGTCGGTATTTTTTTTGTTAATATCTTGTATCAAAAATGACCTGTTCCGAAGGCAGTCTCCAACCTACCCCATAAACGAGGCGTGAAGGTCCATCGACCCCAGTTTCCAATTGGCGGTGGTTACTCATTTCCGCGGAGTCGGTCGCCTCAATTACACGGTAGCTGTGCTGGCCGGCCTAGTTGCAAACGTAATTAGTTGACGAGTGCATTAGTACTAATGTGACTGCGGTGGATGGCGTTAACTAGCTACTGGTATAGGGTTGCCATCTGTCTGGCTTTACCTGAATTTGTCTTGGTAAACTTGTAAGTTTTTAACAAACGGCTATTAATTGATTGATACTGATTGTTTTGTAGTAGGTAGTTGCGACACTTTTCATGATTTTCCATTACAAATCCATCCATCCAAAATGGTCTCGCACTACGGTTTCAAAGCGGACGCTCTGGTTGTAGAATGACCTCCCGCCGTGGTTCTCAAAGGAGAAAAGAGCGAGTATAGGCTACGGTAACCACTTCGGTATCATCAATCAGGTGGGTCGCACGCATCGAAAAATTAACCCAAAGAAGCGTAATGACGTTGATTTTGCTTGCAATCTATTCCGCCAATTTGCCACCATCCGCAATGCGATCTGATTGGGTAAGACAAGGACACATGCGCTCTTATAGGACAAGTGAAGAACACACGATGCCGTGATTGGACCTTACTGTTTAAAATCAGTGACAAATCACTGACTAGTATCGGAATCGGATTGCTTGGTACAAGAGGAACAATCCCTTAGAGTAGTAATAACTACTCGAAGGAATTGTTCCTCTGATGGTCGTACGCCTGCTACCTTTGTAGGACACAAAAAGGTTGGACAACCATATTATAGAAAGGCCAATTATGAATAAAGCCTCTAAGACTGACATGATTTTGATTTCATGCGACCTCGACGACCTTGGGGTAATCAGCTCTACCTATATTTGGTCAACTATTAATGCCAATCAAAAATCGTGTTTCACATTTACAACGGATTTAATTATAAAAATTGACGGGCCGGGTGTTACATTACATACAATGCCACGCCGCAGTCGTGGGTTCGATTGCCACCCAGATCAAATATTTTGGTGCATGAACATCTATTTGGTCTGAGTCTGAAAGTAGTATATATGTATATGGCATAATATCAGTTATCTGGTTTCCATAGTACAAGCTCTACTTACTTTGGGATCAGATGACCGTGTGTGCGGAATATCCCAGGATATTTAAACTACATAAATCACATACTGAAATTCCACCAATATATCGCTATGGCGAGATTTAGTTGAGTAAAAATATATTTGTATTAGTAAAAAATCAACGTTATGGCAATAAGATCTAGCATAATTTAATATCTTAATATACAGGTCGTTGTTTTGGTCAGCGACGAGCGACTCAGGGGCGATAATACAAATGATACTGGTGCTAAAAAAAATATAAAAAAAATACTTTTTTTTTTAATAATAAAAATAAAAAAATAAAAATTTTGAAAGTCATGTAATAAGCTAAAGTGTAGACATAATACTCAACGGGAGTACGAGGGAGTTAAGGGGTGGGGCGATGGCGGCTTGTGCCTAGCTCTAGTTTGTGCACGTGCCGAGTGACCATACTTTGCGGTAATTTTATTTCAAATTGAATAAGGTATTTCTCAACATATTTACAGTATTTAATGGAATTAAGTCCATTTTTGGGGAATATATATTTTGTACTACCGCTCCTGGGTCGCTTGTCGCCGACCAAAACAACACCCTGTATAAGGTATTGGCCATAAAGTGCAAGTGCGATTAAAATTAAGATTACTAACAGAGATGCATTGAGAGATAAAATAACTTGATAGGTAATCCATTACATAATTAACGGATTTCCGGAGTTAAAGATTCTGATTTACTTTAACAAATACAACACCCAATTATTTGCACATAAATTGTTAAAAACAAACACATTAAATACGAGCTTGACCTGATTTAACATGCAACAAATGTTAAAAACCTTGTAAAAATCAACATCGACATTTTAACTAGCCTTCAATACACAGTCAATCCCTGACACGCGGTAGTACAGACGGGTCATTGAACCTTCGATCACGTGGGCTGTCCAAAATGAGATCTTGACAAAAACCAGGCTCGTATCAGATCAATCTACAAAAGCCTATTGTACCCATAGGAAGTGTTCGCGAATGTGTTAATTAAGTGATTAAGATACATTTCGGCCGTTCAATTGTGAATGATTTCTTTGAGCACACTATGCGATTATGATAATAAGAACGTCAATGACCTGGAGCTGTCAAATGTCATTTGAAGTCTGCAGGGAAAATTACGTGTTACGTTTTTTATGTTATTAAACCAAGGCTTAGGTACCTACCTACTTATTGCCAACACTAATGAAGTTGAGTCGTTAAATATTGGTTGTGTGTCTGTCTGTATCAATCAAGTAATGTTACGAACACCCCCCTTTGTTATCACATAAGCACTACGTAGTATATGGCTAAGTTTCGAATTTAAAATTACTTATGGCTGCCCATAAAAAAAATGCATTTTTTTATCCAGTCTCATATTTAAAAAGAAACTTGCAAAAAGCAAGAAACAATGTAACAATTTAATTTATCCAAATCAAAACTTATAACAACTACTATTAGTTTAAAATATTTATTTATTATGCCACCATCCGTCGTAACTTCAAAATAATAACAAAAAAAGCCGTTTGATTAAAATACTTCAATTAATCGAACGAGAAAGACACGAACCCGAAAGAAGTAAAAATAATTTAGAAAAAACAAACATAAACCCACTTCTTTGTTAGAAGCTCAAAGCCTCAACAACTTATAAACTCGTAGCGCCATCTACCGGGGAATAGAAGCACTGAGCTTTTAAAATTTCAAGAGATTTTATCTTGATATAAAAAATATAATCTAGTAGTATTCGTTACAATCAAAAAACAATAAAATATATTTTCTATAATTCAAAAATAAATATGAAATTAAATCCATAAAGAAAACCAACCTCGAATCATAATTTAATGTTGAAAATAGTTCAGCTATCCGACACTAGATGGCGTAACTAGTACACTCCGTTTATGTTACACTGAAGCCCGGGTTGCTACATAACAATCACAGCTGTTAACTTATCACCTATTTTTTTCAAATTCTCCTCAGATTTTATTTAAAAAAGTTTGATGTTCGATAATAATGCCATAACATTCTGATTTAATAATTATTAATACTAATAATCACATCATTTATCAAGGTCAACAAGTTCAAAGTAATACTCATATCTATACTAATATAACAAAGCGGAAGAGTTTTTAGTATGTTTGTTTTAACGGGCTAATCTCAGGAACTACCAGTCTGATTCGAAAAATTCTTTCACGAATTGGAAACTACATTATCCCCGAGTATTACAGGCTACTTCTTATCTCGGGGACGCGAGTGAAACCGCGGGGGACAGCTAGTCGGAAATATTTACACAAAATGTACCATAATCATCAATAATAAATTCTGCTAATATAACAAATGTTTGCGTGTAAGCTATATACTATGCATACGCATATGCATGGTTCACGTATGGTATAATGCTCTGGGGCAATAGTACTGATAGTAAAGATCTTTTTATTATACAGAAAAAATGTGTGAGAATTATTGCAAATATAAGTGACATAAAAGTTGTAAGCCTCATTTTATAAAACACGAAATTCTCACCCTAACATCAATGAACATTTTAGAAATTTGTAAGTTTGTAAGAAAATATCCAAAATTTTATACAAATCAATCAGATATGTCACGCAGACACGCTTCACGTTTTAAAAACAAATTGATATTACCAACGTCAAAATTAGAATTACACAGTACAAGTCCTAAAGTAATGTCAATTAAAATATATAATAAAATACCGGACGATATAAAAAACGAGGAACGGGAAAATATTTTTAATAAACGCCTAAAGACACTACTAATAAATAAATGCTATTATACACTAAATGATTTTCTGAATGAATAATGATATGCAATTTAATAACAGATAGGTATGATAATAAATGAATTAACGATTATACTCTTCTAAATTGTTCAATGAGATATTTAATTTCAATTATTTATTTTAATTTTGTTTTTATTGACGATATATATTAATCTTTATCAAATATGACATGACTGAGAGTTAGGTATTTTTATTGATTTATTGTATTGTTTTTATTGTATAACTTTTAAAACTAAATGTGTATGTAACATGATTCTAGGCTAGTTATTAAATCTTAAATTTATATTATCATTACTGAATAATTGCTGTGCCCTACAGGGTCCATGTGAACTTTCTCATATTGTTTAACATCTTACTACACACATGTGATGCAATGAATAAATAAATAAACAAATGTTTGCGTGTATGTTTGTTGCTCAATGCCTGAATGGATTTGTATGAAATATGGCCCTTAGAGAAAACATAATGATACCTCGGGAATGCCCGAGAAACTTTTGTCACACCAATCAAAACTAGACAAAAAACACAAAACAAATAATTCCAGTTCTTAAATCCAACAAAACACTTCATAATCAGATCGATCCACGTTTCTCTTTATATATTTTTTCTCTACCAACTTTCTAATCTATTGTGAGTGGACAAAAACCACATCTACTGCGAATAATCAAGACCGGGCTGAAACCGCCTTTTTGTCGTTTCAAAAAAACGTTACGCTCAACTCGACTGAAATACCTACATTATTTTGAAGTAGCTTAAAATACTATACTACTAACCGAAATCTACTGTTCGAATATCATCATCTGCCTGCCCTGTTCCCAATCATTTGGGGTCGGCACAATATGTATGCTTCTTCCATTCGTCTCTTCTATCCGTCATACCAGCATCCACTCCTTTCTTACCCATGTCAACTTTCACACAATCCATCCATCTCTTTTTTGGTCTTCCTCTTCCCGTATATCCATCTACTTTCATATTCATCACTTTTTTAGTGACGTGGCTTTCATTTCTCCTCATAACATGTCCATACCAGGATAAACGGTTCCCTCTCAACTTTTCAGTCACTGGCGCTACTTTCAAGCTTCCCCTTATGTACTCATTTCTTATCTTATCCATTCTTGTCACTCCACACATCCATCTCAACATCCTCATCTCAGCTGCATGCAATCGTCTTTCATTCATCTCCTTTACTGCCCAGCATTCCGAACCATACATTAAGACAGGTCTTACCACGGACTTATAGATTTTCCCCTTTAGCTTTAAAGGCATCCGTGGATCACATATTGTTCCTGTTACCTGTCGCCATTTCATCCAACCTGAGCTGATTCTCTGCTTTATATCACGGTCAATATTACCATCGCTCTGCATCTGTAATCCGAGGTACCGAAAGTCGGAGCACACTGGTACTGACACTCCGTCAAGCACAATAGGGGCGAACGTGGAGAAACCGCCGAAATCGCAGAACATGTGTTCAGTTTTGGTTCTGCTAATTTTCAAGCCAACACTCTCCAACCCTTGCTGCCATTTCACCAGCCTGCTCTGGACCTCAAAACCATTTTCACCGACGAGAACAATGTCATCGGCAAATAGCATACACTGTTCTGTTCTGTCTACTGTTCGAATATGTGAAATACAAAAACGTTTCAGTGATTTGAACAGATTTAAATAACCTTTTTGTTTGGATTCGGAACTAAATATCAGTACAATTGTTCTTCTTTTCACATGGTGTAGGACTCAACTAGCTTTCCGCCCCTACGTTAGTGGATGCCTACGTCAAAGAACCTGTGTCAAAAATGAGATAACCAAATTACGATATAAATGTATCGGGTCTATTCTATTGAATTTAGTTCGCTTTTATTTCGTTTTCGAACGAAATAATGCATAAATCATATCGTTGATTATCAATTTATACATTAATGGTAGGGCCCCAAAGGATTTGGATGAAAACTAGATTTAGTAGTATAAAAAAAAACAACAGAACAACCACAAGTTTTCCTATCCGACCGCAAAACCAACAGTCGAATGTAGACCAAAAATAGGTCGTGCACTGTAGTCGACGCACGTGGAACACATGTATGCCACTTGCATGCATAGCTGATTTTTGTTTGTGATGCATGCATTTTGTTTCATGACATCTTTACTAGAGTATTTATTTCACATGATTACTAAAAACGAAAATAAACTGAAAAGAGAAAAACAAGCTCTTTAATCTATAGAATTTTGAATATAACTTGAATGCTATAAGGTATTGCAGTCGGGGATAAATCGTATTTTTTTGCAGTTTACGTCAAAATGGTAGCATAAAAGTATTATAATATGGAAAGGGCTGTTTACAAGCTTTCATTTGATACCCAGATTGTTATAATAACGAATTTTTTGTTTTTAATACCCCCCTCTTTTTTATTCGTAGACGCCATATAAAAATAATATACCATATAACACTCCCTCAGTTAAGATGAATCTAACGACACTTCAATGTTTAAATCCATCAAGCCGTTTAGGCTGCAAACTCGTATTCGATTAATCACAGTATCTCACCTATCCATTCAGATCTGCGTACCCTTCGACATGACAACCCTACCTCGATATGATCTGCACGTCAAACACACAGAAGGAAAATTGTTACTATCTGAAAAATTACGTTACACCATAAGTAAATAAACTATATTGATCTCAGCCTCTTATCAAACCAGATAACTGCTATCACTAGGTAAAATGATAAACTTGATTTTTCACGTTGAAATAGCCTCTAGCAGAATTAAAATAACCTTCGTATCTATTTTGATTACAGTAGTACCCAACTGATATGGCTTACCGATGTACCTGTGCAGAAGATACATTTTCAAAGCGCGGGTAATGATATTGGTCGGCAGCTGCCGCCATGTTAGCGTGCGCCGTGCGGAGGGGCGTGACTTGCGAGTGAGACAGAACTTACAGCTGCAGTGTATTATGAACCTTATAATAGTGATCTAAGGTTGATTGTAAGTTTTAAGCATTCTTTCTTTAATCTTCGGGCCATACTTTCTTTTCATTGCGAACGAAGATTCACGACGCGCCATATCAGTTGGATAATACTGTACTATTATTGGTTTTTTGACGCCACTGGTGTATATTTTATCCCACCAAAAACATTTTTATGTAAAATGTTGCCAAGACATGGCTCGCACTGTCAAAAAGTTATCAGATTTCATGTAGAGCCAAGCTTATAACTCTAGATGCACTTACTCTACAAGCCCTAACTTCACAAACTCTACACACCGTAGCCAAAATATGTGGCTTGGCCGTTTCGCTACCGTCACATGGGAGTAAGGTGAAAAATGTATTCACTGTTCATTACTTTTTTGTTATTCAATCGTTTTTGTAGTAGTGAAACGGCCAAGCCACATATTTTAACTACGGTGTGTAGAGTTTGTGAAGTTAGGGCTTGTAGAGTAAGTGCATCTAGAGTTATAAGCTTGGCTCTACATGAAATCTGATAACTTTTTGACTGTGCGAGCCATGTCTTGGCAACATTTTACATAAAAATGTTTTTGGTGGGATTTCACTTCTTTTTGTAAGTTGCTAAAGTTTTTTTTTTTTTTTTTAATTTCCAAGTTTTATATTTTTTTTGTTGTTTGTGTACAAACACAAATACAAGCTTACATACCAAATTTCAGCTTTCTAGGACTTCAGGAAGTACCCTATGAGTTTTGATGATCATCAGTGAGTCAGTGACGAAATCGGGGTATTTTAGATATCAATAAAATCTAAAGTATAAGAGCTATGTTATTGAAACTTAATATGTTTAATAAGTTCACTATTGACATCATATCCTGAGAATTTTGTTTATCTGGTATAAACCAAACCCAAGTTATGAGGGTTCAAAAAATCGACGAAGCGCTTCGAGAAAAGGTAGGTAGTGCCCTTTCGCTTCGCTTGGCTGTCTTGGCGGGGGCACTCCCGTGCCCCCAGATTTTATTGGTAATTAATTTTTGACGGGCTGGTTGGCGTGGTTGAAACCGCGCGGCACACATAGAGTAAGAATATTAATAGATTGATAGCTTAAGTTACCTTATGCGAAGCGTGAGCAGTTTGCATATAGATGCATTCATAGATATATCGTATACTACTGATTACTGACAGAAAAAATGTCGATATGAGTTCTGTGTCATTAGTTCTCGGTAAAAGTATCCATAAAATGAGTTTTTTTTTAATAATTCCATGTTATTTAGTTGTAGATACTATTACCGTGCTAGTATAGTCGCTCTATTAATTCTATCTCTATGTGTGTAACAAATAAGGAATATTGTATTTAAGGTATATTTATTTAATCATAAGGAACAACATATAGAACTAAAACGTAAAAATATATATCCCTACACAATACTTAGCAAAATTCTATCAACTCTATTATCCTGAAACCTCCTGAAACGATACAATCCGAATCAGCAAAATCGAACCCAAACCAAAATCAAAGTATTTCGGGTCTAAATCCTAAATGGAAAAAAAACCTTTATTAAAAATGTACCGTTTCGGACATCGCATGTAGTCTAGGGTTGCCAAACATAACCATCTGTATTTATTTTCATGGACTGCTATTATTATTGTATACAACCTTAATTCGGTTGCGGAAATTTGCTGAATCAGGTACCAGATTCGATTTAAAACGACCACTAAATATTACAATGTCTACAATGGATCTTTTTGTCAGCAAGTAATACTTGAAAATGTAGCTATTAGAACGGTAATAGAAAAACCACAATATTTTGTCTGTTTCAAATCGATAGTAATTGCAACAAAGTTACGTAATTAGCCCGCAGGTACAAGATATGAGGGACTAGATTATGTGGAACACATTGTAAAAACTAGACTATGTGAGAAGCATTAAGATATTAGTTATTACTATTAATTATTACTAATAAGGAAAAAAAAAAACTATTGTTACAAATACTTGGCAACCCTAACTCACACTAAAAATAAAGCTCCGAACACACGTGCGTCTCGTTATACCTCGCGCTATGACGGCGTTCAAAGAACCTCCCGGTGGCAGTCGATGTTTGTTTACAAATCCGTTCGTGTCCGATTGTGTAACACCCGCATTACGCCGCGATTGGTGCAGACTATATGGCTAGCAATCCGATTACAGCATAAATTATACTGGTTCAAAACGGTATTTACTCTGTCTACAAAAGGAATAACGCACACATTCTAACAACCAATTAGAATATTCAGTTTTAACACTGAAATTATACTTTTATGTGCAGGAAATTAGACTTATTACTGGCGAATAGTATGCAATAAAACTTTATTGTCCTTGGAATAAGGTTAGTTTTAGAAAGGCATGTAATTTACTTGAGTTTAATGATTAAAAAATAATATAAGAAATGGCTGTTATCGACACAATAGTCAATTCTTACATGTCGTATAAAATATGGGTAAAAATCAAATATTAAATTTCGCAACTTATCCCTAATTAACAAATATATTTTCAATGCCAGGATGTCCGCTGTTGCACGCAAGTTCAAGCGAATATTCGTGCGTCTGTTTTGCGTGTGCCGCTTCCGTTGAAATTAGTAGGGTTGGCACATTCATAATTTTTTCATAAAAACCAAAATGTGCAAATTTTTACAAAATCTACCTACCTATATAAGTCAGTCATATTCCATTCCTGACTAAAACAATTAATATAACTTCATAAATAATACACTCATTTCTTTCCACAGTATGTTTTGTAGTGCATCATTAATTATCCTGTTGTATAAAAATAAAGCAAACGGGAAAACACAACTCATCAAATAATATCATTCAATATTTTTCCTTTGCATTGTCTTTTTGTCATCACGTTTAGTCACCAATTACCTACCCTCCCCTTAATTACATTAAAACTCGAAAAATATTGCTAATGGATGGCCTTTTGTGGGCACTACACTTTTAACGCTGTTATTTAGAGTTTAGGACAGATTTTTTTGTTACTTTTTGTATTTATTTTATAAAAGTAAAGAAAATCCCCGAACATAATTAAATTAATTGAAATAATAGAAAAATGCCCATTGCACAACCCTAAAGCCATTACAAAATAGCATTTCAACTATAAATCAATTTGGTTTTGTCTTACACTTTGTACCTGTCAGAGATGAAAATATTATGCTCTCTTTCTGTCGACTATAACACTTCCTGGGCGCACGTAAAAAAACAAAGAGTAAAAGTGATGGCTATTTTCGATAATGGTCTTTATATGTATAACGATTAGCTAATTTATTAATTGACACACATGTACACCACACCATAGAGTGCCTATCGGTTGTAATGACACCGTCGAAGTCTCTATGTGGAATGCCACATAGAGACTTCGACGGTGGCAATAGGGCACAGTATCACACGTCGGAATATATTGGCCCTGATTCTGTTGTTCACAACTAAACTAATTTTAATGTCACTTGTCTTGTTGTGTATGTCTCTTTCTAACAAAGAACATAAGAAAAGGATGTAAGAAATTTAGTCCTGTAAAATTAGTCCAATGCTTGTTTTCAATATAATTTTAGTCGCCATCTATCGCGATTACGCCTAAATACACGCAAAATAAGACGGCAAAGATTAATTTGACAACTTAAACTATGCTCTATCCTTTTTCAATCATGTTCGTAAGAAAGAGATGAGATGTGACTAAAATTAGTTTAGTGCGATTTACAACAGAATCGGCACCATTGTGTTCACTTTCCGATAAGGCGACGCTACGACCAGTTTTTTTTTTTATAGACTTGATGGTTATGAAAATTAAATAAAAAAGAATTATCAAAATCGGACTACTCTGTAAAAAGTTTTGCGTGATCATAAAAAATAAAATATATACTTCGATATGTAAACCTCCTCCGTTTTTTCGTCGGTTAAAAAGCGTCGAAGCGTCATTTATACTTATCTTACGACAATACATAACTAAAAAACATGAAATTAGTCACCCTATCTAACTAAACTCGTTCCAAATAACGCGGGTCCATTACCGTAATGGCCTGCATTTATCGTGCATTCGAATGTGTGCCGAAAAATCGCTTCTAATATACACCATTAGGGAACTGGGGCAATGACTATAACGCGTGGATGCGTGGTCACTTTGTAGGAGCACGTGCGGGGCTTAGAAGCCCATTGTAATGGGTGTAGAGTATAAACAAGCAAACGACCCATCTGATGGTAATTGGTTACCGTACTATGAAGATAGGTTGGCAAATTCATTATTTTATTAACTCTTTTGATATCCTAACTAATATTATAAATGCGAAAGTAACTCTGTCTGTTACGCTTTCCCGCTTAAACCGCTGAACCGATCGCGATGATATTTGGCATGCATATAGCCTATGGTATGGAGAAGGACATAGGCTACTTTTTATCCCGGGAACGCGGGTGAAACCGCGCGGGTCAGCTAGTAATTAATAGTTCGTAAAAAGTAAAACCTTCGGCATATCTTCACGTCCAAAATACCCATAGTCTGAAGAAAAGGTCTTAAATCAGTGCGTGTTACCAGTGTTGAAATACGAGACAGGGACGTGGTCTTTCACTGCTGGCCGCATAAATAAGCTTAGAGTCACTCAGCGAGCTATGGAACGAGCTATGCTCGGAATTTCTCTACGTGACAGGGTCCGAAATGAGGACAGTCGTAGGAGAACGAACGACCTGGTCAGAGTCGCTGGGCGCCGCTGGATGCAAGCGGCCCAGAACCGTTTAAAGTGGAAATCAATGGGGGAGGCCTATGTTCAGCAGTGGACATTCATGGGATGATATGATGAAAAGTAAAAAACATGATTAAACGGAGCTACTCGTATCGAAAACTGAATTTCTGTTCGCTAACAATACCGGACACCGGGTAGAACCCAAAAGCAATAAATATCATTTTGGAACCAAAACAAAGATTTTTTTTAATTAAAAACTATGTTCTACCACTCCATATACAAAAATGATATAACTTCATAAATGCAATGTGAACACGCGTCAAACATCACCTGTTAGGTCTAGTCATCACCTATGCACGTGCGTGGAGGTAATTCAGATAACGCAGTTAAAACATTACGAGTCTGTATACAAATATGTCTGTATCTTTGTACTTTATTCATCGTAGTTAAGTAATAATTTCTCGTTATTCATTATGGACCTGAAAAGAACGTAAGACGTCTAGTTTATTTCAAATAGCATGGTGCGTGTGACACATGCCGACACCACATCATCATCATCATCATCATATCAGCCCATAGATGTCCACTGCTGAACATAGGCCTCCCCCATTGATTTCCACTTCGAACGGTTCTGGGCCGCTTGCATCCAGCGGCGCCCAGCGACTCTGACCAGGTCGTCGCTCCACCTGGTGGGAGGTCGTCCCGCTCGGCGCTTTCCAATACGTGGTCGCCACTCGAGAACCTTTCTACATACCGATATATATTGTAAAATTATGTAAATTATACAAAATAAATAAATAAAAAGAATGGTGTTTTATAAGATTTCCCAGTATAAACTAAACAATCGTTTATCAATGGCAAAATCTCACAGATCTGTTATCCTACAATACAATACCGTAAAAAAGTCTGTTATCAATCAATTAAGTTAATAATAAATCCTACCTTGTCCCTGTGCGTGTGTCGATGGTGTGTGACAGGCGGTGGGTGCGAGGGAAGCGGCGGCTGACTCTGTCCGGTCACCACCACCGGCAGACCATCAACTATCGTAACCATCACTCTCTTATCCGCGCTCCGACGACGCTCAGCAGAATTCCTCCGCCGTCTCTGCTCATCGGTTACCGGCCTCGCGAACACCGTACGCCGATCGTAGTTGTGCGGATCGCCTTGAATCTCTGCCGCCCTGGTAGCCGGCGTGTGACTCTTCGAGCGTTTCAGCAATCTCATAACGTGAGATTTGAGAGCATCAGGCTTGCTCACAGGAGGGGGAAGCTCCTGTTTGTGTTTGTATGATTGCGAGTGTGCGTGGTGACGCTGCACAGATACCGTGTGCCCCATCCCTGGTGGTACGACGTTGGAGAGGCTCTTGACTGCGTAAGCAGCGTCTACTTTGTTACCGGCCACGCACGAGACCTCGTACATCACGACAAATTCGAGTTCCTCACTCCCGACCAGACGGGATTTCACTGGCGCGTTTAAATCACGGCCATGTTTATCCTTTGTAACACTGCAATCCTTTATCGTTTACACTTCCCGCTCGGACATTATTAACAACACACAACTTTGCGGAATAGCAATTTTAAACAGTGGAAACTCTCGGTAATTGTAGCTTCGGTGAAACAAAATAATGTCGCATGATTGTGGAAATAGGACGTAGCAGGTCGGACCGGTTAATAAACCACACGCCGTCGAAAACGTTTACCAATATTGATAATTGAGGTAATTATAAAACTGATGGAATATGAATGGACGTCTTGCTCGGTCGGGCGACCGCAAGATACTAACGCAGTAACACACGCAACGATGTGTGTATGAGTAATGTATGTAGGAACAAAACTGTATGATAGCAATGATAACGTGTGATGCGTGCTGAGAGGCGGGCGAGGATGTTTCTGATCTGCTGAAAGGTCAATGTTTCGATGAAGTCACCGGGCCAATTGTCGTAATTACCTGCTACCGGATAATACGGGCGAATTGGATAATACGCGCGGTTGGCCAAATGTACTATGGGGTCAGAGTATCATCTATGATAGCGGACAAAATTTACTGTTTCAATTTTGCTGTGCGAGTTTCGTTATCAGGAAGTATATTTGAACTACAACTACGCAGAATCAGTTGTCTTATGATGACCTTAAAAAGATCTAAACAAATACAAAGTACCTACTTAATAATACTTCCGAGATGCTATCTCACTGTGACATCGCATTAATTAGATCTGCGAATGGTAACATTATGCGAACCTAAATTTGGATGTCGCGATAAAAACCAGGATATTCATCGCAGCCGGTGCACAGACCTTAATTTATTCGCGCCAGATGAAATTAGGCTAAACATTAGACAAAACAGTCGTAATGTTTCAGACGATATCAAATTCAAAAATGTCTCGAAATTCTTGTCTAGAAACCGGTTTAAAACTAGGTAAAGTAATGAAAATTAGACCGAGGGAAATTTTGATTGTCAAAAACGGCACTTAGTGCATTACATCGCAAATGACAGTCTTTGTTACTTGTGATTTTTATTTAGGACAAAGACATTATTCTGCTTTGTTATACATTTCTTTTTCTTTTACATCTATTGTAATCTTTGTCCATTAATGTTTTTTTTTACCAATTTTAAGTAATTTTTCATTCTTATGAAGTCTTAGGACGTCTTTTTCTAACAGGTGTCGTTTTGTGAACAGAATTAAGAGACGGAGAGTGCTGAAATAAACTTTGTTAAATGCGTAAAAGTATACCGAAATTCCTATGAACAGCTACAAGTTTCATAAACTTCCAACAAACAATCTGTTTAGACACCGTTATCGTTTGACAAAGGAAATGCCTGACGCACCATTACAAGGAATTCGCTTAAAATTCTCAGCGTTACCCTTTTGAAGATAATGAGGCATTTGGTACAAGATATTTGCGAGAACTATGATATTTATATAAAATATCGGATAACAGGATCTGTTTGTTTTACCCCGGGGGAAATTCGCCGATCTATTCTTAACGGGAAGCTGATTTTGCAGTTCTTGACCTTATCGAAAATATTTCGTAAGATAGAATCTGAGCCGAGAATATTGTAACTAACGCAGATCCATAATATCGAAGAAAATGATTATTATTAGTTTTTATTAGTATGCCTTAGAACAATTTATTCTACATATGATGATGCCAATGTCGTCATGGTAAGTGATGATATGGCCGTAGGTCAGGTAAGCACAAACAGCCTAGAACACACAGTGTAGGTGTTAATAGCGACCGGTTTTCAAATTGGGACTTTATCTAACCGAGATACAGATTTTTTGAATGGTGAAAGATCAGGAGAGATTCTGTTCAGAAAGTGGAATTTATAATTAATACATTAATCACTAAATCTAGACAGATTATAAAGCTAAAAAAGGGCAGATAAGTTTCGTTAAATAGGGGATCGGCGGGAAGCTAATACATTTTATGTATTAGCTTCCCGCCGATCCTAGTTATTACTTCCGAGTTATTACAATTGTAAAGTAGCTAAAACAACTTATGGAAACTATCATTGATTATTACAAGTAATGTAATAAACCATGCAATCGAATGATATACAATAATATCGATTGCACCAATATCTCGATCAAACAATACCGTTACTGTAAACGTACAATACGAATCAAGTGTTTAACAACGCCGCACTAATAGATTTGATCTCTGCGCTGCGCCCGCGCCGGTAGTTCGGTGAGTAATGCTGTACTGTGTATTGTGAAACATCTGTGTTTTCATTCTACTATTATTTTAGATTATAGAGTCAATAATAGTTCTTAAACAATTTCATCTCGAACTCGAGATTATTTTGTCGTTTTCTTCAACAAAACTCAAAAGAGTAAGCAATAATGTTCTCATGTAAATAAATAACGAATATCAAATAAAATGATAAATTAACATATCAAATTAAAATCACAGCACCTACTTTCGAAAACGGCAAAGAAATCCGGTACTATGAATATATAAGGTCCTAATAAATTAGTGAACTTCCTCTGGAGGGATGAATGTATGTATGTATGGAGAGTCTCTATGCAAGTCAATGAAAAAATATTTTTTTTCCCTCGGTTTTTTTTTTCTAATATTATTTTTTGATTACTAATGACCATTCATCCTTCAAGAGGAAATTCACTCATTTATTAGGACCTTATATATACAAAGAATTTTCAAAGTTCAAAAATCCAAACTCAAATCAACTTAACACTCATATAACTAAATCCAGGCTATCTAGACAATGCTGTAGAAACCTAAGTCCGTTAGTATGTCGTACGACTGGCCAGCGAGCAATTGTGTGAGTCATAAAACGCATATTGCATACAAACATAAAATATTGACATTAATACAGTTAGTGAAGTGAAAGCGTCAAAGTAAAGACAGCTTTGGTAGATCAAATATACTTTTGTTTGGGTTACTGTCTTTGAAGGTCATCGTGGTAAGACTATGTGGCTTAAAATGGTAAGCATAACACGCTTAAGTGGAAAATTGCTCACAATTGCAGCTGTTGGAAGACACCAGTAAGTCAAATTGAATTTGGAACCTGCACCAATGATCTTAGGTTTGTATTCGATTAACACAATGATATTCTTGATACATGATCTGTCCTAATCTTATAACACAGGCCTTTGTGAGTTTTCAGAGGGCCAACCACAAGCTCTTAAAACAATATTATTATAAGCTTATTTGAATTTTGTTCCTCTTTGACATCCGGCGTCAAAACAGGACAAAAGACAAATAAGGTTATTTTAACCGTGTTTTAAGAAGCCCCCAGAATATAAATGCGAATGCAGGTCTATGGAAACGTAATCGAAGATTTGATTGTCTATGGAGTCGGCCACCTCTCACGCACACCTTAGTTGGCTATTCCGCGGGATATTAGACTCTGTCGCCGTTTACACAGAGTCGATTACTCGCGCTCAACTAATGTGTGAATGTGTGCGTGCCGGCTTGTACGTACAGCGTCGTGGCCGACTTGAGTGACACAGTTTTTTGTTAGCCAGAATATATCCGACTTTTTTAAATATCTGTGGACACCATAAATTATGGTGTTTCAAGCTTTTATTTAACTTGCAATGTATGTATGTATGTATGTTTGTTCGGGTGGAATCTTGCAGGTCGAATTTCACCCACTTCCAGTGGTCTGATTGACTTGATATTTGGTATACATTAGTATATTGGATGACATTGCAAGTACAGTCAACAAAAAGTACAGTCACTCAAAAAAAGCTTGTATACAAAATGAAATTTTTAACAAAGAACTATTTGCCAGAGAAAAGGGTAAGCAATAGACATATTAAAACAATTCAACTAGGGCCAATTAAGCTATGTGCCAAATAGAAACAAACTGCGGCAAGGAGAGACGCCTCTATGTCAAATATGGCTTCTAAGAGTGGCCTTCGTTTAATTCAATAAACATATCTATTCGACAAAAACACGAATACACAAAAAGTTTACATATGAATTTTAATGAAGAAATTTTACTAGCAAATACAAACAACGGGTAGCGTTGCTAAACTGCAGCTAAATTAAAAAAACAAAGTTTTTCAACGCATCTGTAAAAGCAATTAACCTATATACTGAAAGAGGAAGCAAATTTCGTTTGAATGTTTCTTTTACAAACAAGGTATGATATAAAAGTTGCATCAGTACAGTATACGTTAATAATAAATGTACTTCAAAGTAAAGTACAAAGTAATGAAACTTCAAAGTGTACCCTACATAATGTATTTAGAAAATAGAGTCTGTATCGGTATCCAATTATTTGATCATTTTCCATTGTCATTAATACAAAAGGATCCACCTCTACACCTTCCGAATACCAGTTGTCTGATTTGGGATCGGATCAGAATCGAATAATGTATAGTATAAGCCAATAATCCTAAAAACTCAAATAAAAAAACATAAAAACTACTAAAACTGACTCATAAATAATTTTTATTTATAACTAATAAACGCACTAAATTCATGTAAAACTCCCGATATATCATTAAAACATGAATGAAACCTCTAACTCGCACCAAACCCAGAGCCAGCAACAAAAATATTTACTCTGTGAATACACAGAAAGTACGGAACCCGACCCTACCTTCAACCTTAGATCAAAACAAAAATAGGAAGACATGGTACCATTGAACTGCAACAATATGACCGCCAAGAAAATATATATGTTTGTCACCTGCAACTAATGGACTAATCATGGACACGGCTAATCCCATTTTGACCAACCTTAGTAAGTCTAAGAAAATACGGAAACGTCCCGTGAAAATCCCATTGACAGCGGATAAGAAATTTTCCTAATAACATTAACAGGTGTCAGAAACACATTTAGTCAGCGACCGGACTTTGGACAACTATATAATTATTACAATGAAAGTAACAGTTAAATAATAACATTACACGTGCTCACAAGAGCTCCGCTACGTCAGATTCATTGTGCTTCAGTTAGACTAGACGTAGTCGTTGACGTCCCACGCGTTGCATACATAATACCATACCTTCCCCATTCTGTTTTAATCTAAGCAAACAACTTGCGATATTACACATCTCTCATGTTTTCCATCAAGTAGAAACCTAACGTAAATCGTGTTTCGTAACGAAGTTTATTATTTCTTATCGTTCAAACGCTTCACTCCAAGTTATCTCCGATTAGGGGAAACGAAAACGAAAGCGGTAAAGTTACTTTTACCTTTTTTTGTTTTTATCCGAGAGAATATTTATTCCGTTAGGTATGTGACTTGATGAATTACTTGTTTCCTCGCCAAACAAAATTAGGACCTAATAAAGCACTTTTATGTGTCAGAATCGAACACAAATTTAGCCATCATAAACATTCGATACATATTGAAAAACTGTGTATTCCATGTACACATAAAATAAGAATGGACAGTTAAAATTGTTTCCCGTTAAACAAAATAAAAACAAAACAACTAAAAATCTCATAAAAAATGTAATTTCAGTATCAGCTTTTCCGGACGATGCGTCGTTTTCAACTTTACTCGCCAAATATTGAAAAGCTTCTGCAACGCAACGTTTTTATTACATGTTCCTGGTTCCTATTTGAAATACGGAAAATATTGCAAAAACTTAAAAAGAGTTCACATATTTGTTGATTTAGTCATAATGGGCTAAATGACTAAAAAAATATATTTTGACCGTCTTTTACATAATCAAAAAATATTAGGCACGTATTTTTTCTTTTGTTAATTAAACAAAAAAAATACGAAGATATCGTTTGTTGAAGTTCCGCGTGACGTCACGTTAGAGTACACTTTTTACTCTAAAATGTCGTCACAAGCCCCCTCTCCCGAACTTTGACTCGCTCTCTTTAGACAAAGTACATTTAGTAACGTTTCTATTCGTACAAACGCAACGAATTCCCCTAGACAAAGTACATTTCGTTGCGTTTGCGCGAATAGTAACGATACAAAATGAGATTGACATTTGGTTACGCTAGGATTTAGCGTACTGAAAGGTTTACGTCGCATATGGACATTAGCTTTACAAAGCTTAGAAGATAACAGGATCAGATTCAAGAGTAGACACCGATAGAACGACAAAAGATTTTCAACACGAACCAGGCAGGCGAGTACTTGCTACTAAATATTTGCAAAATTGCTTACATAACAGTCATCACCGTACAAGTTACCACCAAAAATAACGCTGTACACTTATAAAATGGGAACATTTCACGCGATCTAATTTCCGACCGTTCTCACATTCCAAATATCGACAGGCGTCGACATAACAGAATCCCATCTCATTCCACTCCAATACAACAAACACGAGCCCTTTTGTATTCATATCATTCCAGCGTTGACTCAATACTGTGCCTCGTTTGATAGCTAAGTGGACGGGACAGTAATTAAGTCACAGTCTATGATGGAAATATTTGCAGTGTGGCACTTATCGCGCAGAGATGTGATTGCTAAAGTGGAATAATTCTTTGGGAACAAATACAAGCACTTCGTAATCATCATATTCAGCCTAAGGTTGGCAAATGCTGCGAAGAACCTTGCTGGCTTCCAGTGACTACTACCAGCTCGACGGAGGTAGTTCTGCAGAGCGCTTTTAAGCAACTGAGAACCTCTTAATTCTAAAAATACAATCGCATTTGTTTAGTTCATACAAAAATCCGTTCAATCACTTTCCTTCCGCACAAATTCGTACAAAGACATGAACCAACATTAACAGATTGTCGAGTAAACAATTCGGTGATTTATCACAAACAGTATGTGCCACGTCTTATTTGTAAAACTAGAACGGAACTGTGCTTCGTCAATGTGTCGAAAGAAATCTATCAGTTGTCTTATTTATGATTGAAATATAGGTATTTTAACAACAAACCGAATAAGTACATGCATCGTTGGTAAAAGAAAGCCTTGAAGGAATAGGAATGAATCTTATTTAGTGACTATTAAGGAAAAAAATATTTGAGCTTTCGGTGAAGGAAAACAGCCAACAGTTGCATTTGAGAGCCAGTTCCTTCTAGGCTTTGGGTCCTTACCACCTAAACCAAACATAGCCCTTGTAAAAAAACAAGCAACAACTAATATAAACAACAGTTATGACGACAACTAAATACAACCACACGCATATTTCCAGTAGCGACCTAATCTAAACGAGGCATGAAAGAGGCGTTACATTTCACTCTATTATACAGACCGTAACATTGTATCGTTTCAAGGTTCAATGTGGGCGCTACATAATGATAGACGGGTAATAGATAACGCTGGACACGGGAGAGTGGACGTCGTGACGTCAGCACGGGTTCCACAATAACAGGAGAAACTATTTATTAGGAGATAGTTGTTGACGCCGATTTGGAGATGACCAATGGAGCTGGTATTGAGGGGAAACATGACAATGCGTTAAATAATTGATTACAAGATATACTAACAAATGATAAAGACATGAAAGTAATTCATCGAGAAACATAATATAGTACACGACCGAGACAAACCTTTAATCTAAACTTTAAGGTCAAAATAAACAACAAATTCCATACAAACAACATCATTCAGATAAGAACACAGTAAACCTCTGCAAAGCCTATTTAAAAAGGATCTACCCTTCCGTAATACAATGTGAATGCAGAGAGATTAAAAAAGTATTGCGAACAAAGTTCAGCCAAGTATTTGCGAGAGAGAAGGGGTGAAAAATGATGAAAAGAATAATTAAGGGGTGGAAACGTCACCAGACGTGGAAGGGTGTACGGGAGACTAGAATGATCTTGCTCTAGGCATTAATGATAATGATGATACTAGAATATCTGTCGAAACTGTATTACTGGCTATTATCTGCAATGCAAGAGATAAAATATAAAAGCAACAAAATCTAAAATATAAATTTATAGAAAATATAAGTTTCGTTTTGCTAATGTAATAGCTCTCACTGTATACAAATGAAAACAAACGAGAAATGAAATATCGTCATTCGCAGAGGGAATCGTATTTATGTTAGTAATGGATGCAATGCAACTGTTTTACGCTAGACACAGAGAAACGTTGAAGAAATTGAAAAACGTTGGAGAATTTAGAAATAGCAGCCGATTTAAAAAATAAGGAAAGGCAGTTATTCTTAAACATGATATTAGACATAGTTTCATCAGTTTGGTAAACGTTGAATAATACAAACTTATAAGGAAAGTTGAACTACAAAGTGCATTGTAATCCTGTGAAACGCAACAGCAGCAAACCTTTAAATAGGCACGTACAATATAGACTTGATTCGATTTTAACTTTGCTCCTTTTCTAGCTCAATAAGCGAGACAAAGATAGATTAGTTTATGCGACTGTCGGGTGGGGTCCGTCATTCTCAAGTTGAACACCTGCATCGGATGTTCTTAAGGTATTTGCATCTGATTGGAGATCGTAAGACAGATAGGTGCTAGGAAAACGGTAGTCGAGTTATTTATTGAACTTTATCTTTAAAATTCATCTGTTATCTTTTAATTATGGATATTGGTACATGAAACAATATGTCCTTATATTCCTAGTGTAAGGCATTTCTTATCTATGAATTATTACTTCCTTATGAAGTTAAAAGGTCGACTTGATTGATTAATGCTTCAACCTTTATATCATCGACGCATACCATCTTTAGCACTACACATTTTTCGGTTCTTGCCAAACCATAATTAACCTTATTTCTTTTGGCTTTGGAAGGAAGACTTTAAATTGTATCTAATAACAAAATGATTTCCTAGGTTGAACCGTTACACGCGACATTACACCCGTTGGTTTCAGCGACCATTACCGCTGAAAAACAAAGCTCACCTAATGCCCCGTCAAGACCGGATCTCTCTGTAATTACTTCAGACATTATAAGGAGTGTAGGGTCTAAATATAATCCAAGAAAATAATTGCACGGACCCTCTGAAAAGACGTTATGACAAGTTCAATTAAAAACTTTTACCTTATCTTTGTGATTATAAAGGATCTATTAATTTTGGGGCACTCTCTGGAGTTTACAGGTTTGTGTTTGAACTTGACAGAAATGTCTTTTTCAATATGATTTGATTAATTAATACCTCTGCAGAGTATTTCTATCAAATACTTAGTTGGTGGTCCGTCTACTGTAGCCTTTTCTGACATCGCTGATTATATCTCCCTGCCGGCTAATAGCAACATTATTATTCGAGCAAAGTATTTGAACGTGATTGTTTGATTAACCATGTTTATAATGGTGTGCTTACACATAAGCAAGCTGTACGAGACCGTACTAGAAGCCACGTGTGCGATAAATACCAAGGCAGCATAATCACATAGAAGGTTGGCGACGCGCCAAGACGCGCCATAATGATATACATACATTATACCATACCTCACATATTATATGCAGAGCTTCCGCTCACCTTGCCGTACCCTAGAAGCATAAGTACCTTATAATTATTCAAGTACTTATCTCAAAGAGCGAAGGTTGAAGTTGCAATGGAGTTCATTATACTACGGATACTTGAACAGGCAACGTTATTGAAGAGACTAAATTAAGAGAGATTATAAGTCTGACAATAGTTGATGGCTTTGAACTTAAATACATTAACAATAAAGGAAACGCATTATATTCTACGAACTATGATTGGCTTTGACTGGGTACTCAATCAAGTAAGATATCAATACTTATTATTCAAAACTCTATTATTGTAACTGTTAAGTATGAATACACAAAGCTGTGTGAAGAATTCTACAAGAAAAACAGAACTAAAGTAATGGATTCGCGAAACAAATGTTAAAGTACCAAATCGCGTACCAAGACCCCAATTTACTAAGCAAATCCCAAAAACAAATCCAATACGCCCACACCGTACGTTCTAAAGTACCAGGATGGCAGCAACAATAAGGAGCTTTGGCCACGTTCCAACGCTTTATCACCACTACGTCATTTTACGCGAAACTGCGTTCATTCATTAAATCACTATTATCTAACGCGTCCTCGGTACGTTTTATTAACCTTTGTCTTTGAGGGCGAATTTCATCACCGTCTGCGATAAAGTGGGCAATGTCAGACTAATATTGTTTACATTATTAATCATCTCAGTTGGGTATCTTGGCTTGAGTACTAATATAATTAGTAACTTAATATGTCAGTCGCATATCTTAATAGAAATGCTAAGCGAGACGACAGTCTATGTCTAGAAATATATAGTTATATTGTAATAGTTTAATTTTAAATTCATTCATAAGTCATGCTCACTTGCTTGCGCCGGGATACGCAATTGTTGTCACTGCTATTAGAATGTTAATCTTATGTAATTAATGTAAGCTTGTTTTGAAAATAATAATTGCTGATTTATTGCCGGCTTGAATTTTGAATATGTAGAAGAAGAACAACTTCTGGTGACCCTTAAATAGTATCTTGAGTCTGACAAACATCCGCACCATGCGTTTATTCACTACAAAACCGATTTGTCACTGGCACTGGCGATTTTGGACAATTTGCAAGATTAATTGGATAATCTGTTAACGTTTTGGCCTCGTTTGTGAATATGAACTACGTTTTCAACTTAAGTGTTACAAGGGGGGCGAGTAATAAGGACATGTCATCCCAAAAAAAAAACATACCAGGTATTGCAGTAAAGGCAATTTCAAATGGAATAGGTAAGTAATGCAAAGCTAGCAGAAAGCTGCGTTATATGTAAGCAGCAGCCTACTCACTAGTTAATAATGCGATTAGAATAACAGTCCTCATAATATCAGCCTCTCTTTATCAAAGTCGCAATATTATAATATTATTAATATAGATAGTCAAATAAGGTTGTTTGGAACTTTCGATAACTTCATCTGATTACTGCAAGACGACTGATTCTCTGTGTACTAATGCTGTGGAGAACGACATAAAGATCCAAAAATACTCTTGTTATTTGTTATCCATCATCAAGATGGAACAAAACAAGCACAATATTGAATCCCAATTCAAGTATAGTTTCAATATCAACGACATGGTTGTTAAACAGAGCGTTAACAAAGTGGGCTGGCACGTCCGATCGCGCCTCTGTTGCTGTGTTACATATAATATTGTTTATAGGTTAAAGTTTAATCGCTGGTCAAATTTAAAATCGGCATAAGTAGCAATCATCGCATAAACAAAGATGGAGAAACTTGAGATGTGGCTAACTGTAATGGTCTGATCAAAGAAATAAATAGTAACTCATGATGATGATGATCAGTCAGATGTATAACTTGCTATCCGATTTCTATGACTCAGCAATGCAACAGATATAACCTATTTTGAAGAATATAAAGTTGAAGATCAAATAGTCATGCTAAACTGAAATCCAGGACTACGCAGTAGCACTCAGCTGTGACAATTTAGTGGTACTAGCATGTACCAAATTGCGAGAGAACCGTGTACGGTAACAATTACTCTATTTAGTTTTGCAACTTTATTTTCTGCAGTGCAGCCAGCTGGACTACTGTGGCTGTGGTCACTGTAACATTTGTTACTACAGTTGTTGTACTGTTTGTGTAACTATGTTTTATAGCTTTCAATTTATCTAATATCATAAAAGAAGCTGTTACGTGGTCATATTTTAGCTTACCATTGTTTTGTATGTGTAAACGTGCATTACTTAAATTTATTATGCTTCGAGCCATTACATAACTTATAACAAGCTCACTTAGGTGCTGATTTAGTACGAGCTACGTAAATCTTGAAGATTCATTAAGGTGTGCAACATCCTAAGAAGTAAGCTAATGTTTTAGCGAAATAACTAACAACTAATGAATAAGAACAGATTATGTATAAAACTGCATGCGTAACCAATTTTATTAACTTAACATATGCATTGACTTAGCATGCATACAAATACTTAACCTTGCATTTGGTAAAGGTTAACAGAACATGGTTATTTCATTTACACGAAACTCAATGTGCAATTTATTTGAATGCATTCATCAGCTAGATTATAAAAGATATTGCATATTTATTTTAAATATTACCAAGAAATTAATACCCAGACATGGCAATACAGTTGGCATGACGATAAAATTTGGAATAACACGACTTTATCCACATCGAGTACAGCTACTTGACAATAGAATACAGTTATGTAAAAAACTTGCATTAGAATTAGGAATAAACCAACTGAAAAAGTTGCAAATGAGAAATAAAATACACAGGAAGCTGTAATAACATAAGCACTAGATAATGAAAAAGCTAATGGTGATGTAATTGAAGATTACATGGCAAAAGTCTGAAATAAAATATATGATGCGGTGTTTAATTGGTATAATGTCGAATTTGAACATAAAGAAGCCGATAACTAAGATATTACAAATTGTATTCGCTTAATTATAGAGACTGCAACAATACATACACAAAACACAACGGTCTTAGTAATTTTGAGTGGCCATGAGTCCATGACGAAGTAAATGGCAAAAGGTTAGTTTGTAGTATAAAAGACTGAAGTTACGCAAGTAAGGACAAATAAATCTGTAGAAAATTCATGCAATGATTAAAGCTATAACTCAAGGCTTTGGTTATGTTTAAACACTGACAAACTTGCTATTTTATAGATCAGCGTTACTACTACAACAGTTACTGTTAATGTTTAAGACATTTCACAAATTCCTAGATTGTTATGGTCAGATAAAGAATTTTTACAACAGGTGTTTAAACCGAGCTGATTTATTTAAATATCACGTACAAGAAACGGTAGCCAAAGCTGTTAAGTAAATCACAATGGAATTCCACTACCTTCATGCTAATAAAAAAGGTACTTTTACTACATTGGTCAATACACCATTATCTCCAGTGGAGTTTAAAAGGCATTTTTTTTAATCAGCACGCTTGACTTGCGTCCTCTGAGACGAGGCCAATTGGCTTTATTTCCTTGATGACGTGCCGCATTGTCACTCTGATGACTTCCTTTGATTTCTCAAAGAGCCATATCATAGGTTATGTCACGAGACATTGCATATACGATAATCAAATCAGTGACGGAGAACTGACATACATTCGATGAGACATTTACAAGAGATGGACTAAAATAAGTGGATTATGACTTTCAAAAATGTTTAGCTCATCCAAAATAAAAGCATATGACTTTATCATACGCAAATGACATGAATTAAAAATAGCAACAAAAATATTCAACGATAACCCTGAACGCTTACTCTCGATACGAAAATAAAACACTTTTCGTTTACCAGAATCAAGACTTAGAAATGAAAAAACTGGACATAATTAGTTCACCGGAGAACCTTAAACTACTCGACTCAAAGTGGAAAACGGTAATTACGAGAAAAATTAAGATATCTCTAAAGGTAAACCTTCACACACTCAAAATAAGATCCAAACTCCGATAAACAACAATTCCTCTCGAATGACGGGTAGTACAAGCCTTGATTGGCGTACTGAAATGGAACTAATTATAAACAAGGTAATTATCAGATACGGTTCAAAGTATGAACTTTCGATTTTATCGATAAAATTCAAGTTGAAACGATATTCTGGACCGTGAATGAATTAAAAATGATGACGGTAACGCCTATGTAGACAATGTCTAAAATTTTATAGCTGAAGACCGATAAGCCAACAATAAGGTTTAATGGCCTGAGAATAACATTACGAATAATTTTACGACTCCGTTATCCGAGTTAGAGAATTTTGATGCTATTTAAGTATTAACACTTTTATTATAATAAAGAAACTAGATAATACTGAAAGCATCATTAATTAAAGCTTCGATCGTGCACCCCATAAAAAAACTTGAGAAATTTATTAAAAAGCAAACATTGTTTGACATTCACGAAAACCTTCCCCGAGGCGCTTAAACACAACACAACGTATTAAATTAATACTCGATTCGTTACACTTACAAAACGTAAGGTATGTAATATTAGTTGGCCTGAATATATTACATATCATTTTCCCAATATTATACAAATACCAAGACACCATTATGTGGAACGTAGGCGCCTACCTTCTATATGAACGTCATTACTATAAATGTGTGTGAAGGACGTGTTAACAATCAAGATGTAACAAGAAATGATTATGCTATTCAGTTACTTAGTATCAAGGTGCGTAATGCGTATGCTAATTTAATGTGAGAAGAAGAGAGTGTAAGGCGATAATAGCTCAATGTTAGAGACAAATACCGTGGTAGTGGTTTAAAATCCCACAAAGAGCTTGAGTTTTCGGTGAGGGAAAACATCGTGAGGAAATCATAGCATTGTGGTAGAGTAATTTGTAGTTCCCGTCTGAATAGCTACCACCCGCCCGTAAAAATCCTTTTAGGCTTTGTGCGCTTACCACATTCGTTCACCTTATGACTTACAATGGAAATAATATTATGTAGGTACTAAAATTTCAATATGGGAAGCATCTGGCTTAAAAACTGGAATATTTACTTTAAACCACATAAAATTTCATCATGGGAAGCATCTGGCTCAAAAACTAGAATATGTACTTTAAAACCACAAAGAAAGATGAATTTACATGTAAAATCAAAGAGCAGAATCACCTTCAGGGATCAGACGAATAAATGAGAAATCCAATTATGTGATACCGTCCTATCAACTCCAGGAAATCGCCGACGCCGGTGTAGGTACTAACAAAATTTCATCGAATTAACCTGTGTTAACAACCTGAACTAAATCCAATCATGGAAGAGACTTTTCAGAGATTAAAGTTAATGTAAAAACTCATCTCACTGAACTTACGAAACGATCTTTTAACATTCTGTTTGTTATTTCATCCGCAGTTTATGATATCAATCGATTGTTTATGGTAGCTATTGCAAAGATAGCTCGTTAGAACCGAGAAGCTGCAATTGTGTAAATAAACAAGTAAAAAATTAAGAGGAAATCTGCTTCGGTTACGATGAAACAACTGCGTTCTTAGAAAATGCTCGTTATAGCAGTACACTTCAGAGGATTACCTACTACAAACAGTATTCTTTTGATCTGTGAATTGTGATTTGAATATCGTTAGTTGCATTCGTAGATTCAATTGTCGTATTTATATTGTTATAGGAGCATTAAATTCGGAATCATTCAATCTAAAACGCCTTCATCCTCTCAATCAACTGGTTCACTCACGTGATATCTTGGGTAAGTGCAACAACATACATTATCCATTAATTAATTTCCAAGTCCGTATCTGAGGCTTATCTCGCATCCCCACTTTACCATTGTTGCAAGTCCATTGCCACTCATCCAGTCCATTGTGTCCAATCCATTGCTATCCAGTGTTCGCTGCAGATATTACTTTGTCCTTATATAATACATTATTGTCCATTGTTGTTCTATTCTCAGATCTGAGGCACTTTGTTAGACTTAGGCTTTGATGTTCGTAAAGCTAAAGTTAGTGTCGATTTAATTAAAAGTTTGTTTGTTTACTTATCCGTACGATATAGGTAATCTTACATGCGTTAGTAATGTTAGTAGTCAATGAATTGATGTAAAACGAGTACCAGAGTTTTCAATTGAGAGTAACACCATATCATTTCATTATCAAACAGTCACGGGACTTGAAAAGAACAATTTCGGTGGTAACGTACGTCATTATGCGAAAATTGAATGTACGGGGGACCGCAGAACGGATGCAATGGTCAAGACGCTAAATTTATATTTATGCCGTCCGGTTGACGGCCAATCTCATCGGGTTATTGTGAACTAACACTGATCTCGATTGGATTATTGAAACTTATGAGTCGTTTTTTGAACACTCATACCTTTCACTGCAGTCAGGATGTTCATTTCAATTCCAATTTATCAAGTTTAGTCTCGGTTGAAGATAAATAGGATGATAATGTTCACAAATCAAGTTATTAATTTTATAAAACTTGCCTGAAGCAAAACTCGAGGCGTGTTTATGTGTGTATATTCAGTTTCTAATAGGAATTACTAATTTATTTTCAATAAACACATTAAACAAATGTGGGTTGCATGACTCGTTTTTCTGAGAGCTTAAAACTATAAGTGCAGGAATTTGAATAAATTCATATCTAAGTCCGGTGAAGAACTTGGTTAATAAAGAAGCGTTATTGGACTAATTAATTGGATGACATCATTCTGTCGTTCCCTGTGATGGCTTTAGTTATGTTGTTATCGCTTACGATGTATGAGTGATAAATAATAATGTCTTTGTACTAATAGGGACTGTAGGAGACAAAGATGTCACGTCACTACGTAATGTACAGTTAGTGAGTACTGGAATTCATTCCATATATACCTTTTTCCTGCATTAAGAATTGTTAATGGACTGGTTTGAATAACGTCTGAAAGATTAACGCGAGTAAATCTTTCAGACCATTATTATAATCCCACTAAAATGTAGTTTCTTCAGAAAAAAAAGTAATTTCCGCTAAGAGCTCAGTTGCGACGACATTTACGAAATTGAATACGGAAAGGCATTTCCAAATTCTTAAATCGTGTCTCGTTAATTGCTTGTTTTCAAGGTGCCATCAAAGAGAAGATCTTTACTGGAAAACTAAAAAGGATACCGTTCTCAAAACAAATTGGTATGGGGTAGCATCAACAGAAATTCAATTTGCGTTAACACAACCGCAACTGGTCTTTACGACTAGTTCCTCGTGTTATAGCAGTAAAGGTCGAGTAAACGTGGGCTAAGCTGTAAATAAAGGCAAGACAACCAGCGGATCGAGGGGCATAAATAAATATAGTTTACCGTTCGGAGCGGTACGGTTTATGGTATCCGGCTCGAAGGATCACAAGTACTTTGGGAAACTAGCTGATGTATTTTTAAGCAAGTAGAGGAAATGCGGTCGATACTGTTGTGTCCGTGCGTCAAGTCCTTTTTGGTCATATTAAATGGAAAATGTTACTCATTGGGTGCTGAATACCTAAATAAAAACCTTTTTTTATAATTAATAATTTTTAGCCTGAAATCTTGTTTTTTTTGTATTCTTCCGAATTCTCTACTTTGTATAGTAACCGAAATACTTAGCGCTGTTATAGAATGATTCATTTTATCCAAACTGCTTCTAAATAACTACAGACTATACATCCTATTAACTAAGATTTTCGCAAGCAGCAATTATCGGAAATTCTTCAAACACATCTAACATTTCTTAACTAAACCAAACACAAGTAGCGATAAAGTCAACATTTTCTTATAGACCAATTCCAGTTAATCCGCTGGGGTCATAAATTAATGAAATTTGTCAACAGCGCCACTTAGAAAAAGAACATTTCTTTTACTAGTCACAAAGGAATTCACGGCGAATGAAATACAACCGAGAGAAACGGTAGCGACAAAACTGCGGGCCATATTTCAAACAGATTTAAGAAAATTATATTTACGTAAAGGGTAGGAAAGCTGACTTCAATTCTCAGGGCAATTGTTTTTGGTTTGGTCAAATTGTGACCTAAAATACTTGTAATGAGTTCATTTATAAAAGACAGGGTTAACAACTAGGAATTCATTTTTCTGAGAGAGATGATAAGTGGGATTATTATATAGTACCTTTTTGGGAATTAAGGCCTAATGTTTCATTTCATTTTATAGGATTTATGAATATTAGTCATCATGAAGAATATAGGCAGTTCTATAATCCTGAACATTCTAGCACGCCTGTGACGTTCAGACAAAGTGCGATATAATCTCTCCCACTTATTATAAGGGTAGTGTGAAAGAGAGGACGCATAGAGGATAGACTACGCAAATAGTCTGGAGCGCTTCAAGTATGCTTTAGAATCGCTAACGATGTGGGGGTAATGCTGGCTGGCGTCATAAAATTCATTCACCATCATCTCTCATGCAAGTTTTAGCACTAAACCATTGTAAATATTTACTAGTGTTTTGTTAGCTAGATTTAATTGAAGTAGCGAAGCTAATGCCCAGATGCGAATAAAAAACATTTACGAAAAGAAGTAAAAAGTTACTGCGCAAATGTTACGTAAATAACTCATCTTTATCATACAGGCACCAAGTCTTTTTTGGGTATTATTACGACATTATAGCCCAAGTACCCATCCCGCTTGGGAGAAAAGGGCTTTCCTTTTTCCACTTCTCTAGGCTCCGTACTTTTATTGGCGTTTTTCTTGATCGAAGTAATAAAAGTATCAATTAAAAGTACAGTAACGTTGAAATTTACCGTGGTTAGCTTGTAGACTATTTGTAGTGCACACGTAGGACCTTAGCTTCCCAATATCTAATACGATACAAACAGCTAACAGTAAGAATACATAAGATACTCTTATCACGCTGAAATTTCCAATATTTCATGTTGTAGGCAACATTATCTATCTTGTGCAAACGTCTTACAAGATCCTACCTAGTTTTCAACACATGTCAATGATATTTCCTTAGTTACAAAGCAAAATATACCTTACAAACATTATATATGCGGAAGGGTTGATGCTTTACACTTTATCTCCATAAAATTCGACAAAGACGTACTTAACCTCATATTTGGAGAAAAGATAAGATTCTTTCTATCCCCAAAATAATAATAGTGGATATGGAAACCTTTTGAACCTTCAGTCGAAAGGTTCATTCTAAAATACAGATATAACTAGACTTAACACCTATGCTTCGCCAACGCATCACTAGTAACGATCAAATCATCCAAATATACCGCATAGCTTAGTGTCTGTGTTGGTACTATTGCAATACCTCGGCTTTGAGGTAATGACAGGCTACGACGTCTGATTACTATCCGTTGAAACATAGCGCTGTGATTACGAAGCTAGTTGTCGACCTACTTGATGCATTCTAGATTAAAAACGCGTGAAAATATTCGCATGCTGTGGTATATGCGTGTGGTGGATTTGAATGTACCGATGATTTGAATAGTGAAATTTGTAGGTAAAGAAGACTTAAATTTATCGATTTATCGCAATGCAATAAAACTAGTTTAGATGAGATTAACGAGATCTAATAAATACACATCTAATCTAAAGAGAACATAAGACATCTATTTGATACTATAGGTTATATTGCTGAAGTGCTTTTACGCCGTACATTAAGAGTCTCGCGTACAAATATTTAAAACTGTAAAACGGCAATGCGCCCTCAAACGGCTGAAAATACTTCAATGCAAACAATTCAGGTGCGAATAATTCCAAAGCCACGTAAAAAAAAACAAACAATCTTCAGATCGCAGTAATAACATCATCAAAGCTCCCGCAAAAACGTTCGTAAAATTTCATTGTAACCGCGTAGGCTTGTAAAACGCGTCGTGAAATGATTAAATAAGCTGTAAAGGGTTTTACAGAATTGAAATACTTTAGAAGGCGAAAGTTTTTCGTAACGAGCTGAATGATAAACGAAAAGGTAATGTTAACGAGTTAAAATATGAGAATAACAAAGGTAGAATGAAAACATTAAAGTAAAAGAGGAACGGTAAAAAAATAAAGAGCTCCTAGAATAAATTGTGTTCTTACATGTGAAAATTATTTATATTACTAGATATCAAAATGGAGTGGATGTCGCAATATTACTTATAATATTCTCCTTGGAAGTAATTACAACATATAATTACCAAGAACATGATATTACCCTACCTAATTTTGTTGAACGAATTCGAGAACGATCTAACAAAGTAATAGTAGAGGTGCGTGATATGACAAAACGAAGAATAAATCAAACGAAAACACACAAAATCTTACATTTATCATTATAATAACGCAAACTGTCATAAGCTCAGTATGATCATGGTGTTTTCCTCAATTTAGGTACGAATATGTCACTTAGAAGATACTTAAAACTCAAACTTAGGTATTTAGACGCAGCATATGTCGGTAATTACTATGATTAATCCTCCACCACGCTTCTCAGAAACGACAACTACGCTCACTTACTATGTCTTTGAATATTTCAAGCAGTGCCTTTTTTTTAACCAAAACATGGAATTTGGATCTCATCTGATTTATTCTTTTACACTGGTTCAAACTACAAGAACCATACATAATCTAGATGCAATCAAAAGGCCATTCTATCATTAATATTAATTTACCTTTAATAGTCCTTTAATATCTATAAACTCAGATATTTTTCAAAGTACCGCAACAAAACGTGAAGTTAAAATGGTACAAAATCGTAAAGGTGAAGCTTTAATGGCGCTCGGGCACATAACTGACTTTTATTCGTTTCAATGTACTAATGAAACATTTGCTCCATTTTAGGTCCCATTCCAGCACAACTGTCAGAAAAAGGAAACTTAAAAAATGAAATTCTAGCACATTTCACATTAGCCGGTACAGTAAAAATGAACATCGCCGTGAATAAAATGGAACCAGATAATAAAGCAATCAAAAACCAACAAAAGACTAGAAATACAAGAGCATTGTGACAAAGCGTACTTGGCAGAGTATTATTCTAAAAAGGGACCTTAAAATCAGGTTTTGTACAAATAATAACAAGGTACATTAGGCGAGGTTTCAGGCTATTCTATTCTGGATCCATTGTACCCACGTCTTAAATGAGACATGTTGATAAAGGTCACTTGGATAATCGTTTATAATTTTGGAATCATGCGTTTATAAAGTGAATTATGTTTCAACGACAAATTTTGCTAACGCCAATGGAGCTACACAATCAGAACAATTTAAATTTTTGCTTGTCGTAATGAGTTAATGACATATCAGAAACAGTTTCATGATATAAAAACGGCTCTCAATTTAAATCTTTAACCTTCGTGAAATTCCTTGTCATAACTACCTCCTTTGATCTCTATTCGGAACAATACAAAATACCCTAAACTATAGAAGATGCAAAGTCCCGAAAACATCCAGTTTTTTACAAACATAGCCACAACAGTCACAAAAAACGGGTTGTAGTAAAGTAGGTAAGTAAGAGGACCGGTCCAGTCGCTCGACCTTGCGGGATTCACTAACATCAATTGGCAGGCATTACTGACGTAATAAGTCAAATTAAACGTGGGATTTTGTTAATTTTGTGCCGCCATTAAAATACTAAAAACATTAAAGATATTATACAAAAAATTATAATAGTTTTGACCACACATTTTTAAACGTTTTTTATCCCGACTCTTAGATGGCGTACTTGTAAATCCCCTTTAAAACTCAATTTGATAAAATAATTCATTTTGGTTCTGAAAACACCAAGTATCTGTCTCTAGACCTATTTCACGCAGCAAAATTCGATATTTAAAGTAAGAGACATCAGTGTAAATCACGAAAATTCCAGTGAAACCGAGGTAAAAGTGGTTTCTAAAGGTAAACTTGATGAAGGCGAGACATGGCAATCATTGTGCTCGTATCAACATGAAGCTACGTGTATTGTAAAGGCGCGATACGCAACCGGTATCCAATGTACAAGTATTTATACACCTGACATTTAATGTTGAGCTCTACATATGAAAATAAACCTTTTGATACATCACTCCGGGACCGGTTTGATAGACTCGCTATCAAGTTCAGCAAATCTTTGCGTGAATACAAACGTGCGTTTAATAAAGCTGTTTGTAATGGATTACTTGAAACACGTGTGGGAATATCACGTGGATCTAAGCTTAAGTAAAGATTTAACAATTAATATAGGACTAAGTAAATAGACGTGGTTAATTATTGACCTAAGACTAGTGCTATTAAGTATAGATTATATTTTAAATGTAGGTAATTAAAAAAACTGATTGAAAATCTTCTTCTCTAAAGTGTGATCAAAATAAGCCAGACGCAACGAAAAACACTGCAGCGTCGAAAATAGACAGTGATGAAAAAATATACACAACAAAAATAAATTTACCAACTGCCAACAAACTTATTTGACTACCTGAAAATTGTTTCACGTATATTGATGATACTTTTATCAAAGTCATAAACAATAACAAGCCCACACATTCAATCAATGATGTATTTTTCCAAGAGTTCACAGACCGATAAATGAGGATAGTCTTTATCGACACCTGCCGAATATTTTCAGTCTGAATGACATTGGGAGTTCAAATTGGTTCAGTACAGCTGAAATAACTGTAAAAACGGAAATAACTGTGTATTTAAATAAAGACTCTCATACAGATCTTATAAAGTTTAAAAGTTTGATGCAGTCTGGCCAAACTGTTATTGAAAACTAAATCGACGAGAACGTCCCCAAATTTTACCCTGAAACGTTCCTGAAATATAAAACCAAAATTGCTTTCCAATTCAAATAAGGGATCAAAGTGCATTGAAATGTTTTTATGGTGTCATCAATTTCTATTGAAGTTATCGAAACGTAGCAAGTGCAACATAAAATTTTACAATCAACTGAACATTTAAGCGAGTTTCTCAATTAATTTTGTTTTAAATTACGCGTCTGCCTGCGCCCGTTTCAAATGGACTTTTGTTCTGAACTAATTTAGGAAGCAGCATAACGAATTGTTTTCCGATGCTCCCCATTGTTTCAGATGTTCGGGTGATTTTTCACAAAGCTAATACTATAGGTTTTGAATTGTTATCAATCGTTATCGATAAAATTGCATTGCTTATTAATCGTTCAATGCTTTGAGTTTATATTACTCCAACACTCATAAGTGATGTTGTTGGAGGTGGTATACACACAAAGCTTTAAAGGGAACTCCCCTTGTGAAATTGGTTGTTTGTCTTGTTTGATTTTGAATCATAGGATCAAATATAAGTTCTTGAGCATCATGCGATGCATCATCCATGTTAAAAACAGATTATTATTTTTAGCTGCTTATTTACAAATATTTGTAGTTGTACACTTCCCACGGAAAACGGGAGTGTGATCTAAATCTTGAAAACGTATTTTTTTTGTGTACTGTGTATTAGATTTAAATTGCAAAAGCAAAAAAATACAAGCTGCTATAAAATACCACACATTAATAAAACCTCATTAGAACAGTAGTGCAATAATTGAATAGATGTCGTTTAGCACTAAATGGAGCACATTATCCACAGTAGTACAAGAGTGACATAAAAGCTAACGCGTGGGCAACGTTGAATCACATTGTCCCACCCAACCACATGCGTCACTTAGACATTATTCAATGCATGTGATAATGAATGTTGAAGTGAAATTACATGTGAATGAATGTATAAATACAGGAGCTGAACTAATAATGATTTTATCTGATAGCACAGTACAACCAGGTTATTTTTCTTTAAATGACAACTAAATGGCACCTTAAACGTAAATTGTAATGAGCTTTTATAGCCTTATAAACATAATCGTTAATTGAACTGGATAATTCAATCTCAAATAGAGATGGGTAATGGGTAAAAACCCATTCTTACCATTTGGGTTAAAACCGGGTGATTTGGGTTAAAACCCGATTTTAACCCATTTTTGCCCATTTTACTGGGTGAAAACGGTTATTGTAAATTACTTAATAGTGGAAGGTAGTGTTCACTAAAGCTAATAAAAAATAAAAGCCTTTACTGAAATCAGGTACATTTACTAATGATGTATTTATGAAAATACAACATGTAAAAGGAGTAGGCAGTCTAATCAACTTCACTTGCATCGGAAATACGGTCACAATTAAAAAATTCTATATAGTTCAAGCCGGACGTGGATGGTTCAGGGTTGTTAGTATGTGGAGGTGTGGTTTCTATGAATCTTTGGGATGTATTAGTGGTGCAGGCATTCAATCGTCAGTGTTATCACTTACATCAGCGTGCTTGTGTAACAAATTCAAATCATACGTAAAAAAAAATGTATACCACTAAGGTGGCAAACAAGCATACGGCCCGCCTGATAGTAAGCAGTTACCGTAGCCTATGGACACTTGCAACACCAGGGTTATCAATCGCGTGTTGCCGACCCTGAAGAAATCTCTTCACTCCTCAGTTTTTCAAAAAGTTTTTCTATTACTCTATTGGGAAAACTACGGTGGGCAGCTCATTCCACAATCTGAGCGTCCGCAGAAAAAAACTCCTTTGAGCCCGCAAAGTTTGAAACAATTCTGGTTTCAATGTGTGAGGATGGACTCCCCGTCGATGGCGAGACTTGCGATGGTGGAAGGTAGCCATGGGCATCAAGTCGAACAATTTTTTAGAACACTCTCCGTTGTACAAGCGGTAGAAAACACATAGGCCCAAGCTGGTATCCAGGTGCTACCACCTATAGATGACAGCAGTACTCCATATGAGGCCGGACCTGCGACTTATAAAGTTGCGGCCTTTGCCACGATGCAATGTGAAGTACTGCCTCGCTCTGTTGAGCACTCTAAGCTTTTCGGATGCCAACTTAACCTTGTCTTCTAAGTGACTTCGGAACAAAACGTCGCTAGAAATGTCGACGCCAAGGATCCCGATGCTTTGACTGATGTTCAAGGAAGTGTTCTGGAATTGTGGAGCCATAGACCATGGGGTTTTCTTAGCGGTGATCGCACAGGCTTGAGTCTTGGTGGGGTCAAATGGACTAGGTTTAGTCGACCTCAATCGGAGACATAAGTTAGTGTACTATCGATTTCAGTCACCAGTCGTTCGCGGCTTTCCTCCACCTCGGAACGAGGGATATTTGCACGGCTCGTGGGACACCCATTGGTGTCCTCTGTACTGTCATCCGCATAGCAATGAATGCTGTCAATAGACAGCATATCATTGATATGCCGTAGGAACAGTGTTGGGGACAGCGCAGAGCCTTGCGGGACGCCAGCATTTATGTCCATGCTAACGGAGCAGCTACCGTCGACGACGGCGACGGCTCTTATGCATCTGCTGGACAGAAAGCTGGCAACCCATTTGCATAATCCCTCGGGAAGCTCGTATGCTGGTAACTTCGTAAGAAGACCCTTGTACCAGACCCGATCGAACGCATTCGCTACATTTAGGCTCACATCAACAACGGTGCGTGAGATATACAAGGAGGTCACCAGCAGAGCGACTGTGACGGAAACCATATTGTTGGTCGCTCAACAACTCGTGATCCTCCAGGTATCTCAAAAGCAGCGTGGTGATCACACGCTCTATAACTTTGTAGAGAAGGGCGATGGACCTGTAATTCGCCGGGTTTGATCTGTCACCCTTTTTGGACACTGGGTGCACGTGGGCAGTCATTCACGAAGACTGGACTTCCCTTTTGGTGTAGGAAGCGCCAAGGATCGGCAGTGAAGTAATTTTTCATAAGAACAGAATAGAATAGTATTTATTGTCAAAGATGAAAACACATAAACTAAAATAAAGGTACTTAAGTGATGTTGCACCATGGCTGTCATATTAACATAATTTACATTGTAATTCATTTCATTAAAATATTAATACCTGATTTATAAATTGACTATACAATAGCGGGCTATTCACTAACGTTCTTTCCCACCGGAATCTGAAATCGTTAAGGATTAAACGCTAGTGGATTCGCATTTGCGAGAAAGAATGAAGATATTAAAATCCCTGGTTTAATTTAACACTTTTTAGTGCAGGGCTTTTTAAAGCGTGTTTTTTAGTTTTTTTTAAACTGTAATTTATTTTTTATTTTTTAGTCAACATAAATTATTCATACCATTTTATTATGTTAATTATACCATATTTTCACCCAATATCACTTTCTTTCACATTTATAATAAGTATTTAGCTTCAGTGCCTACTCTTTGACTCCACCAACAGACTCAGAAAACCATATTTGGCCAAAATGCGCATAATACGATTCCAATACGCCCAAACACGGCTAGAATACGATGCTCCGCTATGGGGTTCCAGTGCCAACCCTCCGACTTCATCATCAGACCCTGAAAACTATACATGGTCAAAATTCATCTCACGACATTTCCAACAACCCCAAACACGGCTAGGATACGATGCTCCACTATGGAGTTCCAGTGCTTACCCTCCTACTCCATCATCAGACCCTGAAAACCATATATGGTCAAAGTTCATCTTACGACAATTCCAACAAGCCCAAACACGCCTAGGAAACGTTGCTCCGTTATGGAGTTCCAGTGCCTACCCTCCTACTCCATCATCAAACCCTGAAAACTATACATGGTCCAAGTTCATCTCACGATAATTCCAACAAACCCAAACACAGCTAGTATACGATGCTCCACTATGGAGTTCCAGTGCTTACTCTCCTACTCCATCATCAGACCCTGAAAACCATACATGGTCAAAGTTCATCTCAAGATAATTCCAACAAGCCCAAACACGGCTAGTATACGATGCTCCACTATGGAGTTCCAGTGCTTACTCTCCTACTCCATCATCAGACCCTGAAAACCATACATGGTCAAAGTTCATTTCATGACAATTCCAACAAGCCCAAACACGGCTAGGAAACGTTGCTCCGTTATGGAGTTCCAGTGCTTACTCTCCTACTCTATCATCAGACCCTGAAAACCATACATGGTCAAAGTTCATTTCATGACAATTCCAACAAGCCCAAACACGGCTAGGAAACGTTGCTCCGTTATGGAGTTCCAGTGCCTACCTTCCGGATCCATCATCAGATCAGCTCGATGGTACCAAATTATTGTATTGTCATCGGTACTTGATAAGTGTGCAAAATTTCAGTTTAATCTGACGTCTGGAAGTCGATGAAAATTACGTTCGAAGATTCCTTTACATACATACATACAGGTAAAGCTAATAAAAGCGTGTTAAAAAAACATAAAACACTGCGCGCGCGCCTAGCGTCCCCTCCCGCACGGTCCTACCCACGGAATTGAAAAAACAAGGCAGAAATCTGCAATATTAGTTTCCACCCGCCCAAACCACCCAGTGGGTGGATTAAAATGGGTGGAAACTGGGTTTTAACCCACTCATGGGTTTTAACCCGGGTGGTTACCCATCTCTAATCTCAAAGCGAAATAGACTGCAGAAATGTTTCCCAATAAGTATAAAATCACATGTCAGACCCTCTAGTCGTTGACATGTTACTTACTCTTGAAACTAAGCTTACGATGGCGTCACGCCAAAGTGACTTTCAACTTAAATCTGACAGACAAAATGCACTCAAACGAATTTTATGGAAAAACACGAGCACTTTTATCGGGAACCTCTTGGATATGTGTCAAAATTACTTACGAAACTAACTTTCTTACCTACATTCGACTACCTATATGCAAATTCTTGGCTAGAAATTTAGTTTTGATGGTACTAAAATCAACAGACAGTAGAAAGGAAACTGCTACTGGATGGAACAATCTGTCTGATAGTTACTCGTAGAAGCCCAAGAAAATTAAAGCCTAGATAAGTATTATATATTAGGCGATAAATAAATAAGATCTGGTTAACCATAAAAGCACTGAAATGATTATGACACGGGCATGAAAGTGCAACTAAGTTCTAGAATAACTTAAACAGCAGCTTGATTTACGGAGGACCTGCACCAACTTAAACCTCATACCGTCACTTTTAACAATGCTGTATTCACTCTCCATTCAAAGTTAGTAGTTGCTGCTAAAACTTGAGTACTATGAGTACTGTTCAAATTCAACACGGAATAAAATTTAAAAGCGTTAGCAAAAGGGGATACAACGGCTTTAGCTTAGAGATTTTGTGCTGCAAAATAACCAGATACTATTTCGGGAAAGCAGAAGCCATTTGTGCCAACAATGTGTTCCAGAAAATGGAGCTACGGATGTTGATTCGGAATTACTCTACCGATAATTAAAGACAAATCTCAGCCGAATAAAGAAGCTACTTCTACTTGTAGTCAAAAGTCTTATAAATACAAAAGAACGGCATTTGTTAAAAATGATCCCACGCATAAAGGCATGACTAAAGACATTTAAAAATATGTAGAGATATAATCATTCAGCTAAATTTAGGTATTCTACCTGACGTGTTATCATTTGAAGATGCAAACGAGATATGGATATCACTGTAGATGTAACCTTCGTCATTATAACATTGAAAACGAGTCGTATAAAGGATGTAATCTTTTGAGAATTCAATCAAACCCGAACCACAGGCGACGGGTCATCCCACAGAGGTTTTTGTCAGACTGTTATACTCAAGCTGATATACAAGACGAAAATAGACCATTTTAGAAATTCAGGAGCCCCATTTTTTAATGTAGACTAAATACATATAGCAATTTTCACTCGGGACATATATCATCTACCTATCCAGGACTCAATTATTTGGGGAAGGCGCAATAAGTACGCTTCTTAGGAAAAAAATACATAATAAATCTATCTATGTAAATCAAAATAATTGTTTGTCTGTTTGTTTGTAAGTGTTCCTATATCATTCATCCGATTGCGATGAAATTTTGAGATGTAGTGCTCAAGCCGGAGAAGGTATCTCACATAAAAAAAACATGCAAAGCATGACGGGAACCGATAAATGAGTTGAAACTAAAATCCCCTGGTCCCCTGGTAATGAGATATCGATTTCGGATACAAATAGAGAGATTTGAAAACCTAAAAGAATCCGCTGTAAGTGCAAACATCGTAATACCCAAACTATTTTCCGATATACTTTAGTATCAACAAATACATAAAGAATTCTATCACTCCCTCCCTGGCATACAATCTGACGGATTTTTATGACACAAGCGGTATAGAAATGTTTATCAGCACATATTGTATGGAAACTGTATGATGATAATATGGTATCAAATAATCTTTTTATAGTTTGAGTCTTTATGATTTCATGCGAGTTTTATGCTGCTATTATTACAAGACTAGACACAGTCTGGTCTAGATACTTTTTAAGGGTTATCAATCTTCTTGTTAAGCCCAGAAATATCCACTGCGGAACATGAGACGCCCAGAATTACACTAAGCTTGAGCTCTTAAAATCTAGCGGCACCTATCAGTTCTAGCCTCGAGAGGCTCTACTAATCCAATACAGATACAGTTATCGAATCTGGAAGCGATCGCCTGCCCACTGCCAATTCAGATTACTAACTTTGCTTTGAGAGAATCTTCTCGCTCTCTTCTCTCGCTTGCTCATGCATATCTATTAATGAGCAAGCGAGATTAGAAACACAAGCGTCATCGACGTTCCTATAGTGAGGTGACACACAGGTAGGTACTAGGTATATGTGACAAGCTAAGGCCTGTTAACTAAATATAACTTTTACAAATACAATCTTCTTCGGTATCTAAGCCCATTGCATAGTCTAGGAATCGTATAGTTCCTATTTTCCCATTTCAGACCGATCGGTACATATTCAGCCAAAAAATATTAAATCACGACGGATTAGATTACCATTGGAAATTTAGAATAGATTGATACGAGTAGGTCTTGGAAATTTAGAATAGATTGATACGAGTAGGTCTGGAAGAATGATCCCCTTTGAAGTTACAGTGCAGCCGCAGAGAGCACACGTTTCTGACACCTGTTAATATTCGACTATTCTTGGAAACGGCTAATCCTATTGCGATAAGACATTCGCAGGAAGGGTCAGTATTTTCTTAGGCATAGCTTAGTGAAACACCCATCATAATCAGATCAGCCGTTTCCATGATTTGGCCAATATTAACAAGACAAGTGTCAGGAAGGTATTCTCTTGGGGCGGTCGCACTGTAGTTACCACGCTAAGACCTTATCGTAATTTTATAAAAATGCAGCCTAAAGACAGTAATTGCAAACCGCACTAGCTAACCTTAACACACTGTGCTAAATAAATAGATGGAAAAGCCTATGAACAAAGACGCGCATATTTATCTAATGAGTTTTACTGTCGACGTGGAAACTTCCTCCATTCAGTGTTATTTACAAATAGTAATATACCTATTGAATATCTCGAGTTGTAGACGTACTTAGTTACAATTAATTCAATGTACTGTGTTGTCGACATAGATTATTATGTTTATTTATAGATGTGTTGTTTTCATGTTGGTATAAATTAATCGATTTGTTTAATTAATAGCAGTCCTAAATAATATAGAAATGTTCTTCAGCTCCTACCTGATGAAAACTTTATTTGTCATTTGTAATTATATATAAAAATTAATTGCTTCGTTAGTCTCGCTAAAACTCGAGAACGGCTGACTGTTTTGGCTAATTTTGGTTTTGAAATATTTGTGGAAGTCCAGGAAAGGTTAAATGTAGGGTACGGTAGGCTAGGGCATCACGCGAACGAAGACGCACCGGGCAGTTAAAATGAAAAAAAAACACTTGATATCCATCATTTGCATATTATATTATGAATGAACGATTTTAAAATGAGATTTATAAATCATACACAATTTATAATTAAGGATAAATTAATAGACTATATTTTCGTGTCGTTACTGTATATTTAACGTAGGCGTATTAATATTTAAACACCTCTTAAATATGAGATACCAAATCATGTTTATCAATGAGTAAACCATTCAAACGAGAGCGTCACTAAACAACTTATAGTCGACTTATTATAAAGGCATAATATGAGGTTTATGTAACAAATGACACATCTGTAACATTCACGATTGATCTATTATCAATTGCGACCTACGCACGACACGCAACAAGCAATATTTGCGTCAGTTGAATTAAGATAAAATGTTGTGAGATATTAATAAACACACACTTAAGTACGACATTTCCATAACTATTATACATAGAACGAAAAATTACGCTTAGTATAATAATGCGAAAGTTACTATGTATGTCTGTTACCTATTCACGACTTATTCTTTGAACCGATAGCAATACAAATTTGCACGTAGTGACATAGGCTACTTTTTATCCCGTGGGTGAAATCGCGTCGGACAGCTAGTTCATTATAATCTTAAAATATATGTCAGTAAGTCGAAATTGCGAAGTATTCCCATTTGCGCACCGATTTTTTGAGCACCGATCCTATTCCCTTTTCAGCACCGATTCCTATTTTGGATCGGTGTTCAAATGGGAACAAAAATTTCATTCGAAATCATTCCCTTTTGAGCACCGACGGATTTGTAGCTTCTAGTGTTGTGGTGTTTTGATCTCTCTCTAAATACCTCCAAAAAATTATACTTGGTAATTCAAGAAAAAATGGTACCAAGACATAGTACTTACGTTATTTTATTGAATATTCCCATTAGAGCACCGATTCTAGAGCATCAGCTAGTATTTTAAATTGTACCAGTATAACATAAGCTCGAAGGAGCTCTCTCCTTTTTCATAAGTTAAAAGAATATATATATTATGTTGTTTTTTTACTAGAGAGAGCTCCTTCAAACTTCTGTTGTACTGGTACAATTTAAAATACTAGCTGATGCTCTAAAATCATCACAGATCATTAATTTACCTGAGCTCTTCATAATAATAAAAAACGTATGGTGACTTGTATTGTTTGTGTTTTGTTCGAATTGAGAAAATTTAAGTCTAGGAAAGTAATAAATAATTAATATTCATCTGTAATTGATAATAAACAATTAAATTATTCTGTAAAATAAAACTAATTTTTTATCGATATATTTTATTTAAACACCACAGTTTTAAATAGTACCAGTACAACAGAAGCTTGAAGGAGCTCTCCTTAGTTGCAAAACAACATATATTATAAATTATTTCCACAAAATGTATACTTATTATTACTTATGAAAAAATGGTACCACGTTTTGCTTAAATTTTTTTTTTTTGGAGAGGTTTTTTCCTGATACCATTTTTTCATAAGTATAAATTTTTTGAGGTATTAAGAGAGAGATTTAATATATGTAAATAAAGATATATTCTCATATATAAAAAAAAAAGTAAAATGGAGAGTACATTATGTTTCCATAATTAGTCAGTACCTACCTAGGTTTTCTAACACAAGCTAGTCCTTGCTTAAAAGGAGATTCCAAAAATATATAAATTAAGATTAGTTATTTAGAAATAAATTTATTATTAATTTATTATTTTTACTAGGTAATATCAACAACAGTAAGTATATTTTGTTCAGCAATTGACAACCAACCTAACATATTGATCAGTACTCAAAGCGGAATAGTGCTGATGCTCTAAAAATGGGTTCTCTAACGATAATACTTTTTATAATAAAACTGTAAATTTTTATCGATACGTTTTATTAAACACCGCAACACTAGAAGCTACAAAACCGTCGGTGCTCAAAAGGGAATGATTTCGTATTAAACTTTTGTTCCCATTTGAGCACCGATCCAAAATATGAATCGGTGCTGAAAAGGGAATAGAATCGGTGCTCAAAAAATCGGTGCGCAAATGGGAATACTTCGAAATTGCTACCGTGAAACGAGTTAAAATTTAAAATATGTATATGACATTTTCTTCTTCCAAGAAGTGCGCTTGAAACTTTTCTATTGTACATAGGTTGACGGAAAATAATGGAGTTTCCGAGACAAAAGAATATAGAAAACTAGAAGGAAATTAACTAGTTTAAAATGAACCCTCGCAAGTCGGAACAAGGGGCACGAGAGCAGATTACATTTTCACGATTTTATAACACTGCCACAAAGAAAATGTGAGCCAATTTTTTGTCACTCCTTGAAATTTTCAACCGTGTTTTTTTGTTGCCGAAATTTGACATAAATCATGGGTCCCATGTAATATTAATAATGCACATTATAACAAATTGAATTTATACGGCACAACTTCTGTGCGTTACTCTATGTTAAGTACTCTTTAATTTAGGTATATATCTATTAATAGCAAAGAGAAAATCCCTACAAAGATTTCAGGTCTAAACTTAATTGAAAAAATGTAAATCTACCAAACTTTCAAAGGATTAATCACCGTTTCAGAACCTTTCATTACTGAGGCGTAAGTTCAGATGGACCTTAGGCAGGGGGGCGTGAAATATGTATATGACCTAGAAATGTCAGGGTACCGCACGATGGACGAGTTACCCCATCGATACCCTGGCTCAGGGTTTTGTAGGTAAATGGAAATCGTTTCGCCGCGTCCCGCCTCGAATTAATGCATTCGCGGTTCGAATTTCGAACCAAAAATGCGATGGAAACGTGAATGTGGTATTTTATTAATAGGGGTGAAAAGGGTTTTAGGGAAAAGAGAAAAAGGTTTGGAATTGACTTTGGGAATGAAATTACAGTAGGAAATGTTTCAACCTGTTTGAACATACCTTTAATTAACTATCAGATAAGTCGGATAACCGAAAAAATTTTTGCCACATAACGTAAACTGCATGTAAGTCAAATTTGAGGTCTCTTTCCGAGCGGGAAAATCTACCAGTACATTTATGTTGCTCGCCAGTGTACCTGCGAAAACCATTCCCCAAACGTCCAAATTGTACCATTAAGTTTGCCGGGTTCTATAGCATCCGAAATTAAATGGTACAATACCAAACATGAACCAATAATTTATTGACAGACCCAAATATTCATGTGGCTATCACGCAAATCCAAAGGCTTATTAAATGTCGCATAGAAACGGCCACAACCGGACGAACTTGGTCACTCAAGTTATTTGTATTCCGTAAGCCACATCTATCATTCACACCGACCGTCCATTTGTCATGGAATATTAAACAGCAGAGGTTTTGAAGTAATTGTGAAGTGCATTGAGAAGGTAAATAGTTTGGGTCGCTTTGAAGGACATTGAGTGGGTGGTTTTTGTATGGCACCTTTTGATGACTGATTATTTTGCTTTGAACTTAACGTACCAATAATTTAGATGAGAATAAATCTGCACTATAGTGGAGTATCTAAATAATTAAGATTAAAGGCGTTGTGTTAATTTTCTTAAGCCTTAAAATTGCTGTTAGATAAATTCTAGGTAAAAGTTTTAAATTCGCAATAAATAATTCAAGCGAAATAAAATAATGTAAAACGAAACTCGAATCCGCGTAATTCAGTTTGGAAGGAGAAAAATGAAAAATGCAAGACTTCGGTAACTCGAGCGAAGCCTTTAGCCGAACATTACACAAGTTGGTAACAACTCGTCCGAGAGAGGCCTTATCCGATTCAGAACTTAGGGATTTCAAATTAAATTTGTGTATTCGAATTTCGAAAGGAAATGTTTGCGACACAAATACACGATCGCGAATTGTATTCGTAATTTAAAATTCAAACGTAACGTTACGTTCAATGCTTTATCCATGAATCAATCGACCGTGAATGTTATCGTTAAATACTGCCATTAATAAAAGCATTAATGAATACAATAAATATTTACGTTTTAATAGTGTGCATACACGTTGGTATAAATATACTGGAATTATCCATATAAAGAAACCGGTCCGACCTTCCCGAGAACATGACTACAAACAAAACAATTGAAAACGTACAAACCGTATATAAGCGCAATAATGTAACAAGTAACAACTTATTTCCACAATCCGTGCGACATTAAAAACACAATCTACCCTCAGGACACAATCTTCTTCGAAGACTGATTGAGAGAGTGCACTTCACTGCACAAACACACACTAACACAAAAATTCACAGAATTATTAAAATTCGAATACACAACGCGGGATTCACTCGGCACAGCACTAATCGAATTTCAAAATTTCGTAAATCAAACACGTGAATGAATGATTTGAAATAGGAAGAACGTTCGTTCGGCGGGCGTGCACCACGATTGCGAAGCGGTACGCGACTGGCCGTTTCTCGCGCGGTTTGATTCAAACAGCGCGGCGTAAGCACAAAATCTACGGAGAAGCCACGCCCGAATGTTTTGATGCTGCACCCGAGTCGGAGCGTAGGTTTCATAAAATGTTCAATGTACATTGATTCACTAATGTAAATGTAACGCGACGCGGCAAACACGAGTCGAGCATGTGTAAACAAATAAAAGATTAGACGGTAAGATATCGTTCATCGACCAAGGTGTGTGGGACTTCGGGCGGTGGTCTTAAATAGGTGGTTCTTGTAAATAGCAGTTGCGTTGAGGTACAACTGAATTGCATAATGCATTCGTTGCATGCCGTGACAAGATCCCTTCAATAAACGTTTCAACTAAGCATTAAGCTGAGGTATGTGCACTTGTCATTCTTTCACACTTAAATGGATAAGCACAGATATTTTGCATGCAAACAACAATTTCATAATTAGCACAGAGGAAAAACATAACTGAAGTAAATTGGCGGTGATTACCGAGTATGTTAAATATGCAATAACGATGGTAATAAATAAATTGGTTCGGAAAAAAACGGAAACATGATTAATTAATCATTATTAAAAATATATAACCCATTAATTAAACGATGTTAGAAAAAACACACATTCACACACACGCACACAGCACAACTCTAGACAAATATTAGAGCAATGATTCAGAGCAGAGAGACGCTGCACTCTTGCCTTGTTAGCACTTAGCACCAGCATCCAGATTGAACTGACTAACGAACGTGCAACTAACCTAATTTTGTTCTGGCATTAGACGGTACTATATACAAATCTATATAAGCAAGTTAAACTTTAAAGATCTCTCTGATGCAGTGTAGATTCGACCCCTTTAACGAGCATAAATCATGAAGAAACCGTATCAAAGTTCTAAGTACCCAGGATCAGTCAAAGCACAATTGTCGGTGACATTCGAAATTCTAATTCAAAGACTTGGCAACAATTTTATTGGTTACTATGGTAGTCGTGTGTGACAATTATAACTTACACAAACACACACTTTTCCACTCATATACACAATTATAATTCGTTTATATTAACAATTAAAAGAATTATCGACTTTTTGGCTGGAACTTGCAGTGTGACGTTGCGTTTTCATATTTATTTTCATAAATTCGTGTATTTTTAGTTTTATTGCATATTATCTAGCATTAGGTGTAGGTCTAGCAGTAGCATTGGTGGTATTTTATCCAATAAAGATCAATCCATGTGCACCAGTGAAGTGAAATGAAATGAATCATGTGTATCGTGCGTGACTTTTCAAGTTGTATCAAAAAGTCCGTGAAAAGTTTTAGTACAACCACCATTGTACTAAAACATGACTTTTATGGACGGTGACTGACTGAGGACTATGTGAAAGTGATTTATTGTGACTAGAATTTATAATATAACTGGAAAATGGCAAAATACACAAGCCGTGTGACGCCAACTTACAAAAAAAAAAGAATTATCATCATTACAGTAGCTCACATTATACCGACGTGCATAGCAATTAAAGAAGCATGAACACGACATACAAATACAATATCGTAATTACATTGTCCTCAAGTGGTTTTTATACCCATATTACGGAAGTCCCAATTAAATTCTGTATAAATTCTACTTTAAAAAACTGAAGCAAATAACTCTCCATATTGTATATTTCTGAGCAATGGCTTGTATTGTTAAACGTGAACCAATTTCGTCCATTTGCTTAACTCGAATAAACAAATATATCTGGTCTGAAAATCCAATCGTTGTTTCCAATTTATTTTATTACCGTGGCATATTCACAGATAGAGACGGGTACTTTTTTCACGTGTTAATCTGAAACAGTTCCGAAACAATTTCATGAATTTATGACCATATAAAAATTCTTGATTGTGCAAATACATACGTACTGAATTCCAGTCTAGTCTCTAATTAAAAAGCTTGCCTGGAAATGCACTTGTTTTACGCATGAGTTCGATACCGGGCCTCTGCTTCTCCGAGTTTTTATTTTCCATTTTTTGAATTTAATATCCAATATAGCACAGACGTGTTCAACATTCGAGAATTGTTGTTAACATTTAATAAGGAAACTTATCCATTATTAAACTTTATTAGAAAGGTGGCAACGAAAAAAATACACGAGGAAAATTCGTGCGGAAGAATGTTTAAAAGGCCCGACACGTAAGGGAAGTAGGTCGCCGCAAATTGCTGCGAATTTCCCCGTTTTAGATTTAAGAAATTGTGTTATCTGGGAAATTTAAGGGATGATTATTAAGCCGACAGACAGCTTGAGCGACAATTAAGATTTGTTTTTACTAGCTGATATAATCCTTATTATATCCTCGTTGTTTATTCGCAGAGAGATTCAAGGATTCAAAGAGATTCATGATAATATTTTTAGATGTTATTTATTTTAATATGTTCATTATGTCTGTTGTCAGTCCCTCAACCCGCCTAGGCATTTCACCTAGCAAAAAGCCAATGACCAATAGGAAGGCTCGATTCAATTTGAACGGGGCACCGAACCGACACACCGCTAACTAGGAACGAGGGTTCGTTAATTGAACAACGCACACGAGTTTGGCGTTCACATCAGAACATTTGGATGACCTTAGTCATTTTCCAATTGATTAAATTCGACCTGTAGTGAACTTTTGGGAAGACTCGACTGGGAACGATGCTGAAAACGCAGAGAATATCGTCTGACTAGATGGACTGATAATTATTATGGTTTTAATGACAGACGATATGTTTCAAAGAGCCAAAAATTAAAAAGGTAGTAGACGTACACAGATCATCATTTTTTGCCGATTCGTCATTCGCGTCAAGTAGCCGTTTTGTGCGCAGGCGAACAAAGTTTTTGCTCTGCTATAAAACATGTCTGTGGGTCAACTCAAACGCCTATATATGAACAATAGTAGAAATAGCAAATATCGTCTAGAAGACTCAAATATTTTCACTTCTTCTAAAGTTAAGTATTAAGCCAATCTTTAGAAACACAACGAACCTCAAAGCCGTTTTATTTACCAAGAAGATTATCAGGTATATAATCATGGTTAATACACCATGCAATGCATTTCAATGCTTGCCGTTACATTCGTGCATTATATTTGATGCACCAATAAATTCAACAAGACATGCGTTTTTAAAACAGTAAATAATTTTAGGTCAGCAATACCGACAAAGTTTTCTTCAACTTCATTTACTCAGATGTTGGACTTTGTCGAACAATTTAAGGTGGGTGCGTGAAAGTGTCAAAGTGTCCAGTAAAGAGACAAATCGCTTAGTGGATTGGATATACTTTGCCACGCTGTCATTTTCTTTCTAATAACGGCTTTAGTTTGGGACAAAATAATAAGAGATCGGAAAAACTTATTTTGTTATTCGACAAAACATCTGTACATTAACTCAATTTTTTGGGACAAGCAACAATAAGAGAGATATAAAAACTACAAAAAGTAATAGTGATTTGAACTACAAGACGCCGGGAAAATTTTCAGGCGTACGTTGTTGACATTCCGAAACTACGGACACACCGTTTTGGATCCTCAGTTAATGCAGACAGCAAGGGAATGGAACTTGGCGTCTGTTTCCTGACACTTACAATCTAGGGACTTTCAAGGCCAGAGTGAAAAGGTTTCTTCTGGTAGGCGTATTCCATCTTAGGCTTCGTTGCTAAACGCAAGCCCATTTAATAAAAAAAACGCAAATCCTGAACCCCTTGGCTGTGGTTCCATTCGCGCGGGCCAGGATAACAACAGACATCAATTGTTATTTTTAACCGCTGCTCAAGGGGTTAAAATACTAAAATCTAGAGATTAATCTAACATGACACCCTACAATCACGGCGGCACCTATCCACAATAAACATCGCTCACAAGAGACACAGGTCGCAAAACATCCTCAATATATCACCCAGACCAGTCACGAGGCGACAACGTGTCCACAAGCGTCTTCAGTGAATAATTGGGCCTGTCCGGGCTACGTTGGCCTTGACAGCACTACGCTTCAAACTGCCTGTTCGATTGAGATGATGTCTCGTGTTGAAGGGGTATATGGTTTAATAGGAGAATATGTCGTTTTGGAATATTAATCATTAGGAAATGACAACAGTTTCCAGTTGAAACTAAATTGGGGTCTTCCTATACTAAAGCGTGCACAACATACTGTCCGATTGTCACTTACAAAAGTTAGTTTGCTAGCTTACTTTATTAGTTTACTAGCTAAGTGCTTTTTTTGGTAATATCTAAAGCTGTTAAAGGTCAATTGATAGTTACAAAGGTCGACACACAATTCAGCAGATATAGCAAATGTCTAACTTCAAAAATAAATAATGAACAACCTCTTAAAACAAACGAAACTCAAAGTAACAATCAAAGTTCTGAATTGAACGAGCAATTTGATTTGAGCCGCTCCGATGCGCCTAGCGAACTCTTTAGACTTTTAAGTGCGATCGTGACAATCCACTAAGCCGGGTGCTAGCTGACTTAGCTCTATTCTTAGCCTACCCTCCAACCTTGGAACGTAGTCACCGTTAGGGACCTGGGTGGGTAACAGAGGATTTGAAGAGCCCTAGTTTTGTTACGTAATCAAGTGTAAACGGATCGGAATCAATGGCTCAGATTGCTGGTTATATTAAAATCCAATCAAACAATGAAAACGATATTGTTGACCATAATTCAATCGAAGATTCATAAGTATAGGATCATAAAATGAATCTAAACAATCTGAAAGACAGAAAACTGATATTGTATTAATAATTAGCAAACGAAATGGTATAGGCATCGACCTAGACATCACCTTACCCGTTTATTCAGATCTCCGAACATTCAACCCAGACTAGTTCTAGACATAAACCTCCTAGAGACGCCTTGCTCAAAAGATTCCGGCAGCGGGGCGGCACCGTTTTACCAACAGATGACATATAAGTATTGTTTTAATTAGTACCGTTGACCGGAGTGCTGTGGAGTCGATATTAGACTGACGGCCGCTTGCAATCGGTTATGCGCTATGCTCAATTTGCGGGGCACGAGTATTGTCATTGTTTTCGTCTCTATATAGGCGCGAGGGACTCATTACTCTGCGACGCAAACTATCTAATGAAGTTTACTTGCAAGTAATCCTGCCATCAAAGACAAACTGAGACGTTTTGCAAACAGTTAAGTCTGACGTACTCGTAGCTCCTAATTCATTTGCTTAACACAAACATCATTTTGAAGTCTTTCTATCAAGATAAGGACCTATCTTATCACCCTGACATATTTATCTTTACTTTCGATCTAGCAAATTGGTCAGTTTGTTAGCTGATAATTATTTAGCTAATCCTGAACAAAGGCTCAATAATATTAAATTACTTTCATGTCTGATGCTTCTTGAAACTAAATGAATTTTGTGTATAAATTCAACGGTATGTACCAATTTAACGTTCATAAGTGCCTTACTAGGGCCTAAACTGAATAAATGACTTTTTGATTTTGATTTTGATTTTGTCTTTACCTACTTTTGCTATTAGAAATTAAGCTTAAGCTAGTGCCAATACAGAATGAGTAAATGGGATAGAAGAATAAACCCAAGTCATAAATTATGGGAAAGAGAGGTAACGCATTCTTAGATTATAGACATAATTGTGGCAATTTAAAAGAAACGGTCCTTATATTATTTTTAGCTCAGTTTTGTCGACTAAAGGCCATGAATTTACAAGAAATGCTGTTGCTACTACAGTAAGAAGTTGTGCATACCCTACTACTAGACTTACTCTTGTAGACTACTTTTCAAGATACCTTTTTAGGTCACCGGGAATCTGGTCCACGCTACACTACTTGAAATACACGTCTCCCATTAAAAATCCGTTCATTAGACACAGTCTCACGATCTTCAAGTCTTTTAAGAGTCATAAGATCATGTATATGTTCCAGTTCATAATTCCAAGGTCCAATACCAAATTATTAGATAAACAGGACGACAAACACGTTATCCTATCAACCGACACGCTATCTTTATCAACAGTTGACAGTTCTGGCCGTTTACGTTTACTATTTACAATTGATAAAACTATTTACAAGTCAGGTGTCTGGAAATTTCCCTGATAATTCACGTTGTTAGTAAAAGATCAATGGAAAACGTTTTGGAAGCAAAATCTAAATATAAGGCTCCAGAATTTATACTTTTTAATTTGAACACTAAAACTGCACATGGAAGAACATAATTTTGCATCTTGGCATCAATTTCCATTTTGCTAGGCGAGTTGCCTGAAGGGCCCATTTTTCATAACTTTGCATACTTTTTGGCGTACAATGGAAATTTTCTACAATATTTTTAGCGGAACGAATCCGATCTCGGAATTTGTTATGATCATGAATATCAAACAAATTAAACTAGTGAACTAAACCTCCGGATTACATAGCTTTGTTGCCACTTACGTAACCGCCTACATAGTCTTTGGTCTAACATTCTTCACATTTTAGATGCATTTAAACTGTAGATGCTTACAAAAACTTGTAAGTGGTTATATTTATATTACCACTGCAAATTTGCTACAATATTATTGAAAAAAGCGTAAAAAGGTAGCAAAGCTAAAAAATATAAATAATTTAAAACTGTCATCTTATACAAAATTCCAACAATACCCTTTAAATCAAAACATAAATGAAACTTTCTCCCTTTCATTGATGTTGCCTATCTCTCGAGCTGTCATTGTCAGAGATCAGGAAACTCATCAATTCATTGTCGATAAGCTTTACCCAGCTTATTTAGCTGACAGTTGCTATGATTAATGGCGCTACAGATTTTGATGCCAATTTCATATTGACATTATTGTCTTAATAATGAACCGGTGATAAGAGGGAATTAAATTCATAAAGAACAATAAATTATAAAATAAATAAGGGCCTGATTTGAATAAAAGATATTTGGGTTTGGTCGAAGAGCCGATAACCACTGAGGAAGAAAGGTTCTCGAGTGGCGACCACGTACTGGAAAGTGCCGAGCGGGACGCCCTCCCACCAGGTGGACCAACGACCTGGTCAGAGTCGTTAGGCGCCGCTGGATGCAAGCGGCCCAAAACTGTTCGAAGTGGAAGTCAATGGGGGAAGCCATGTTCAGCAGTGGACATCCATAGACTGATATGATGATTTGAGTGTACATATTTTAGACACCCATCTAATAAAAAAAAGACATAACAATTAGTATTGCTCTAGTAAGATAAGTCGTATTATCATCAAGCATTAGCCGTGAACAAAGGCAGATCTTCAAACTAATTGCTTATCTAAATATGTACATACTGATTCGAACGACCAGCATGTCTGATTCGGTCTTGCCGATTCAAACAACTATAATGAACACACCGTAAATTTAAATCTTTAAAAAATTCTTAAGCACATCTAATTACATAAATATTTAACTGCCCCGATTTGCTTGACAAAATTAGTTTGTATGTAACCAGCAGGTCTTACCAAAATTCATTTTCTTTCTTCCATCAATCGCTACAAACTATCGTCAGAACTTCAATCAACATTCATCGCGTCTGTAAAACTTTTAACGAACTTTCTCATAATTGCAATATTAACATTGACCTATTTCTGGCAAGAGAGCAGTGAGGAAGCTTAGTGATAACTTCTTTCATAACAATTGCTAGTACAGCGTCGTGTACATATCTATTTAACATTAATAAAGTGGCTATCATAATATAAGTTTTATTGTAATTTGTATGTTGGTTCTATACATCTACCCATTCAATTTCTATCAGTGGAGACTTTTTAATGGCTTTTATCATTTATTCTATGTTTTGTTTTAAGTCGATAGTCTTCCTAAAACTGAATAAATAAATAAATTTAATAATCAAGAAACTTATGTGTATTTACGCAAGATAGAAGTGGACACGGCTGCAGCTATCAACTGTGTAATGAATACTAGTTAATCAAAGCCGATACTGGGACCACATAAAGTGATATTAATGTGAGGAAGCTTTGAGGACAATAAAGTGTAGAGTGCTTAATGGTTGCCAGGTAATTGCAAGCGTTGAGTGAAGACATTCTTTGTGAAACAATCGGTTTATAATGGAACCTCATAATAGGTGTTAAAAGCTCAGCTAGATTTGATTGAGTGGCTGCTTATGAGACATTACCGTCAGGACGTCCGCGCGCGCGGCAATCATTTTCAGGCATTTATTATGTTTCGTAATCCATGTTAAAGTAGTACCCAACTGATATGGCGCGTCGTGAATCTTCGTTCGCACAGAAAAGAAAGTATGGCCCCAAAGATTAACGAAGGAATGCTTAAAACTTACAATCAACCTTAGATCACTACTATAAGGTTCATAATACAGTGCAGCTGTTAGTTCCGTCTCACTCGCAAGTCACGCCCCTCCGCACGGCGCGCGCTAACATGACGGCAGCTAAGGACCAAAAGCGGATTTCCGCGCTTTGAAAATATACAAAATTTATCTTCTGCGCAGGTACATCGATAAGATTTAATAACAGGAAATTCAATAATAATGAGCAAGTAAATAAAATTCAAAGAAATTTTATAAAATTCTCGAAAAAATTGCATTTAAATTAAAAAAAGATCGTCCTTTTCAAAAAAAAATTGCGAGATTTAAATTTTGACCTGAAATCTGAAACTTTATAGTTTTACTTATATACAGTCGTTAACGTTTTTTTTTGGTAGGGGCAGGTTTTCAGAAGAAATACGACAACGAAATTAAATCATGTGAACAACAGATAAATTGACATCTCTAAATTAGGAATGGAACAATACATATTGATGGAACTACATTGTGGAAACGAAAATATTTATGTAAAGAATCGATTACATCAATCAGCGTTTATTTCCGTTGTTCCAACAGTATTTACATCATTCGATTCATCAATACGTCAGTTGATATAATCAAGTGTTGTTCTGTTTGTTACCTCTTGTGAATCAGAGTTTATTATATTGAGTCGATGTTGTTCTGATGGATATTTTCTTTGATGGGAGATTATTTCTGCAGGTGATGTTCCGAAATCTTCTTAAAATACGTCAAGGTTTACGAGGAATCTTCTTTTGAACTTCCAAACTTACACCAGAATAAAATCACTAAATAGGACATCATTTCGTCAAGATAAGTGATGATTAGGCAGAAGAAATGTGAAGGAATCAATAAAATTTCTTTTTCAATTCAAATGTGTATATTTCTAGAATAGAAGCTCCAATGTTCACACAAATATGGAACCTGGCTTACAGGAATTACAGTGAGTCTGTCCCAATTACTGAATAAACCACTCCATACATACAAATTCTGTCGCTATCAGTTACGCAACAGCATCAGGCTTTAAGAGGACTCAATTCGTAATACTTTTTATACAAAACCCCTGTACTTATTATGGCGTTGTTAAACATTTTTCGTTAGATGTTTTGAACAAATTAGTATCTTGTGCACTATATCTAGCCGTGTATCTAGGCGTAATTTAAAAAAAGTGTGAAACAAATGCAGTCAAAGCCTCCGAAAAACAGCGTTTTTGCCTGAACTTTGGCCATATCTAATGTACCTATAAATTATAAAAATAAAGAAAACATTTAGATACCAGGCTTGCAAATGTATTGGAGATTCTAAATAACTAACATTTTTTTCACAAACTTGTAAGATTTTTTCACAAGAAGTACACGCCTGGAACAAGTTTTATGAATTCGAAATCATGAATGACGACCTAGCGAAGCGGCCGCGAGTGATCAGCGGAATATACCAACTGATAACCGACGGCTCTGATGCTGTCTCTCTTTTTTCGCAGTCAAACATTACGTTGGATGAAAAAACAAGCTTTTAGACTATGCTTGCGTTGAAGTTGCGCCGGCCACACAGGGCCACCTTAATATAAGTCTTATTATCTTTTCGGGAAACGGGTATTTATTTTGTCTGTCTCTTCCTTTTATTTCTAGTTAGCGTGTCACTTATTTGGAGTAAATCAAACAAGTCCAAAGCCTAGAAAACTTATCTCCTTCGGGATTATCTGCAACATTTCCAATACGAAACATTATCCGACAGCTAATATGACAGCAAAGTTCGATCAAGTCGAATCAGCCAATCAGAGACGTCGAAACAATACTTATCCAATAAGCATCGAGGGAAACTTCAGGAGTCCTGGCATTAATTAAATCAGCCAATAAGCGGGTCAGCGGACTCTATCCTTGCGGTAGAGAATGAATATTGCGGTAAAGCGATAGTGTCGTTTCGATTAATGTTTTAAATTGGAATCCAATCGGATACTTGTCGATAGTTTTTTTTTTGAATTATCAATATTGATAAGTAGAAAAACTATCTAAACCAGTGTTTTTCAATCTTATTGATACCCTTACAGGTAGAAAAATTCCGGCGACCCCCTTGTCAGACAAACAAAGAATTTATAAATCAAAAGACTACGATAATTATTTTCTTTATTTTGATACCTTTACTTATTAGTCTGCAAGAATCCGCGAGAGGTTTGTAAGAGGTAAGTTGGACGCCCGCTTGCGCGAAGTCTACCTTGCCTTTTTCCTTCTGCCGGCGACCCCCCGACTAAGGCTTCGCGACCCCCCTAGAGGTCGCGACCCACAGATTGAAAAACACTGATCTAAACTGATATACCTAACAGAATGAAAAGAAAATATAAAGCGTTCGTGACAACCCTAAACTTAGCTCATTAAAACATAATACGAAAGGTTCGCAGTAATTTAACTAAGTAGCGAGTTACGGATATCGCTTTTGAAATCTAATTTGTTAAATTAGTTAAAAAGCAGCATGTTCCTCGATTAAACTTCAGTCCATTTTAATTGGACAGACAGCTTTATGTATACTAGCTCTCCACCCAGCGGTTTCACCCGTGAACCCCTCTTTTACCCCCTTAGGGGTTGTATTTTGAAAAACATGCTTAGTGGATGCCTACGTTATATAAGGAAACTGTGGGCATTGAGCTATTATTACTACGTATAGAGAAGACGCCACACATCACAACTATGGTCCGTTCAAGTGAGGCCATCTGGTCACACTTGTTATTGTAGAACGATGATCGAAACGCGTATACGCCTTGAAAATCACGGTATATAGTGTGCCGTCTTTTATGACCGAGAGGTTGGTAGAGGTGGCCACTATAGAAAATCTCAGTAGTTAACAAGGGGGTACAGTAGTACCCAATTAATATGGCTTACCGATGTACCTGCGCAGAAGATATATTTTCAAAGCGCGGGAAACGCTATTGGTCGGCAGCTGCCGCCATGTTAGGGTGCGCCGTGCGGAGGGGCCTCACGCGCGAGTGAGACGGAACTAACAGCTGCAGTGTATTATGAACCTTATAGTAGTGATCAAAGGTTGATTATAAGTTTTAAGCATTCTTTCGTTAATCTTCGGGGCCATACTTTCTTTTCTGTGCGAACGAAGATTCACGACGCGCCATATCAGTTGGTTAATACTGTATGTCTGCTTAGACGACAAATTTATTGTTTCAGCGCTAAAGAGAACCTAAGTTGACTCTAAAAAAATGGGACATAACCTTTGCTTATGATAGCTTCTCTATACGTAGTAATAATAGCTCAATGCCTGTGGGCAACATTTTCGCCCATATTACAAAAGAAGTTTTAAGTTAAGTCTAGTAAAACCCAGGTTTTAAATATATCCGTCACTTTCTAACGTACAATAACAAAAAGAGCTGGTACTATCATAAAACCTGGGTCTTACAAGACTAGACTTAAACCTTCCATTGTAATAAGGTTATGTTGTATGCCAATAAAGAAATTATTATTATTATTATTATATATGTTGTGGTTTAAGCTATGAGTATATCTGTCAGTCAGCAGTTAAGGAGAAGATAAATACCTTATACATTTTTATTATTTTTTGTTATAGCGACAACAGAAATACGTACCTATTCTGTGAAAATTTCAAGTGTCTACCTATTACGGTTCATGAGATACAGCCCACTGACTGATAGACAGACAGACGGACGGACGGACAACGCAGACTTATGAATAGGGTCCCAATTTACACCATTAGGGTACCAAACCCTACTAAGCTAACAATCTCGGTAAAAATAACATTTTTTATAATGATAATGCAACTGTTTAAGTAATTTAACATTTTAATTGAATGCAAATCGGTTTAATTGCGTAACTGCATTGCACACAGATTTTATAATGACGTAAACTCGATCATTCGAATGATAACATCGATTATTGCGAAACAATAGGCGAATCAACATCGATATGTCACCTTGACACGATCGCCGTCGACCACTCCCGCGCAATCATCCAATTGGCGGGAAACCGGACAAGATGGCCGATGAAGATGTCAAATAATGGAACCTACGTTTTGTTCGCTACTCATGGGTGTAAAGTGATATTACAGACTTTAAAAACATATTTTACATCTCTCGCCTACACTACACACCAGCATTGCCAGATTTTTTTTCGGGCAAAGCGGGATTTTGTAACCTCTTGAGTAAAAACAGCACCCGCGCACCGAGGGTTCCGTAGAAACTTGTAGGTATGTAAATAGTTCATTCATCACGGGAATCGAGTCTCGAAGATTTTTCCCCTTTCTTTCGATCAAGATGTAAGTAATATAGTGACATTTAGCTCATTTTGACCATTGCGGTGTTTAAAACGCGTCGCGGGAAAGCTGACGCCATTTCTGTGCAGTGGTCTTTATAATTTCTCACTTCTACGTCCAACGATGATTTCACCGTCGAGTAACCATCGACAAGCGGGACTGAGCCTGTCTCGCGCGGGACAGTTAATTTTGGGCTAAAAATCGGGACGTCCCGCCAAAATCGGGACGTCTGGCAACGCTGCTACACACTATGGCGAAGGAAATTTTACGTGAGGTTTAGCACCAAGTACATGCCGAGAGTGCAGATGCCGAAATAGAGCGGCAAATGCGGCAATGTCAACTTCAAGACGTTCTTGGTGCCAGTACCAACATTTTGCCTCTCGTCCTGAGGACTTTTAGGCAGGGCGTGTTGTTCCATCTATTTCGCGGACAAATGCCACGCGATCGCACAAAGGTACGTACGTAAGTACGATACTGTAGTATTTGACCTTCGATAAAATAGGATTAATATGGGAAAAAGTTTGATCTTTTCTACTAGTTCCTCGTAAATGAGGCTTATACAAAAACAAGTAGCTACTTGAGTCAGCTTTTTAGCGTAATTTGGAATCGCCAACCCAACAATGTGCGCGGCTAAATATCTTACCTGAACTAACATACATAGTTGACAAGGAAGTTTCAACTTGCGAACTTCAACAAAACATTCTTCATAACAACAACGACATAAAATTACTAAACACACAACAATATAAAACCCATCTTGTTGGCAAATCGAAAACACGCCTCGTATGAATATATCTGTAAACTTACAAGATAAAGGATTCCTGTAAATATTACTATCGCTGAACAATCAATATCTTATTTGTACGTGGAAGATAAAGTGAATCAATAACATTGCGTTTCAACCACGCGACACGACTGCTAGCGCCATCTATTACTGAGTAGCGGTACTACGTCGACGTGGAGCTAACTTAAAGGTTCGGATAAAAGTGAGAGCCAACGCTTCAGCGGGAAGTAGCGGAATTAATTGAAACCAGTTTCATCCCACTCAAAATAAATGATGGTGTTGCAAATCTGATGCAAGACTGGTTTGATACCTGGAACGCTGTATTTTAATCAAATAGGAGTCACAATGTAAATTTTCAGTTGTGACGGATGTAATTACTGTTGACAAAAAAAACTCTTGCTATTATGGTTATTTAATAGCATGTAAGTTGTAACTAGTACCTTACCAATATATTATATTAAGTAGGTATTTGATAAAGGAAATAAATGATATCTTACAAATTATAACATAATGACCTTAAACAAACATCGGTGATACATTTTTCCCTATATTATTGACATAACTATGATTCCGCTGTTGATATTATCAATATTGATGACGTCATACGTGTTCTATCATAAAATGAAGGAAATCACATGCTCTATAACGGCACGTGTACAGTTAATGAGAAGCTAGAACAGTGTTTTTCAATCTGTGGGTCGCGACCACGAAACATTAGTCAGGGGGTCGCCGGCAGAAGAAAAAAGGCAAGGTAGACTTCGCGCAAGCGGGCGTCCAACTTACCTCTTAGTACTTAGTTGCAAACCTGTCGCGGCTTCTTACAGACTAATAAGTAAAGGTATCAAAATAATGAAAATCACTATCGTAGTCTTTTAATTTATAAATTCTTTGTCCGTCTGACAAGGGGGTCGCCAGAAATTTTCAACCTGTGAGGGGGTCGCGAAATCAATAAGATTGAAAAACACTGTCTTAGACATTGGAATCGAGTTGAACCGTATAAGTATACTATACGATGACATGTATAAGTTGGTAACCGCAGCGCGTTATACGACCCTGGTAGATGTGATCTAGGCAAACTTTGTTCTTATGAGCTTGTTGGTTGATGGGTTCCACTAGGGAGACATCTTGGCATTCTACTCTTAATTTTAGTTGTCAATGACATTAATCTAATAGGAGTGATAATTTTAGAAATTAATGCGAATGACAAGGAGCCAGATTTGCGACTTATTTTTACAGCTTGGGCAAATGTAAAGGTTGATGATGATGATTCCTCCACTCCTGATGAATAGTTTCATAATAAGACCACAGTTTTATTAAGACAAATAAGACATATAAGTGACCAGTTCTCAGATTTCAAACTATTTATCAATGCATTTCACAAATCTGTTTTTTTTTCTCATCTAGCTTCGAACACGAGTTCGCCAACCTCACAGTATTTCCATCACACGTTTATGGGCTATTTAAAGAAGCACAGGCTTCAATAGTGCATCTTTATCTATGCGCCTTGAATGATATGCTAACTGGATAATTATGCGAGAATCCTGTTTCAACTATAACGAATGAAATTTTAATTAAACACATTTATATACACCTAAGACATTCATCGTTGAACTTAGAAGATTTTACATTAATCGTGTGAGAATCTTCACTTTTATAAGATCCAAGTCACTTTCCAGAGATTGAAATTCACAGGTCAGCGTTGCTAAAAGAAGAAGCCCGACTGCAACTGGTCTTCAAAGACAAATAACGAGCTAGTCCTCTTTATTATACATAGATCATGGCAAAACTAATTTTAACGCTCGTTTAATAACGCATTTAACTTAACTCTACCTAATAGCGTGGCAAGTTTTACTGTAAAAGGAACTTCACTCGATAGAAAGAGACTTTGGAATTTTTTTATTTGGTTTGACATAATGGTGTTCGATTATTAATTTGAATATATTTAATAGGCGTTGAAAGCTTTATTGACTGAGTTATAATTAACTAAACATCATACGGAAGAGAATCATTGCCGTCTGGCAATGCAATCATCTATATATTGGCATCGAACAAGAACTATTAGATGAACAGATATTCTGATTCTTGTATTTATTGAAGCTTAAATATGAAAGGATCTTCCTTTGTTACCTACAAATTGTACTATCTAATTTCACAGTCAAATGCAAAACATGCGCATGCGATCGGCGACTGATAACACCGTTCGCTATTACGGCATTCGACACCTTATGAATGGATGTCGACCATTCACCCTGAAATCATTTAGGTGACTTTTAACGTCATGAACTATCAAAGCCGTCAGTTTTTGTATAAAATACATTTTATCCCCGGCCAAAGAGAATAACTCTGCAGGCTTTTATAACAGTCCTAATTGGTTTATCTTCCGACTTGAAATCCTTTCAGACTTGTTCAATAAATCGCTCGGCAATGAGGCTTTAAAGTTCCCGTCGGGAGTTCTTGAGTATTAAAAGCACTTTATAAATCAGGTACGTCTGAGTCGTCAGTTCTGGTTAATTGGCTGCCGTAAATATCAATTATTATTCCGCTACTGTAGATATTATTACAAAATCCAGTACAAATTTATTATCTCCCAAATTCAAGTGACCTACAAAAGGTAGAATCTTATTAGGAGCTACATTATTTAGATACCCTAGATCTATCCAAAATTAAGGCTTTGTTTTCGAATACCAATCAACTCCCTGAGGAAATAGAACAAGCAACTTAGCCTGGAACTCGGTGGACAACAATACGTAAATAAATGAGGATAAATATTGAAATCGCTATACAAACCATTGCGGTATCGGTTTTATTATATCCTTGTTACATAAATATGTGAATGATATTATATTACTAATGTTTAATAACGTCTTGCATATACTGGATGTTAATATTTTTTGTATGTAATTAAAACTCCAGTTGCATAAAAACAGTACGAGTTAATGTTTATTACATGTTTAAACATTCTTGTTCTTAGCATTTTCATCTGTGTTTAGAAGTAATCTGAAAGTAACACGTTGTTGGTGGTCTTTATTACCCAATTTACAGGAAATCAATCTAATTTCATTTCAATTAATCTAGCCACCAACGTATGTTCGGAAGATGCGCATACGGCGACCCCGAGGCGTCGCGGTGACGTCACCGCGGAAGCTAAGGACGTGCTGCCGCGCCGGTGCAGGTGACTAACCTGTCTATTGTCATGTGGGCTGGAATCGGTTAACGTTATTGGCTCCAATGTTTCTAAAGCTAAATTCGTAACCTTACCGAAAATTCGCAACTATTTCGACGATATCGTGGGAGGCACATGCGCTTCAGAATTCTAGATTGTTAATTAGATCGAAATAAGTTTTAAACAACAATGCTCAGAAATTGTCATTTGTTACATAGAATGTTGTCACCTAACAAGGGTTGTCACATAAGCCAAATACAAACTTTTTCAATTTAATAAACTAAATGCTGTACCTAAAACATTTTAGACCCGTTGTCAGATCTAAACACTGTAATATAACTTTTGTGCCTCTTTGTTTCGTACTCTGCGAAGGACACAACTTTATCAAAACAGAAAACAAACTTTCGACCTTTACGTGACAATAAATTTTCCTAAAAGGGTGTGTCCGCTGTTGGTTTAGGATCATAGGATAGGAATCATGTTCTTCAATTAGATCACATATTTGAATAACACCTCCTGTATTTTATAATGGCAATTGTTTCACAGCTTGAAGGTAAATAAGGTCTTGGTCAACTTGGACGCCTGATGTTTGAATTACCCATCGGCCACAAAACAGTCACGGATTAGCAAACTAGCAAGATCATCTGAGAAATGTAAAAAGGGCTTGTTCGTTTTATAACGTTACATGAACACTCAAAAACCACACGACGCCGGGAAAAGATTCACCCGTACGTTGTTGACATACCGAAAATACGGACACAGCGTTTTGCATCCTCATCAGAATCCTCATTTACCTATAATGCGGACAGCAAGGGAGTGGAACTTGCTTCCGGCGTCTGTTTCCTGACTCATACAATCTAGGTACTTTCAAGGCCATAGTGAATAGGTTCCTTCTGAGTAAGCGTGTTCCATCTTAGGCTTCGTCTTCATCCCTTATGGGTCAGAGACCAAACGCAAGCCCATTTAATTTAAAAAAAAAGCATCATCGGATAACGAACACAAAAAGTGATGATTCAATCAAAATTATCTAATTCCTGAAAAATGCTCGAAAATATCAATTGATGCCTTTTTGAAAAGGCACTCCACAACTGTACAAGATCAAAACAACCCTAATTTCCCTGTACATGTGTAGAGTATCGCAAAAGCATTACAGGTGTGTTTAATCTATATTTATATCGCCGGAAGATCATGACATTGGAGTCGACGGCATTCACGAGACATCTCGTCGGACGTTTGATCTGCGACTCGTGCACGGTGTATTGGCAACGTGCCACTCAAGTAGCCGGTGCGATCGTAAAGCCGACGTTTATCGCACCAGCGGTACGCCGTCGGCGACAAACCGTGATTCGATATGGGTGAAAATATGGTTACGTATTTCTGTTGTCTCCTATAACCTGACATGTATATGCTTTGAGATTTAGGACTATGGGTTGATGGGTTCTCTACCAGCAGTAGTGTTACCTGATATTTAATCAAAAGGTTAATTGCCTTTATAGCGAGCCACAGGATGCTATTACTAACAAGAAACAACGAGATATTTAACCCTCGGAAACCCTATAATACTTGAGTCTCGCCTTGAATTAGCATATACCTCGAAGCGGCTATAAAACTAGTTATTGGATAAATACTGTAATTTGAAAGTGAAGTTTCAATGAAAATGACTGCCCGAGTCAACGGAGCGAGCAGTTGAATCTTTTCAATATCGCACAGTCGGTTACCGGCGCGGGCGGTGAAGTAATTAGAGACCAGTTTGATTGACAAGTACCTACCTAGTAACTTTCTTTCAAGTGCAAATTGCATTGCGACCCTGGCACAGATGCACGACCGCATCTGGTGAAAGCTGCAGTTTTCTGAGCGATGGTTATCGGATTACCATGCAATTTATGTCATCCTGTTGCGATGGAAGCTTTTAAATTATTTTTTATTGTTATATCCTTCATTCGTACAGTAAAGATTGCTTAACGCGCCATTTTAATGGTATTTAGTGGGTGCACCAGCCCAAAATCAAACTCCGACAAAGAATGAATAAATGTTAAAATGATTACGAATTTCATATAACTTTATTGAAGTTAACAAATGGTATAATTTAATTTTAAAATTCTACGAAATCGTTGAACAATTGGAAAACTGACGGTTATATTAAATTTTATAAAATTCTTTCATCTAGTTTCGTCTCGTTCGTCCCACTTGGTAGGTCATCGACGTGCCCTAATATATATTACATTAGAATTATTATGACTGAATGAATTTTATTGTCACATATCAAATTCAATTCAAATGGTACAATAAAACATTTTTTAATATACCCTCATTTAATTGAAACTTTGTTATGATCAAACTTTCACACTGTTGGCTTTAAGATAATTGAAATGATGAATAGCGAACCATTTCTTATTGGCCATAACCCGGGAATAAGCACTTCTGAAATTAGGCCTAGGCATCGAACGACCATCAGCTGGCTTGATTCAGCAGTTCCCTTCTAGCGACACTATCTTTCCTCTCAGTAGGGTTAGATTTCCAAAGCCGCATTTGTGATACCTTCACCTAATTTTGCAACGGCATGCATAGGCACACATTATTCCTAATTTACCTCAATCTCTTAGTTTTCTAGTTCACGACAGTTATAATTGTCGGTTGCGCAAACTTTACGAGCAATGCATTACTGGGACTGCAACGCTTTATGTAATACCGTGGTTATTGCGTTTTGCGGTCACACGTTTTCTTCAGACATCGCGTTGTTTATGTTATTGTAGCAACATGATTATGATTCATACTTTTACGGATTGCATCCTTATCTTCTATATCAACAGCTCCTATATGTCTTTAAATCTCTTCTACACTATTTCACAAATAGATATCATTATGCTGCAAACACTATCGTTAATTAAAAAACATGAGCACATTGTAATGTTAAAGGTCCAAGCCCTTACATGCTTATCAATATGTGCCCCGATACTTTCTCGTGGACCTTGTAGGACCAAAATTTATTGAATATTGGAAAGGCACCTTGGTACACAAATTTGACATTTGCAATAATCAGGTTCAGTGATGTCGTAAGACGAGAGGTTGAAAATGTAGAGCTTTTATTTGAAATTGTAGAAATATTCGCATATTTTGGCTAAAACATTGTTTGAGCTATACGATATAGGTCCTTCTTCAAATCTTTGATGAGAGGGTCAGCATCTGACACCCCTGATGTACTAGGAAGGAAGGCCTTAAGTAAATTATTGAACATACTGTATGTTTAATCGTATTTGTTTTTAACATTTGTTTCTAAATTATTTCTGTTTTGATTTTACTTTGTTTTTCTTTTTTATATTTGGTTTGTTTTTGATTTGATTTTAATTAATTTTTCATTGTTATATTTAGTTTGTGTTTTTGTTTTCTTGATTGGCTTAACTTAAACACCAACAATATGCATTTTTTTAATTTGTGCATGCTGTGTAAACGTGTTTAGGGTTATAGTCTAGTTAAAATCTATATGTACTAATTTTAATGCTTGTAAATCGAAGCCTGTTTCGTTTACCTTATCAAATAAATAAATAAAGGAGTATAATGAGTATTAATGAGTATCTAAAAACAATGCTCAATTACACAGACGCATAAATTCCACCGCTCTCACATTACCTTACTCATCAATTAGTCCACCAGGCCAACGTACCGCATCGACTAATTCCTAGTTCCACTCACACCCACGAGCACACATCTGACGAACTTGACCGTTTGACTCATACATCACAAATCGATTGTACTCATCACAATACCGGTTGATAAGTAAGCAGCTTCATTGATGAAAAGATGTTTTCTTTATTGGTCAGATTGTCCAAATAATATTTAAAAAATGTAACCTTGCTAAGTTTCTTGCCGGATTCTTCTCAGTTGAAGGCCGAGTTCCGAACCATTGGTCACTTCAGTAAATGTGACCTCCATAAGTGCCCTTCTGGGGCCTATATTGAATAAATTTAATAATATATAATTAATTTAATTTAATATTTTAAGAGAGGTAGAGCGTAGCGTTTATTCGCTCAAAGAGCAGCTCGACTGGTGAAGTACCTCCACCATACAGAATACCGCAGCCAAATAACTTTATGTTGTGTAAAGTTGTGTTCCTGCGCGTGAGTAAAGTCGCCAGAGCTCATAGGGGAGGGGGGAAAGGTCGGTAACGCGTGAGCGATGCTTCGTGTGTTGCAAGCGTCCATATGGCTACGGTAACCGCTGACCATCAGGCGGGCCGTATGCTTGTTTACCGACTAAGTAGTATAAAAAAAAATGGCTTTGACTTTTTAGATTTTAATCAATTTGGGAGGAAGTCGGAAGGATAAAGTTATGGAATAGAAAGCGGACCCAGTGTCGAGTGAACACTAAATACTAATAAAGGATTCCCCGACATCAGTACAGAGGATTGAAGGGAATTTACTGTGACATCAGCCTCTAAAGTAGAACAATGTTTAAAATTGGGGATAAATAATAATATACAGTAGTACCCAACTGATATGGCGCGTCGTGAATCTTCGTTCGCACAGAAAAGAAAGTATGGCCCCGAAGATTAACGAAAGATCACTACTATAAGGTTCATAATACACTGCAGCTGTTAGTTCCGTCGTACTCGCATGTCACGCCCCTCCGCACGGCGCGCGCTAACATGGCGGCAGCTGCCGACCAATAGCGTTTCTCGCGACTTGAAAATGTATCTGCGCAGGTACATCGGTAAGCCATATTAGTTGGGTACTACTGTACTAAAGAATACCACAAAATTAATAACTATATTTTAATAGGTTATTAACTGGCCTCTACATAGATGTTCTTACATAAACCGTGCTTTCTCGCACAATACTTTATATTAAGTTAATTTATTTGTTACATAGTTGACTCGACTACCTTTAAAGGATTACAAAAGGTGCTAGAAAGAAGATAACCTTCTTAAAAACTATGCCAAGTAACTAGTATGGTATAAGAGCTAGCAACGTCGCGAAAAAAAGAACTTTAGCATGGCTGGATTTTTGATATTTTCTTGCGCATTAAAACCTGATAGAGATGCGCCAAGTCTGGCAGCTGGAAGTGGTTGCGTTTCCTTTTGCGCATCCTATTTGTACTAGTGAAAAATTCGGATTTTTAACCCATTAAACCATTTTAGCACGAATAATTTTTTCATCACCATTTTCTACAGCCTTTTAGCAACCTAAACTTAAATCGACAGAGCGTTATGTGGTTGCTATCTACGTGCCAGATGCTATTTTAGTTGTGAATCTTGTGAATGACATATTTTCTTCAAAACCATTTTCTAAAAGCTGAAATTTTAACATTATATAGTTATGCTATCAATGAACCTAAAACAAACCTTGCCAGACGGAAATCTGGTTGCATAAGGGTACAAAGACTAATTTAAGATCAGTTCAGCACACGGAAAGCAAGTACCGGAAGTGGAATTAGAGACCCAATCGATAGCAGCAATGAACAAAATGCTAACTCGAAAAAGTTTATTTTAAACCAGAGCCATTTGAAGGAAAGAATAAGATAACTTTATTTTCAAAATCCAAATAAAAAAGTTAATTATTCAGGTTAGGCCCTGATAAGGCACTTATGAACGTTACAGTTGAATCTATCGACGATTCGAAATACACTTAAACTGAGAAATCTCCGAAAATATTTTGTACTAGTTGTCCCCCGCGGTTTCACCCGTGTTCCCGCGATAAAAAGTAGCCTAACTCCTTCTAGGCGTAACAAACAAACAAACTCACTTTCGCATTTATAACATTAGTTAGGAAGTTAGGATTTAATCAATTTTTTAATATAAATTATGTATCGGGAAGCTGAATAGTTGGTCCGACTTATTTGGATCATTAGAAAGATTGATTAAGTGGCAACACTGACCATAAAGTCAATAGCAAAGTTAATAAAAGTTTGCGTGTAGCATTTAGAGGAGGCAGTCTATCGCAAGCACTCGACCTAGCTCCCTAAAAAGGAAGCTAAGCAATATTGCTAACGTAATTAGTAAAATTTATTTTTTCGAATTTACAGCAGAATTTAAGTAATTCATCAATTCCGAGTCTTTTAATGAATTGAATTGAACATAATGAGTAACTATTTTACCAAAAAGAAAATCGAAAAAATGGATTCCGAAGCAATGTTGCTTTAGCTTCCTTTTTAGCCCCCCTGTGCACACCTCTAAGTGCAGTTGCTATTTCACCCGTTACTAAAACTTTTAATTTATTAATACTGTAGGTGTAATTAAAGTGATAATATACATGTCGGGTATAAATAAATTGTAAAATTACAACAATAAACATGTCGGGCCCATGAGGAGTTTCTTGCGTCGCTTCTTCTCCTCATTATTTTTTTCATTTAGATAACACGATGGTTTTTACTTTTTAATATACTTTTACTTTATTTAATTCGTTGTTTTCTTACCCTGTTGCTAATTATATGGATTCGGTGCAATTTTTGCGCTGCTTCAATTCGACCATTATATCAGCATTTCCTCCTTTCTTACTAATTTCATCTCTTATTCGGACTTCTTTTCGGATATCCATCCACTATTATAATGAATAATAATATAATGAATTTACCCTCCTTGATACCTTGACCTTATTATGGTCGATGCAATCACCTTTGAGGTCTTCAGTCACAATAAACCATGGCATGTCATGGTTAAGCACCATGTCATCGGCATAGCTCATGTTATTTACACAATTACCAGATGGTAAATCACTGATCAGTTGATCTACATAAATATTGAATAATCTTGGCGATGTCAGACTCCACATTCCAGTTTGTATGATCAGACATTGCATTGGACCATTTAACATAATATATCCGTTTGTTATACCAGACGGATAGTGTAGTAACTAATTTCACAGGGACACCTCCCTTCCTAAGCTTATCCCACAGGATATTATATGATGCTAGATCAAACTCTTTAGAAAGGTCCAGGAAACATGCATTCACGAGGGTTTTCTACATTAAAATGTTTTCTTGCTGTCTTTTGCTGATATATCTCTCCGTGGCATTGGGGCCTTTAGATTATAATTGCAAGGCTTTTAACCCAATTAGCGTAATATAGCGGGCGAGCGCAAAAATTGAATTTACTTAGTGCTGTGCCATTTTTTGGAACTGCTTTAATTATTTCTTTTTTAATTTGATAAAAAAATATCCTTAAGATAAACAATTCGGCAGAAAAAAACGCAAATTTCCAAAATTCCAAGTTAGCATTAGTTCATTTCTGGTGTCTAAACAATTTAAACAAAGAAATTTCATTGTCATATTGACAACCAAGTGACGCCTCAGGGGTAGTCAACATTTTTCTAGACAGTCTCATTATAATTTTAATAATAATTCATAACCTCAGTCAGGAGATACATGATGCTCAATATGGTTTTTGTCAGGGGCTGTCTACTGAGAGTGCTATATTTTACCTTAGAACATACGGTTAAATACTACACAGATAGGAAAACTCTCGTGAATGCATGTTTCCTGGACTTTTCTAAAGCTTTTGATCTAGTATCATATAATATCCTGTGGGATAAGCTTAGGAAGGGAGGTGTCCCTGTGGAATTAGTCACTACACTCTCCGTCTGGTATAACAAACAGATAAATTATGTTAAATGGTCTAATGCAATGTCTGATCCATACAAACTGGAATTTGGAGGTCTGACATCGCCAAGGTTATTCAATATTTATGTAGATCAACTGATCAGTGCTAATTTTGGCTGTCATATATCTATATGACAGTCAATATGAGCTCTCTGATCAGTGACTTACCATCTGGTAATTGTGTAACTAACATAAGCTATGCCGATGACATGGTGCTGCTGGTTCCTACGATTGGTAGTATTAGGAAACCATTATTCATATGTGAAGCTTATGCTGAGGATCATGGTTTAAAATATAACTCAAGCAAGAGTGAACTGTTGGTGTTTAGGGGTAGAAATAAAAGTCCGTCATATATCCCTCCAGTAACCCTAAATGGCACTACACATACACTACAATAATACACTATGGCAAAAAGTTTTATTGCGACTGAAGACCTCAAAGATGATTGTGATATAAAAAGAGAGCGTAGAGCGTTGGTAGTGCGGGCAAATATGCTGGCTCGTAGGTTTGCTGGTAGCTCAGTCAATATCAAGATCCCACTCTTTAAGGCAATTTTTTTATTCCAGCAGCCTATTGGCTAATTATACCCAATAAGCATACAACACTGCTGTTGAGGCTTCCTCCTTACTGTAGTGCTTCAGGCATGTTTGCAGATGCGAATACAGTAGATTTTTTCGCCATAATGCGCAAACAAGTAGCCTCTATTTTAAACAGGGTGAGAGGGAGCACCAACATCATTCTGAACGTGTTTGCTGTTAGGGCAGATGGGCCTACTTTAGGCAGGTTTATGAAGCTGCACGTCATGCGTTATGCTTGATAAACTGCCTGTCGTTTTAATGTTTAAAATTTGTACTAACTTAGCTATTTTTTGTGTATTTACTAACAATCTATGGACCCTGTTGTCTGAAAATAAATGCATTTTATTTTATTTTATAATGAAACTAAAATATTTAGATTTTTATTACCAAGTTGTTTATGTGTCTTTATTTCAATTGTTACCGAATAAATAGCTCATTCAGAATATTCTTTATATTGTTGACCGTGTATGAGGAATGTCCCAGGATATTTATATTTATTTATTTATTATTATTAAACCCTCTGATTTGGGCTTTGACGAGCTTGATAATGAGTAATCTGAATATGTAATAAATCTTAATATAAACTGATATATTATATAAGCCAATTCTTATAGACGTGCTTGTAGGCATTCGTTAATTGTCATGACTTTCTCTGACAAAGCAGTTTGTTGTCTATTTTTAGGCAGTCATGGAATCCTCATACTTCTTGGTCGAAGGTAATCTAAACAGATATTCGAGTACCACAATATATTCTTAAGCCGATCTTAATCTTTGGATTGCGGTTAAATGATAACAACGAAAAGAATTGTTATTATAGGATGCGCGTCTCTCGCGAGAATCAACACTATTGGTCTGTATACTCTTATGCAACCAGATTTCCACCTGGCAAAATAATTTTTTGTTCTAGCATAACTTTATCATATTAAGATTTCTGCTTTTTGAAAATGTTTTAATTTTTTTTTCACAACTAAAATAGCATCTCGCACGTAGTAGTAATCACATAACGCTCATCCAAAAAAAAAATGTATTTGCTAAGAGGACGGAGAAAGTGATGACCAAATTTAAAAAATGTTAAAATGTTTCAAACTCCGAAATTTTCACCAGTACAAACAGGATGCGCAGAAGGAAACGCAACCACTTCCGGCTGTCAGAGTTGGTGCATCTCAATCAGGCTTCTATGAGCAAGGAAATATAAAAAAATCAGCCTTGCTAAAGTTCTTTCTCGAAAACGTTGGTAGCTCTCGTACCAGTACACACGGCTACACATCAAGCTATACATTTCCAGTAATCTTGCTTAAAGCTGATCTTGCATTGTTCGGGATTTCCGTAAGAAAGTTCAGCTATTACAGGAAATGTATAGCTTGATGTGTAGTCGTGCGTACCATTACTTTACTTATTATGTGGTCAAGTACGAACAGCGATTCTTTAGAAGCAAAGCAGCCGTCTTAAAAGTTCAACCAAAATTAGTCTTTGATCACAACTATTGAGGTTTTTATACGTCATCGACAGTGACAGAAATCATAAAACAAGATTTTTGGAATAGAATTTCTTTTCCTATATTTTCATTTCTACTAGAAACTGGGAGTAAGTTAACCAGTAGTAGTTTATCTTACCAATACCACAAACTGTCAGATAACGCACGACGAAGATTCCCAAAATTAGTGTCCAAATTCCACGGAAACAAAAGGTTCTTTTTTCAGGGAGATAAACAAAGAAATTACATCATATTTTTCATGTAACTAATGTTTTACCCATTTGTCACTCTGATTAATGGAGTAACAAAGTTGAAAGATCCTAGATGTCCTTTTCACGTAACGTAGGACATATATGCCATCTAGATTTAGTTATGATAGTTTGTCTTACTTTATACGAACTAAATATAGCATCTGATGGAAGTATGACTAAACAAAATATTAAATGGCTCTTTGATAACAAAGTCAAAGTTGCTGAAGTTATTAGCGTTTCGGAAGATTACCTTCTATTGAGAAAAACTGGCTAGAAACTCAACATTCTCATTTTCAGTTCATCTATCAAATCCCTCAGATTAAAATACTATTCTTAGGTTTGATTTTACATTCGCTACATAAACCTTGGATAGCCTATTCCTCTGATAAGTCTATGCAAAAACTGTATTAATTTCAAATAAACAGCTAGATACCGCTTATATAGCATTGAAAAATCTAATCAGATAATAATGGCGTATATGAGATCCAGCAATAGATGGGATACGAAAAGCTGCTTAAACGTTTGATAGACAGAATTCAAAATGGAGTTTCAACAAATCTACGCAATTGAAGCCTCAGGCATCAGCAAGTTAATTTTATGTAACAGTAATAAGCAGTTAATTCTGTAAAGATATGGGCAAAAAAACATGGCCGCGATACATTATGAAGGCTTTTTTGTTCGACCAATGCCGCCAACATGTCTCATATGCGCTACACTATAACTTGTTTTATTTGAGCTTTAAAACGCTAGAAATAAAGATAAATATTGAATAGTATCATACATCGCATTCATATTTTAGAGGCCTCATATGATGCCTTGATGGAATCAATTTGTTGCCAATTGTCGACGCATTTAAAATTAAATATACGTTCGCCGTTTATTAGTTAATTATGAGTTATTAATGAGTTTACATTACATTACAAAAACATTACGTGTATGATATGAGTGCTACGACCAGCGTTGCCAGGTTTTTTTCCGGGCAAAGCGGGATTTTGGAACCTCATGAGTAAAAAAAGCGGGATTCTATAGCCGAAAGCGGGACAAAAATGGCCAAGTGCGAGTCGAACTCGCGCACCGGGGTTTCCATAGAAACTTGTAGGTATATAAATAGTTCATTCATAACGAGAATCGAGTCTTTTTTTTTATTTTATACTACCTACTTAGGTAGCAAACAAGCATACGGCCCGCCTGATGGTAAGCTAGACGCTTGCCGTAACCTATTGGTTTTGATTCCCTTGCAAGCGTCAAAATATGCGGCATATACGGCCGTATCTTTCGATTGCGTTGACTCTGCGCTTCATGGGAAAGCTGGTGCGATTTCTGTGCAGCGGTGTCTTTATAAATTCCCACTTCTACGTCCAACGATGATTACACCGTCGAGTAATCCTCGAAAAGCGGGACTGGGCTTGTCCCGCGCGGGACATTTAATTTTGGGCAAAAAATCGGGACGTCTGGCAACGCTGGCTGCGACGGTCAATGGCGGTACCTTCAAAAGCTACATTCCACTAATATTATAAAAGCGAAAAGTGATTGTAGTTACGTCCATCTTTCACGCAGCAATGAACGTTAGGTTACGAACCGGAGTAACGTAGGCTACTTTTTCTCCCGGGAACGCGGGTGACGCTATGAGGTGGAAGCTTGTGAGAGAATAGGTACAAATCCCGTCCAGAGTTTAAAACTAACGTAATTCTACATTGCTTCCAATTCCGTTGTAAATCGCACTAAACTAATTTTAGTCACATCCCATTTCTTTCTTACGAACATTGTTAAAAATGGACAGAACATATTTAAAGCTGTCAAATTACGTCTTTGCCGTCTTTATTTGCGACTAATATTGAAAACAAGCATTGGACTTTTGACAGGACTAAATTTCTTACATCCCTTTCTAATGTTCTCTGTTAGAAAGAGACATAGTGAGACTAAATTAGTTCAGTTGTAAACATCTCAGCGGATCAGACATTGGAATCAGCACCATTATATAGAAAAACTGTCTAGACCGCTGACTAGAAACTTGAAATTTTGCACACAGGTAGTGCACCCACTAAGAAAGACATCCACCCAACCAAACTTTTGCACCTAAAGAGAGCAAAACGATGATGGTGGAGCGGAAAGCTTATCATTTCCTAAAAGATCTATAACCGAATATTCGTCAAAACACTATTCACGACATCTCAAACGTATATTAACTGATGGAAACGCATATTTGCACACAGTTTCAAAAAAATTCAAAATCATTTATTCAAATAGACCTTCGTAGGCACTTATGAAAAGTCTGACTCTAATACCGGTTCGGAATGTTGCATTCGCTGAGAAGAGCCGGCAATAAACTCAGCAATTACTCTTTTCAAAACAAGCTTAGAATCATTCTAATCGCACTGACAAGAATTGCGTGCCCCGGCGCGGCGGCAAAACTACAAAGTAGACTGAATCTATATTTAATAAGTAAATAAATAAATGGCAAACTTAAGCAGACCAACCCCCACAAGCAGCACCTGTTCACAAGTATGACGCGTGTGGCAGCCATCGCCCTCCTCGCCATATTGGAGGGAAGTGAGCGACCCGTCACATGACGCCGCCGCAAGCACCCTCATGTTTGTAACATACTACAAACTACACAGCTACGTAGTCGGCAGTTAAAATTACGTTGGTAAATGTGTTACGTCACTTCATAATAATATGCTGTTAGTGTGTATGTCAGTTTAATTGGAGTACTTGTTGATGTATGGATGTATACAAAACTAGTAATCAGTATGACAGAATTAGTACTCGCTGGTAACTGGTAGCTGGTTCCAGAAACTAATAGACTCAAGAAAAAAAGAAAAACATTTACTACAATTAATAGATTGTTGTTCATTCGAATATAAAATTAGTGTTCATCATCATCTTCATCATCAGCCTATAATGTCCCACTGCTGAGCACAGGCCTCCTGCACACAAATCAAGGTGACAGGGAATGGGCAATACTCCACCACGCGGGCCCACTGCGGGTCGATGGAGGTAGGCTAGTGGTCAACCTACTGTTGGAGTTTTCAAGCCGCCTAGAACGCCTCCAACTAGCTTAACGACTGTCACAATTAAGTGATAACCGGGACCAACGGCTTTACGTGCCTGCCGAAGCACCGAAACGCTCGATTTGAAATACCACTAGCCGGTCACCCATCCAGGTACCGACCACGACGGTGGTAGCTTAACTTGCCGCTCGATTAAGAACGGTTTATCATGCTACACCACGAGCGCTTCAAATTAGTGTTATTATTGTTCCAAATTCAATTTTAATCTAAGAAGATATTGTGAAATGTGTAAGCATTGACACTGAGTGTGAGTGAAGCTATCAGGAACTCATCAAAGCCACGGCACATCTAAATGTGGACCGTACGTACATTATCTTACAACTTCTAATTGATATGCCCGGCACATACGTACGTGCGTAAATTATAACAAATGCGTAGTACAGAGTTGACATAATTAAATGCTATTGTTTCAACTATAGTTGCCTTTCTGCCACTGTTAGGGCAAAAGCCGTGGATTTAAAAGCCCGCGTTCGACAGAGATAGAGCTATGCGTAAGAAAGAGATGCGTTTGTAGGTGTAGCCTTCTGTACGGTAGGACTTTTTCTTATTCCGTGACAAGGTTATGAATTTTGGGCTATAAAGTCTTAGTTAGAACAGCGGGGTTACCGCGAAGTCAATCTTAATAAACTTCATTTTTTTTTTATTTAGACCTCAAGCGTTTCACGTCACCGGATGAGTCAATGCATGACTTTCTTCCAAATTTCGAAGGACAAGCGATAAAAAAAGGCTTTATTAGCGGCCGCGGCCCCTCCCACGAGTAACTCGGTTTCACTTCAAACGGTCAAAGCTCATCTTCCTTTGGTCACAGTCGATACATAGCTGAAAATATTCCCCTAGGTAAAAGGGAAAACCTAATTGAAATTCATGCAGTATTTCTTGATTTATAGCATACTATCGGATAGACAGACAGCGAGACGAGCGACGTTTCGTTTACCCCCTTAGGGAGTTGAATTTTAGAACGAGAATCAAAACTCAAGTCTAGTCTCAAGAAAATAAACATTATTCGAAATTCAATTTTTATAATCTCGACACATCACTTTGATTGACGTTCTAAAACAGACCTTAGTGCACTCTTGGCGTACAGTAGTACCCAGTTAATATGGCTTACTGATGTACCTGCGCAGAAGATACATTTTCAAAGCGCGGGTAACGCTATTGGCCGACAGCTACCGTCATATAAGCGCGCGCCGTGCGGAGGAGCGTGACTTGCGAGTGAGACGGAACTAACAGCTGCAGTGTATTCTGAACCTTATAGTAGTGATCTAAGGTTGATTGTAAGTTTTAAGTATTCTTTCGTTAATCTTCGGGGCCATACTTTCTTTTCTGTGCGAACGAAGATTCACGACGCGCCATATAAGTTGGGTAATACTGTACTCAAGGAATATTTTCTCCAAATTTCAAATCGCTAGACCCATCGCTTGATTGCTGCGTGGTCTGTCTGTTGAGTAAAACATGTAATGAAGAAGCAAAATAAGTCTTATTTTATATTTCCCACTTTTCAAATTGCAATGTGCGAGATCGAAGCTTTTCTTGTACGGGTGTTCTGTCTGATGGGTTTATAAAGGGTTGACTGACGATAAAGTTACACTATTTATGACTACTTATAAGCTTGACTGTGACAACCATAAAGAAATACAAAATTGAGGCATCTCTAGTATTTTTTATCTACATCGCACAGTCTATACAAACTTATTTATTTTAGGCATAAATACAGATTGTTAAAAAAATCCTATGCCATGGATGTACAATAATGAATTCATACAAAAATTACATGCTGAAGCGCTTTTTTGAACGGAAATTACATAAATCAAAAAATGTTACACAACACACCACACAAAAAAAACTACATTGCGTCTACAAAATCAACATCAAGTTTCAGTTGATTTTCTATGTCAATGTCATATTTTATTGGTACAATTAATTATTTTCATAAAAATGAAATAATAAGATTTAAATAAAAGTCCTACCAAATCCTTAGCAATAATTCCCTGATCCAATTTTCCAACGCAGCGCCTACATTTTCATAGTCCGACGCATTCTTAATTCAAATAATTCAGTGCGTGCGTAAATAAAGAATTTAGAATTCATTTTAATTAATCGACCCCGCATGAACGTTAACTCGCGTATTCAGCGACTCCAGCGGAATGCGTCCGCTGAACGGTTAGTTTGTTGGCAGCTTTGTAGCGTTAATTTGTGACGATTGATTAGCTTCATAGAGTTAGAATAGATAATTAATAGTGCGACTGTACTAGAGTAAGGCCCGTGAGCACGGGTACGGGCAAAATGCCTTGAAACGAAGAGCTCGTACATTCTCGAACCATCTCTATGGTTTCGCCCATAGATTTAGTATATTATAGAGTGATAGCGTTAACAAAGTTACCTTGTTTGTGCGAAGCGTGAACAGTTTCGATATAGATGTATTGACAGATATATTGTGCACTAGTTGATTTACAATCAGACGAAATGTCGGTATGGATTCCTTGTCATTTGTTATCGGTAATAGTATCGATAAAAAAACGAGAAATTGGCATTAAACTATGTCCGCGCACTCCGTGTCAAGACATTTAGACCGAACCCTTGCTCACAGACCGTACTCTAGTACAGTCACTCTATAATATTCTAACTCTATGTTTTCGCCTTAGTTAGCGATACATCACCGTGAAGTCAACGCGCCTTTAAAATATGTTTTAATTACCTGATCATAAGACAGGATTCACCCTGAGTAATGCCATCCCGGGGTTTAGAAACGGTGAAAGTATTCAACCGACCAGACAAATATTAATTAATATAGAAAGTAATTAAGTAAACGACCTTGTTACTGCGCCTATACCTGTGGGCATTACTGTGTATTAATATCTGTTAATAACATAATTTATATACTAGCTGTGCTCTGCGGTTTCGCCCGTGTTGTTACAGTAGCCTAAACATTCCTCAAGAAACGGTATATCTAACGCAAAAATATTTTTAGGGTTCCGTACCTCAAAAGGAAAAAACGGAACCCTTATAGGATCACTATGTTATCCGTCTGTCTGTCTGTCAAGACCCTTTTTCGCAGGAACGCGTGGAGGTATCAAGATGAAATTCATATCAAATACTCAAGTCTACTGTCCCTCGGAGCTGTGAAAAATTCAAACTTCTAAGCCAACGCAATCAAAAGATACAGCCGTTTATTCTGCAAATTTTCGACACTGGCAAGGGAATCAAAACCTAGAGGGTACTTCCCGTGAACTCAGAATCTTGAAAGGTACGAAGCAACGTAAACTGCGAAAAGCATACATTTATAATTATTTTAAACTTACTATCCCTTTCCTCAGGAACGCGTAGAGGTATTAAATTGAAGTTCATATCAAACACTTAGGTCTATAATACCTTTTAATTATATACGTACAGGTTTGTACGGAACCCGCGGTGCGGAAGTCCGAATCGCACTTGGCCGGTATTTTTTTTATCGGACTGTCACTTAGTTCGTGAAATTAACGCGTTCAAAAATAAATACAAAATCTTCAGCATTAGAATTATAGTTTATAGTATAAATAAGATGCCTACACGATTCCCACTCTTGATTATGATTGGTTAAATAAATAAACTCTCTTCATTCTGACATCTAGATTACAAAACGCAACGTCTCTATTTGTGTCTCTCCGATAGTGTGCTTATAACTCAAGAACCACTGGACGGATTTTGATGAGGTTTTCACAGTTAAATAGAAGGTTTTAGGCTCTGATACATACCCTAAAATATGGGGTAGTATAAGGGTATGTATCATTTTTCTGTGACAAATGGAAGCTGCGCAGTGACAGACCAGTTTCACTGTTACAAGTCAGAGACAATATTGGGTGTTTAGTCATTGCGGGTGGAGCCGCGGATATAGGTTAGTCCATATACGATACGACTACATGAACAGTATTTCACATAGCTAAACTATATTTGAGTTTTTTTTTTTTTCAATACATAAGCATGAAAAGTCTTCAAAGAGGATCAAAGCAAAGTTCCTTAATACAGTCCGTATACAAAATGCCACGGCATAAAAAAAAATGTTAATTAATATTCTCAGAGTGCGGGTAGCTTTTTCCGCCAACGCATCAGCTACCATCAAAGAGGAAACGCTGCCAACCTGCTTGCCGTCAATCGGAAGCAGTGGCAAACTTGAGGAAATTTTCTACATAAAGATTTTAACTTGTACATATTTTAAAGTAAATCATGATGTTAATTGAATATTAATCTTACGTCATTGGTATAGATTTTTTTTTTTGCAATCTCTCACGCATCATTACCCAAATGAGGATTGTAATATTTTTACTTTATTCCAAAGACCACAATATGCATAATATATTGCCTAAAAGTACTTCACGGACAAAAATTGTAACAACTCCTCATCATACGGGTTTCTAGTGTAAATATGGCCTCTCAGCTTCATTCCTCATCTTGTTATTTCAAACAGCATATTAATAAATCAACGGAAGGAATATCAAAAAAGCGATCTTAGAAAACGTACTTAAAACAACCACCTAAAGAACCACACAGTGGCGTGCATTGGTTTTCGGAGGAGGTAGGCAATCAAGTACTAGGAGAGTTTTATTGTATATTATCGGTGGTATTTTAACCAATAAAGATCAATCCACGTGCACTAGTGAAATGAAATGAATTATGTGTATCGTGATTTTACAAGTTGTCTCAAAAAGTTCGTGAAAAGTTTTAGTACAGTCACCACCATTTTACTAAAACACGACTGAACGGTGACTGATAATTTGATAATGCGGACTATGTAAAAGTAATGTGCGGACTAGGTATATGAAAGTGATATTATAAATAAAATGTATGCGACTGAAGGACTTAGTATCCATGGTCAAGAACAAATTTACAAAAAAAAAAAAAAAAAAAAAACAGCCAAACCATAAACAAAACAATACAAATAAATTGCGAAGTTATATTTGAGTTGCTCTAACGTTGGTAAACTGTAGTTTTTTTAATTTGGCTGGATTACTAGTGTCACAACAGAGTAGGTATGGTTACTTTTGGTCCATAAATCGCGAATGTCAAATGTCAGTGTGCTACGCATAGTAAAAACGTGATTTATGCTTTCGTCGTATTATCCTAAAGAAGTGTGTGTGCGTGTATGCATATGCCGAAATCGTTTTAGTGTGCGTGAATTTGTTACACGAACTCGCGAGTGCCTGCGCGACAAAGTTTGAAATTTTGTATTGAATGTTAGGTTAGAATTTTTATTTAAAATGATTATGTAATTTAATTGAATCAATATATCATATTATTGAATCTTATGAGGTAAGCATTGCTTATTTGCCTATATGGAATGCACGCCACTGGAACCACATAAAGCATTGCCAATTTCGCTTAGGCGGGTAGAATTAAAATTTACATAATTTTATTAGCTCTACGCTACGCAGTACCAGCAGTACTATGATTTATCGTCAGACAGTCGCAGGTGTTTAGAGGGGACAGACGTGCCACCGAAAGGCATAGCTGTGAATTTCTAAATAGGTAGTTTAACGTAAGGGAGTTAGCAACTTGACTTTATAATAAAATTCAAACATTATGCCCTTCAGAAATTAGTTATACATTACGTCAAAGTTTTAGTAATTTTAATAAATTAAATAATAACCCTCAGACCGTAAAACAGGATTACATTATACGAATTCATATTCACTCCATTAGCTTTCAAATATTCTCTGAAATCCCTCGATCGACTAATACAAATTTCTGTATTTACAAATCACGGCCCTATAAATTCGTTCGCCACAAGTTTCCAAAGCAATTTATCATTATTGATTTACAATTGTGGTATTTTAGAAAGTTACACGGAGTTTTTTTTGCGGTGGAACACGTAACAAGAGTACGGTAGGGCAGACGAGCTGGCGTTTCTCTCGGCGACCCTTAAAAGGCAAAGTTGGTGTAACTAGCTCAGAGTTCTGTACAGTTTTTTATTGGAAGCAACCACGAGACGCAGAAATTGAGCGAAGGCACGTTTCACTGGCGAGACTAAACATGTGTGCATCAAATTGGATACCATTAGACGAATTGCTTGGTAATGTAAAATAATATCGGATATAGTCAGGAGAAACTATATGATATAGAAAATTCAAACGTAAATGCTTTCAGTTCAGGGGCCCAATTCTCACTTCCCTCGAACTAGCCTTCGAATCGAACTTACGGTTCGAGTCCTATTCGACTGTAAAATTTCGAGGGGCGGAGTCAATTCGAACGGTACCGACCAATCAACGCTCTAGCTGACTGGTTTCCCTTCTAAATATGAAACGGCCTTGAAATTGCCAGAATAACGTAACGTTCGTAAAAGTTAGAATTCGTACTTTTTTCGATCGAGCGATCAGTTTCGATTGGGTGAGAATTGGGCCCCAGTTCCAAATTCGTTAATATTAAGCAAATAATAATACCAATAATAATACGAGGAAAAAAAAACATTATCACTAAAATAAACTGTATTTTGATGACTCAAAAATGGAACAGTCGGAAGCTCATATACCTATTTCATTCTCCACAGTGATAAAATATTTAGTTAATGAATAGCACATGAATAGTTAGAAATCCAGTAGATTTTTTAGGAATCAGCTAACTGGCAAACAAACATTTGGTACAGTCGTCCAAATCAATTTATACAAGCGATATCAATTCGAGTAAATAACCCGTAGTACTCGTTCGAAGACAGACCAAAGGAAAATGTCTTCCGAAAATCTTTTTTCACCCTCATTACCGTTACGACTGTTCAATTCTTATTGCGAAGTAACGATTCATCACTTTCTACAATCTGGGAACATTTTATAAACCATATAAATTGGTATATTTAGTTATCAGTCGCATTTATAGTACCTATTAGTAGGGATAATGTAACAGAAATTTTAATTATAGACCGATATAGTAAATTACAATAGAAGCTTTTGCGTAATTTTAGTTTACATACTCCACAATAGGTACACACGGCTACAGATCAAGCTATACATTTACAATATGTGTGTACTTTTAAAATTAATATTTTTCTCCCTAACGAATACATAAATAAAACTACGTAAATAGAACTCTACAAGGTCGGCAACACATCGGCAATCCCCCTGGTATTGCAAATGTTCATAGGCGGCGGTGACCACTTACCATCAGGAGGCCCGTCTGCCTGCTTGTCAACCTATTGACACAAAAAAAAGAAAAAAAAAACATCGAACTCTAGCCTCTAGTACGTTGCTAATATGGACTCCGTAAATATAAAACTGCAATGTACCGTCTGCGAAATGCGATACTATCTCCAGACATCTGTAACACTGCATCACAGAGCATAGAAAAAAAGACGCGTAGCTCAACAGATTCCACACTATTCAACCGTATCAGTGGGTAGCAACAGATGACATATTGTCTTATCATTTAGTACTTTTGACACATAGGGCTGATGGTATAGAGTTGATATTAGACTGACAGCCGCTCGCACTCGGTTATGCGATTTTGAAAATAGGGGTGTAAAAAAAAGTAAAACAATAAATAATTCTAATTAGTCCGTCAGTTAGATTATCAAAAAATATTGGACACGTATTTGTTGCTTTACCAAATCTTTAAAACTTGACAAAGATAAAGCGAGTCAAAGTTCGGGAGTGGGGGCTCGTGTCGTCACTTTAGAGTAAAGTGTACTCTAACGTGACGTCACGCGGAACTTCAACACACGATATCTTCGTATATTTTTGTTTAATTGATAAACGAAAAAATACGTGTCTAAGTGTAAAAGACGGGCTAAATCACAGATCGCGAATAGTTTTTTTTTAGACATCTAGCCCATTCAAGATTAACGAGAATATTGTTTCTCTATATAGGTGCGCGGGACTCCTTGCTCTGTGGTCCTTGTAAGTAATCCAGAATCTAGATACTCAAAAACAGTAGTCAGTCCATTCACTTTTCGATACAAGTATGCCATATTATTAAATGTCCTCTGTGCTAAATAAGCGATATTAAATTTCGCCAGTCTAATAAATTAACGTATGTTTCAGTTTGTCGCTTAGTCAACCGCCCAATATCATGTTACAAATATCGCAATGTGCTGGTAAAAATACATGACATGACAAACGCATGTTACCGATACCTTATATTGGACAAAGTGGTACTAACTTCCTTTAGTGCTCAGCCGTTTTTATCTGTCAGAAGGTGGATCAGGCAGTCGGTCACCTGATGCTAAGCTACGCATGGGATTGACAATATGTTGCCGAACAATGCAGAGCTAAGGTAACGTGCGTGTATAAAGGAGTTAGGACTTTAGGACGGGCTTAGGCCTTTTAAACTCTTCGGCTTTCCTTTATCGTGGTCACCATATGGCCAAAAACTGTCGCCAAATACCTAGGTATTAGAATACGGACTTTGGAACATTTTGTGTAATTTTTTTTTACATTGTATAATTCATATACTGCGCGTTGAAAATGTACCTAACTAATTCCTAACACAGACATACTAGAGTTCCTACTTCCTACATCGTTATTTTAAGCTTTCTAGCGCCTATTCAACGCCGATCCTACAGCGGGCGGTATAGAGTTCTACGTGCGTTCTCCTTGACCACCGCGGTCGCTGTGTGCGATGGATGATCAAAAGCGCCGCATAGATTTCAGTGAACGCGGAACCCAGAACTCTAGACCTTTGCTGTGGGATCGGCGCCTAAGTATTCTTTACAAGCTTTTATTTAACTTGTAATGTATGTATGTATGTTTGTTCGTTCGGGTGGAATCTTGCAAGTCGAATTTCACCCACTTCCAGTGGTCGGATTGACTTGATATTTGGTGTACATTAGTATATTGGAAGACAATGCAAGTACAGTCAACAAAAAGTACAGTCACCAAAAAAAGCTTGTATTAAAAATTATTTTTTAACAAAACCTTATTTAAGTTAATTATAATATATATTTTAAGTAGGTACCTCTTAATGGTGACGCACTATAACAATAACAAAGAGTTCTTATGTCATTATGGTCGATAAACTATCAATAAACCGAAACTCTTCTAATGTTGACATTCCAATAAGATTTCGTGCCTAAAGCTCCAGTTTGCGTCACCAGCAAAGCCATTGAGACTTTGTCTATAGCCGTATTCTATAGAGCCAAGGACGAATGAAATTATAGATTAGGTACGTATGGGGGAAAGCCTCAGCTCCCATACGCAATGCGGGAACTTCCCATTAATTATTCAAAAGTAGTGAATACATCAATACAATGAATTAAAACTGAAATAAATAGAACCAGCGAAGTTTATCCGTATGTCTCTTCGAACAATCTTAAGCTAAGGGCTCTTAGTAGCTTTGTTTCATCGAAACCGACGGGCAAGATAAATATAGAATTTTGTGAAGTCTGCGCGAACGAAAATATTGAAACCACTTTTAGTCCTCTAGGTACCTATCTGTGAAAACCGCATCAAAATCCGTGCAGTAGACCCACTAATAGTGTTGCCAGGTCCCGTGTGTCAAATTTCGGAACATAAGGATAAAATAATCGGGATTTTAGGTTTCAAATCGGGACAGCTGCAAAAATCATTAATTTAATTTTTTTTCATGAAAGTCTGATTTTGGTTTGAAAATTTGAAAACAAAAATATTTTTATGAAGTAACAGCTTAGTTATTTTCGTTTTTCCTGTCAAAATATCGAATATACTAAAGACTCATGACGTTGGTGAAAAATCGGGACATTTGGCGTCCCGATCAAGGGTTAATCGGGACGTGTCACTAGACCCCTGAAAATCGGGACGCCCCGCGCAAATCGGGACACCTGGCAACACTACCCACTAACGAACAGGAACACACAGAGACATGATACGCTCAATTTAATAGTAGGTAGGTACCTACTAATAGTACCAATGCAAGAGATGCAAAATTATTTGGCGCATGTAAAGAAAAAACTGCTGTATGTTTTTTAAACTTTTATGGTAGTTTGAGGTATTCATAGTAGTAGACACAAACGATTTAACAAGCAAATAGCTCAGTCGATTATAGCAGTCGATAGTCTTGTTAAGGCGGCCCTCTGTGGCCGGCGCAACTTCAACGCAAGCATAGTTTAAAAGCTTGTTGTTTCATCCAACGTAATGTTTGACTGCGAAAAAAGAGAGACAGCATCAGAGCCGTCGGTTATCAGTCGGTAAATTCCGCTGATCACTCGCGGCCGCTTCGCTAGGTCGTCATTCATGATTTCGCATTCATAAAACTTGTTCCAGGAGTATACTTCTTGTGAAAAAATCTTACAAGTTTGTGAAAAAAAAGTTAGTTATTTAGAATCTCCAATACATTTGCAAGCCTGATATCTAAATGTTTTCTGTACTTTTACAATTTATAGGTACATTTATTATTATATGGCCAAAGTTCAGGCAAAAACGCTGTTTTTCGGAGGCTTTGACTGAATTTGTTTCACACTTTTTTTAAATTATGCCTAGATACACGGCTAGATATAGTGCACAAGATACTAATTTGTTCAAAACATCTAACGAAAAATGTTTAACAACGCCATAATAAGTACAGAGGTTTTGTATGAAAAGTATGACGAATTGAGTCCTCTTAACTGGCCGTATCACATCACAAATGGAATATCCATTAGTCCTTACAGTCTAGACTGTCTTAAGTCACGCCCTAACGTTTACGAATGGATTCGTGTCATATAAATCTGAAGTTTACCAAAACTGGAATAAATATTGTATATCATCCACATAATTGTTATTCAGTTGGCAAGAGCTGTAAGGTAAAGCAAAGCTTAATCTTCAAAACTTAAGACCCGAAACATCTCCCCGTTATTACAAAATACGGTTGAGTTAAAGGTTTTAAATGCCTTACATACCAACAAGATCCGGGCTATCTTTGAACCTGGGTTTCCCATGACTTGCCTTAATTATACATCTTTTGTAATAAAACAGGGTTCAAATCATTGAGATATTATTACCACGTATAGAGAAGCTATCATAGGCAATTGTTATGTCCCATTTTTAGAGTCAACTAAAGTTCTCTTTAGCACTGAAACAATAGTCGTCTAAGCAGATAGTAGAAACACGTAGCGCTATCAGAACGCTTTTAGGAGTATTTTTTCGCAAACACCGTGATTTTCACAGCGCTTACGCGTTTCTTTCATCGTTCTACAAGAACAAGTGTGGCCGGACAATTTACGTGTGGTTACAATTTCTGACGATAATCCTGGAACATTCTACTAACGACAACAAATAATTCTAAATTGCGCCTAATTGATACGTTAAATGAGGCGGGAGGTTCATATTTAACACGAGAATCTATTTCTAAAGCGAGTCGTGTTGTCTTCGAGAACTACGAGTCATATAATGTTCAATCTATTAATATAATTTGTGATAATAAACCCTTCCTTTTCATCGGATCGTCTCTATGTTTATGCCGAGTCAAGAAACTTTTCTTATTTGAGAAACGCGTCTCGTTTACGAAGAAATTCCTGCAGTTTCTCGTTTAAAATGCGCGGATGCACTTTATATTATTAGATTTAAATGCATACTGCAATTTAATGGTTTCTTGTGAATATCTAAATACGTTAAAAGTACTCAATTAATTTGCAATGGTTAGTTAAAATTTACATAATGTCTTTGCGATGCCTTGTAGAAATGGCGGTGTCTTGTTGGGCATGTCGTTGTTTGCATTATTATAAGATTACATAAGGCTTTATATTCAACACATACAGATAAATCAAAAATACCACTATCTAATACAAAATCATATGAACATCCAGTTTATTTACCGAGGATTTTTAAACAGTTCAGTACAGAAATGAGAGTAATTAAAGACCCTCATTAATTGGCGCAAGAATTCCTGGAACTCTCGGCGAGTTTCAGCAAAATCTTGCTAGTTAACCAGCCAAGTTAAATAGGCTAGTTTCTGTTTCCCGAATATACGTAATTATTATCCGGCATTATGGTATATTTTCGTTGCGGAGGACAGTTTGAACACCCACTCGGTTCCCCGGTTCGAGATAAATATAGATCCTGCATCTTGCGAGATGACATAACCACCATCCCGGTAAATTTGGAAAGTGCATAAAACGTCCGACTTCGGTGTGAGTTTACGACCTTTTAAAATATACGGTTAATGCAGTTTTACCTTTTAATTTTTTGTCTATTGAGTCACATTGCTGCAGTACCAATTTTTGTTAGCTTCTTTTCCAATAAGATTTTAAATTCTGTTAATAACAACAATTACTCAACTGTAATTCTTATGTTATGCTAAGCATACCATAAAAGCATTTTACGAAAAAAAGATCGAAATGTTACATTCCACATTTCAAATCACTCAAAATACAAAACAATGTTAATATTTGCACTCGGTGTGGCATATTTGTATCCAACAAGTTGGAACTGGGACCTTGTTGATATTATCGTAGTGTGATAGAAAAAAAACGTAAACAACGTCAGGGGGAAAATTTTACGGATAAATCTGACGTAATCGATTCGTTCATCTGGATAAAAGCATTATGTATGAGATGACGCCCCGTTTCACGTAAACAATTTGTATAACATGTGGCCTAAAACGACGAAAATATTTATCGCAAACTGCAGATATTATTACTGTTTACCAAATATATGGGAAGTGAAGTGTCAGTTTCTGCCAAATCATTGACTTGAGAGGTTTTACCGTGGAAATCGCACAGCACAGTTCTTTTCAATAGATATCCTTAGATTTTCGATTATGTACCTACTAAGTGTTTTTCTTTACATAAATTACGTAAATAAAGGTTTGATTAAAACCTGAAAATTCCATGATAAATAATAATGGAACTCCATTTACCTAGTTACTATTGTTCTGTATTCCTGTTTAAAAAAAACTTTTATAAATAGATTTACGTCAATACAAAAATACGTATTCCTTATTTTACAAAAAGTTGTGTATTTTATCAGTAATCTTTAACACTGATAAAAGGGTACGACCCAACATCATATCACAATAACATTGCAAACAAATATACGTCATAAAAACACTGGAATAGACTGCACAGTAGCGTGAAGCTTCACATATATGCATTATAGATGTCTTGGTCATTGCTTAATAATAACTAACAAATATTACTGGTTACTTAAGTTTTTAAACTTGGCAAGTGGTACCATAAATTAGTGCTATAAAAAAGTGTTACAGGGTAGAGTTGTCCAGATCTAAGCACCACAACGTTAGTAGGTACTAGTCTCTATTCTGTGGCCACACTCACGAGACAACAATTATTAGACTTTAATGACAGTTTAAAGTATATCTATCTTTGTTTATTGAATAGATATAGAACGAGACAGATCTATAGATAACAAATCATTACACTTAATTGACGTCTGTGAATACAGCAGTAGGAGACCCATTTTGAAAATAGGGTGCTTTTCTTGTCGCACTATGTTTTTGACATATAGATGTATATGTGCTGTCAAAATGGGCATGTACATAGTATATCGCAACTCTCGCCATCGACGGGGGGACTCCCCGTCGATGGCGAGACTCCTCACACATTGAAACCAGAATTGTTTCGAACTGTGCGGGCTCAAAGGAGTTTTCTTCCGCGGGCGCTCAGATTGTGGAATGAGCCCCCCGCCGTGGTTTTCCCAATGGAGTACAGCATGGGGTTCTTCAAAAAGGGTGTGAAGAGATTTCTTCAGGGTCGGTAACGCGCGAGTGATACCCCTGGAGTTGCAAGCGTCCATAGCCTACGGTAACTGCTGACCATCAGGCGGGCCGTATGCTTGTTTGCCACATTAGTGGTATACAAAAAAAATAAAAAATTGTAATCTATAACAGTATTACTAAAATACGAGAAGCTTTAATATTGTATTTTTTTGACATTATGAACAAAATACAGTAGGTAGGTACTATGTATAAGTTCAAACAAGCATATCATACATAAGATGGATCAATAATAAAATCAATAAACCTTGTTTTACTTGATCATAGTGAATCATCGCTAACCAGTAGGTGTGTCAATGATATTATTTTTAAACAGTGACACAGATGTTACACGCTGCAAAACGTCCGTTTTATGATTATCTATGAAAATAATGTTCTTTTTAACATTCCATACTTTACGGTGGATGATATTAAAATACTTTAAAGTAGTTATTGCCAAACAAAACTGGGATCAGCTGTATCTCAAGGGCAAAGAATTTGATGTAAAACATTATGTTTGATAATGAATATGTGAAATGTAATTAGTATTAAAAAGCCTAGAACTCTATGCCAACCATTATTCTAAATAATAACTCACTATCCTGGGACATTCCTCACACACGGTCATCTGATGTCAAACTAAGCAGAGCTTGTACTACTGATATACTACATACATACTACATTTTGTTCGTAAATACTTAATATACATATTTACACCCAGACTCAGGACATTCAGACATGTTCATGAACACAAATGCATGTCCTGGGTGGGAATCAAACCCTTAACCTGCAACATGATAAGATGGAATCTTAATCAACCACACCTACTGGCCCATCAATAAGAATCTATTTATAGAGGAAATATGATTATTAATTCTAGACATTATACAGGTCGTTGTTTTGGTCAGCGACGAGCGACTCAGGGTCGATAATACAAATGATACTGGTGCTAAAAAAAATATAAAAAAAATACTTTTTTTTTAATAATAAAAATAAAACATTTTTTTTTTTTGAAAATCATGTAATAAGCTAAAGTCTAGACATAATACTCAACGGGAGTACGAAGGAGTAAAGGGGTGGGGCGATGGCGTCTTGCGCCTAGCTCTAGTCTGTGCACGTGCCTAGTAACCATACTTTGCAGTAATTTTATTTCAAATTGAATAAGGTATTTCTCAACATATTTACAGTATTTAATGGAATTAAGTCCATTTTTGGGGAATATATATTTTGTACTACCGCTCCTGGGTCGCTTGTCGCCGACCAAAACAACACCCTGTATACAGGATTATATACATTAGGATATAGGATACATTATAACATGTATGTATGTCCTGAGTCTGAGTGTAATGATGTATGTTGTATATGTATTATATCAGTTGTCTGGTTTCCATACTACAAGCTCTGCTTAGTTTGGGATCAGATGACCGTGTGTGAGGAATGTCCCAGGATATACAAGAAGAATGTGTAGCCAATCAATTAGCTCTTAGCATTCTGACAAGCAATTAGAGGTCAATTTTGATAACTTCTAGCAACTTGTGACCAAGATTGTCATACATCATTTTGTTCATATTGTAACATAGACAAAGAAAAAGAACAAAAAATTGTACACATTTTTTTTTCAGTGTTTTTCGCCGAGACCTGTAGTTCAGAAGTTGCCCTAACTGGCTAGACAAAAAATCATCCTGTATAGGTTTTCTAAGGACTACTAGGCACTCTATCAAACTCATGTTTCTATCGTTGCAGCCACAATTACATACTTTACCATTAGGATAAAAAAAAACATTCTGAGATATTTGGAACCAGTGTGCAAAATTTCCTAGGCATTGTAGTTTGAGTGTGTTGATATGTCAGTTAGTATCTCCTGCTATACATATAGCTTATATGAATACATAATTTGTCAGTATATCTTTACTGATTGATAATCAATTTCTAGTACTTGCCAACACCAACACTGATTTAAAAATGAGCTCTACCCTGACTCATATAAGCATTGTTTCCTAATGTATCAGTTCTTGTGATCAAACAAAAGGCAAATCAATACATTAACACAATGCAATAGATAAGTTTTGTGTATGACTAATACCTTTCAATGATCCCTGTCAATTTACCGATTGATATGATACATAATGTCTATTTCTTTTTCTTTATATCTGTCATATGTTTCCAATACATTGAATTATAGGTCATTATTAGTATAAATAAATAAATGTGACCTAATAATAAGGACAGTGAATTTGTTTGTATTATTAAAGTGAGCTAATATTGAAACTCTTATTGTCAATGTTTTGATATCTATATTACTATCTGACAAAACTAGTCCTGCGTAAAGCACATTTTGATTTACTTTCTTTTATGGTAGGTATTTTAGGGATATGTTAGTTTAGTGAAGATGAAATATGAGTTCTTGATGATATTCAGTAATAATATACAGATATTTCTTTATTCCGCTGACTGTATGATACATTACAATTATAGTAACTTTAAAGTCTTTTTATAAATACTTGTGATACTATACATACTTACGATGTATGTTATGTCTAATGCTTATTTTAACAACATGTTCACCATATCAAAGAACACTTCAAACCACAAAAACCATTCAAGTGTATGTGATATTGTGAATATAATTCAATACAACTTTTTATGTTACATTTGTATTTGTGTTACGGATTACAATTATTTGGTAATGAAACAAAGGAATTAGATTTTCCTTTATGTATATATTTTTCTGTTTTTTTTTTACATGAATTGACATATTTAATAACAAATGAGTCACTACCTAAAAGAACCAAACTACAGCCGCTTTATCCTATTTCAAATTAGTAACAAAACTTTTTAGTATACTTATATACATACATTTTTATTATAATTATGGTAGTTTTATTACCAATATGCTATTTATTTCAGAGTTATAAATATCAAATGTGATTAAAACAATTGTTCAAACAAAAAGTAGTTCAACAAGTGAAAAATTATATCTGCAAGCCAGGTTTTAGTCTCGCAGTTTATAGTGTAGTGGCTATGCTACGTCGACCACACTTTCTAACAGATCTAGGCTACCATTTACACAATTATTACTTTTAAAAACATTCATACACTATCTGTAGACTCAAGACCACAAATGTTTTGTTATTGATTGCATTATTATCCAACTTATTTACACATGAAATGGCTATGGAAGAACGGAATCTCCTAACGTAAACCAAATGGAGATTCTAGACCTTGATAAGTGTTAAGTTACTGTCATTAACATTTTTATTCTATTATTATTGACTATTATATCAATTGAGTTTGATAATATCATGATTCAATAAGACAGATTGTTTATCTGCAATCAACCAGTAATATTTGTTTGCTTTTCATTTCATGAATTAGAAACTATGAATACATAATTTCAAATGTTTTACAATTGAAGTATCTTAGCTAATGACCAAGGCATTGTGTATAGTTGAGACACTTACCTTGAATATCGGTCTTGGGTGCCTCGGCTGAGACGGGGCTGCGGCCGGGGTGGTCGTCGCAGGCGCCGCCACCGGAGCCGTCACGTGGTCCGCCGGCAACGACTCCGGAACAGTCTGAAGAGTTGGTCGCATAGTCGTCGACATTTTCACCGAGATCACTAGTTCGAACACTTAACACCTGGCTAGCACCCTCGCCCTTCGCATCCTCCGCGGTGGCCGCGCGCTCAGCCCGCCCGACCGGCTCGAACCCTCACCAGGACGCCGACACAGCCCTAACACCACCGATTGCCGACCAACAACGCCCATCTAACCGCATTTTCGACCAGAAAAAAACATCGCGATGATCAAAAACGAATGCTGATTTACTATACGAGTACCTTTAACACTTTCACGTATATGCTCACGATCGTCGAGATGGAAAACGGAAATAGACACGCAAAAAACTATTAGAAAGCTTACGGTGTCTTCTCCTGTCACATAAACACTATGAAGGAATTCGGCGTTTTGGCTATAAATCGACCCGCAAGGCGGTTTCAATGGAGCGACCGGTTCGTATAAAGGGTACGAAAGCTCGCGGTGGACGAATACTCGTCCATTTAATAATAAAATTACTAAAGAGATTAACTTAACTCCGCTAAAAGTCCTCACATTCTTGAATTCACTCTCAAGATGGCGGACTTTACCTACTCCTCGTAAATGGGCACAAGGCTGACACGAAAACATCAACCGGCTCTCTATCAATCCCTTTCTTTTGGTGCAATGTAAAAAGAGATAGTGATATGTGAACAAGTTCATCGGAGTTTTGGGATACGTCACAGAAAAACCACCAATGGAGCATGCGCAAAAGTAACGAACTTGGATTACTTGTGAACGCATCTGTAAGCGTTTCGTTTTTGCTATGGTTCACTTAGAATTTTATAAAATCAATAATTAATAAAAACAAACCAGTTGCGGAAACTTATTAGTAGCCAAACATATTTTTATTTATATATTAAAAAGAACCTGTATTGACAAAGCTGTTAGTTTCTCTTAATTATATAAATAAATAATGATACATAAATAAAAATTATAGTGAAAATACAAACACCCAATCATCCAATGAATTACTTAAAGGTATCAAAGGTTGATGAAAAAAGTATAGCAACGTTATAAAAAGGCCCAGAGGGTCTACTACGAAAAACGATACACGATAGTCCGACCATCGTTATCAAATATTAACCAATAGAATTGCAGCAAAACTGCCGAGACGTAAATTTTATGCAATTCTATTGGCTAATTGATTGACAACGATGATCGGACTATGATCGGACTATCGTTTTTCGTAGTAGGGCCTCTGAAGAGGGCGCGTTTCGACCATGTTGGTCGGATCGGAAAAAATCCAATTTCTGCCGCACTTCGCTGCCGCCGTTGCTGAAGCCTGAATAGCCTGATGGATCACTCACTTACACTGCTGTAGAGAAGGCCAGTTTGTTCGCCTCTCTATTTGCAGAGAATTCATGTCTAGATGCTGGTTTACAAATGCCACCATTACTTCTACCCACTTGTGACTGCAAAATGCCGGACATCCGCATCCGGAAAAAGGAGGTTGTAAAGGTACTACACGTTCTAGACGAAAAGCCAGTGTGGGCCCGACGGCATTCCAGCCATTATCATACGACACGCCTGTTTAGCCTCTCGCTTCGAATGGGTCATGTTACGGAAGTCTGGAATGTTGCTAACGTGCTACATGTGCCTAAGAAAGGCAGCCGTGCTGATCCTACAAACTATCGATACTCTGCAAGACCATGGAGTGCGTAATTAATCGGAGGCTCCTGGCATACCTTGAAGATAACGAACTCCCAATGACTGACAGTTCGGTTTCCGACAAAAATGGTCCACTGGGGATCTTCTATGTCACACGTCTTTGGAGTGAAGTCATTGAGAGATACGGGGAAGTAATTGCGGTATCCTTATCCTATATTATCGATATCTCTAAGGCTTTCGATAGAGTCTAGCACACCAACCTTCTAAGAAAGCTTCCTTCATATGAAGCTTTGAGCCACCAGGAACTTCATAGGCTGTGCGCTTGGATTTCAGATTTTGCTGAGTCAAAGCCATTTATTCAAAATTTTGGCCTCAGAAGGGCACTTATGAAGGTCACATTTACTGAAATTAAGTACTAGTGGTTTAGAACTCGGCCTTCAATTGAGAAGAACTGAGTAAACGGGTAGTCATAGACCCGTTCGTCGGACCTTCTGGCAATCAATGCCGGAGTTCCTCAGGGATCAGTTCTCTCTAACAGGTAGTCTCCGATTGGGGAAAAGCCAATTTTTAGCCACCAAGACGCAGGCGTGTCTTTTCACCGTTAAACGGAGCCCTTTCCACCAGGCTTTCCAGAATATATCCTTGCCTATATGCGACCGGCTTGACCTCCTCGGTATGACCTTAACAGCCAAAATAAACATTGGCTGTTCTATTGAGTCAAAGACAGAAACTTCATGCCTCCACCTTACAGAATACCCCAGCCAAATAACTTTATGTGGTGTAAAGTTGTGTTCCTGCACGTGAGTAAGGTCGACAGAGCTCACACAGGAGGGGGGGAAGGTTGGTACCGCGTGAGCGATGCTTCGTGTGCTGCAAGCGTCCATATGGCTACGGTAACCAACCGTTTACCATCAGGCGGGCCGTATGCTTGTTTACAAACTAAGTGGTATAATAAAATAATGCCTAGACAGTTGCTGCAACTTTATTAAACACAAGTCCGGTCATGTATGGAGTACGCTGCATCTCTGGAATGGATCCGCTAGCTATGCACCAGCTTGACGCCCTTGACATAGACCACCGAGCTCATCGAAGATAAGTCGTGCGTCTAGCGTGGTTTATGTACTAGCTTTTTCTTTATTTAAGCTCAGCATGAGGCGGGAAATTTGAATATTTACAAGTTTTTATTGTTTTTTTACCTTCGTAGAAAAATATGGCCAAAAACTTATTGCAACAATCATACATAATGAGGAATGTTACTAGGTATGCAAAATCGCTTGAAAGTTTGTAACAGTAGAGCCATTATGTATACAAATACACTAGTTTTTGTTTCATTAAAAAAAACCAAGTAGTTATGATTTTACAGACATTTGAAATTTCCCTAAATATCGAGGCCCACTAGCAGTCACGTGACCCCAGTGTGACGTCATCTTGTAACGCTCCGCTCACTTGCGTTAGTCGCCAGCGGTCCTTGCGCTATAATATTAGGGGAAAGTGTTTTGTTTCATCCGTGAATTATTCTACTGTTACGTTCATAGTGTGTGTATTCTTAATCAAGGTCATTACAATACAAAAAAAACCTTTATTAAATCATGAAGGATTAAAATAGATAGCCTTATAGTTGCCCATTAATTTATCGACGAATAGTGATTCCGTTGCCGCTGAAAAGCGAGGAGTAAGTAAGAATGCACATGCTTCATGTGTGTGTATTTGAATTTGTTTTTTTTTTGCATTATTTACCTAAAAGAATTAATTTTACGTAGGTACTTACCAAACCTTTTCCCCCTTATTAAAAAATAAGGTGTAAGTCAGTCTTGTAACACCCAGGTATTAAGATAGCTCCAGCCATGCTCCAGCCCTTTTTGTTTATATGACATTAGAAAGTGACGGATATATTTTAGTCCTAGGTTTAACTATACTTGACTTACACCTTATTTATTAATAAGACGGTTTAAGTTTACGTTATAGATAACAAATAAGTAGTAATGTTTTATCTGTACCTATTTATACACTTGTTATACGTGCCAGTTGGCGCAGTTGGTTAAGGTTCACCTTACGCGCCGCAGGTCGTGGGTTCGATTCCCACACAGGACATGTATTTGTGTGCATGAACATGTCTGTATGTCCTGAGTCTGGGTGTAATTTACAAATAAAAAGTAGTATATGTATTATATCAGTTATCTGGTTTCTATAGTACAAGCTCTGCTTAGTTTGGGATCAGATGACCGTGTGTGAGGAATGTCCCAGGATATTTATTTATTTATTTTTATAGTAACCGTCTTCGCATGCGGATTAAACATTTGACACAGTTTGTTCCGGCCTCCTTACTTACGTAGTAAATTTTTAGTAATCTGTGTCCTAACCTACGGAACGGCTGGACCGATTTTAAGGAGACTTTCACAGGTAGATAGCGTATGTTATAAGAAGGAACTTAGGCTACTTTTATTTTAGAAAAATAATAACGGGAACCCCGTTATTATTTTTCTAAAAATCCCGCAAAAAATTCAAACTGTAGGTACGCGCAGGTGAAACTGCGGGGGTACCAAAATAATGCACACTATAAATGAATAATGTGTAGATAGCAGACTCTCACTATACTGACGATCTTCAAAACAATAAGCCTTGATTTTATCTCTAAACTAACACTCCGCCCCGCCGTTTTACCTGCGTCCTCTTCTTTACCCACTGGATGGAGGGATGGAATTTCTAAAATCCTTTCTTAGGCTACAAAAGGAACTAATGTATTCCAATTTTTGAGTTAATACAGACGTAGTAAAATCCTCCCCTTAAAACATTATTACCCCTTTTTGCCCTACTAGGGGTCGATTTTCGCGAAACCCAAAAACACGTGTTTTTTTATGTTTATACGATGTATTAAAACCGTGTTTTAAGTTAATCGGACCGCGCGGTAGGTTTATTCCATACAAACTTTAACACCTCCTAAACCCCCTTTTAGGGGTAGTTTTAAAAATCTAATAATGAGAAGCTGTATTATTTGATTAAATAAGTAATAGTGCTAAGTTTCAAATTTATAAACCCAAGGAATAAGATTTTTCAAGAGAAAAAGAGCGCGACGGACTGAGCGAGCGTTGAAACATGACGTCACACGCATCAAGTACCGGGCGGTCGAATCCGGCGTCGCGCGCTCATTTAAAAATTCTATATCTCGGAAAGAAATTGTCGTATTGAAATAATTCTTTCACATATATTTTTTATTTTCTACAGAAAATTTTCGCTTTTTGCTTTTTGCGCTTTTTAGCGTATTTGGTTTATCGTTAATCAAATCCTGGCAACATCTAAAAGATTTTTATATTTTCTATGATGGCAATGGACACAAACGCCATCTTTATAAAAATGGCTGCCTTGTTGTTGGCGACTGTTGGGTGCTTGTTTGAAAATTAGTGTTTGTTTCTTTCATTATTATGATTTCAATATATTGTTAGTGTAAAATATAGTGTATTTGAACGTATGAGTTAATTATCTGGTAAGTTTTAATCATTTAAACTGTATAATATTGGGATAACGCAATAACAGTTCAGCACAATGTGAGCTTCTCTTGTTGCGTACAAATATACCCTGTATTACAGTGATCCATGATTATTACTCGAGAAAATGGATTCCTTTATCATTCAGCATTGAAACTCAAGGTTTAAAATAAGTCGATGTGCATATTTACTTATGATGTGACCTTAGTAGAGTAGGTAGGTACGCTGGAACAACAAAAGAGAGATTTAGCGATTCTATTGTTGCAAGTAATGTTCTCGATGGCTTATTTTTTCCATGTAACCGTAATCCGTAAATTACTGTCTTCAAAATAAAGTAATGATGAGTTGTAAAATGTAGGTTGAATGAACGTTGACACGTAGTTTTACAAATAAATAGTACGGGTCTTTCTCAAGCCCGTTTATTACGTGTTACGATGAGCTACTAAAGTAGAGAAACGTAAATTGCCCTACATTACCATTTTATATGTTAATGTTACTTATAATGTGATTGTTTGTACACAAAACATGATAACTATGATGCAAAAAAAATATGCTTCAGTTTAACATGGAGATAGGAGATTAAAATCACACCCAAACATTCTTGCACAACATCTGATGGACACAGTAAAACCAAATAAGAGACTAAAAAGAAAAAATCAACAAGACCTGATCTAAGGCAGTACAATTTACGAGGGCATGTCAATGGATATGTTCCTCTAAAGCTTACCTCACGCACTCAACTATTGCTGAATGTCTTAAAAAGACAGCTTGCAATAAAAAAAAAAAGTTTAACATATTGACACAGTTCAATAAAGAATACTGTTAGTTTGAGGGTTGTCAAGCACCATGAACTATTTATTTATGATATTTCTTAGCTTTTATACCTTTAAATGAACTATTTCTAGGTTTAAGTTAACCGCAGAGAAGATATTATAATACAAAATTACCAATAACATAACAATAAATAAATTATCTGTATAACAAATGCCTATTGGAACAAGGACAAATATGTGTAAACATTGTGCAATTTTCTCCCACCTTATAGATCCAAATATTGCAATATCACACAAATCATAATAATATATGATAAACATTCTGCCGGCATAAAATCTCGTTATTTCAATAAATAGTTTAAGAGTAAATTTCACTAAGTGTATACATATTTACGTCCTCAGCTGTACATGCAACTTTCTTTTCAGAAAAGATGTATCTATAAGCTTCTCACGCCTTTTTTACAATATACTGTTTTGTAAAAATGGAGGGACAGTATCACTAATAATAATAATAACTGTTTTGTATACTTTGTTTTTATGTTTGGCGAGATACTAATCATCATATGATTAGTATCTCTTGTACTATTTGTTATCAGGGTCAATGCAGATCATGTAAACATCCATAATTTCAATCAACACTGTAGTAACCTGTTTCGTCCAGCCTAACAGTAGTTGTACTAGCATTACTATAAAAATGAGTATGTCTGTTAAACTTACAGGAGTCTTTTAAGGTCATACAAATGACATTAAAGGACTTTTATATAGATAGGGTATGTAAAGTAAACAAAAGAAAACATGTGAAATATAACTAGAAAGATGAAATATTCTAGAACTTTTCCAACACATATACAATATATGTTTTATGTTGCCTGGGGTCTGTTGATATAGTGAGAAAATAAGAAATAAAAATATGTTTTAAAAATTGCCAACCCTAGTACCCCTACTAACCATCTGTATATTTAAGAGTGGTTCTCACAGTGCATAGTTTCTTTCAACACTTGATACCAAAATTATAATCAAACTAATGTTTTTGTGTATATGAATGACACTGTTCTCCCATGCTACATGTTGAACATGAATTATTGTTATTTATAGACGAGAAGCTTGTAAGCTGATGTGTCTATTTCACACAGTGTTGAAAGTGTTGTTAATAACGATAATTTATATAAATAGCTTAGTTAGGTAGCTGAGCAGAGAGATGTGGTGGTAAATCAACCTTTTCCAATAGTAATTTGCAAACATTGCAAGATATAAAAATACTGTATGATAATCAAAATTATTTTATTCAAATAGGCTTTCACAGGCACTTATGATCTGCAGGTTGCATTTACTTTGAAGAGCCGGCAATAAAATTGGCGATTAGTCTTTTAAAGAAAGCTTAGGTCGATTCATTACATAATATTTACATTTTAGCCCCAATGACAAAAATCTAACTACAACAAATAAAACATTACTTATTTTGTTTCAGGTCTGTTCCGGTGGTTGAACCCAACAGTTGCAATTAGGAGAGCATTTCCATCTATAAATGATTTCAGCAACCACCATTAGAATAAGTCCTATAATCTTATAAATTTAAGGCTTTATATAAGTATTAGTATGTCCAAGATGTGGCCCGCGTCGCAGTATTCCCACACCAACATGCACCATCAGGTGGTCAAGGCTAATGAACATCAGAATCAGCAGAATTTGAAGACGTTGGGAATGACCTCCGCTATCTCTATGGCAGGTTGGTACTTAATCATAGATGTCAGATGCATTTTTTAGTATATCGCCAGGTTGACAAACAGGCAGACGGGCCACCTGATGGTAAGTGGTCACTTTTGAAAATTTGCAATACCAGGAGGGTTGCCAATGTGTTGCAGACCTTGATTTTTGTCTTGCAACACCAGAGGCACAAGGGCGGATCCAGCCTTCAGGTCAGGGGGGGGGGTCACACACTTATATCCAGCTTCCATGGGTTTCAAAATACACAATACTATAGCTGTTACTCGCAGATTCACACGAAAGTAGAGTACATTTGTAAGACTTTTCAAAACGGTACATTAGTTCTAGTGATTACGTCCTACAGAAAACTTTTGACAAAAAAATTTACCATCTTCAAAATAATTCGTCGCAATTTTTTTGTCAAATGTTGTCAATCAGTCCTACAGGGCCTTGTTTATTAAGAACTAGAGCACCCAGCGAAGATACCCTGCTGGTTCGAAATCTTAAAAGGGTTTTTAGATGTTTCTTAAGTATCTCAAGAACTAGAGTACCTACCTATAGATGACGACCTGTTCTGACAGGGCCATCTAAGAACCTTTTATCGCTATAATCTGATATAAGACGACAAAATTTGACAAATAATAGTGACACATTTTGTGAATTTGAGAGAGATTGAAAAGTGACCCTGACAGGAAGAGCCATTCATTCTACCTAACAAAAATCTTTGAGGCCCAGGGGGGTCATGACCCCCATGACCCCCCCCCCCCTGGATCCACCCTTGCAGAGGCAGCAGTTATGTGTTGTCGCTCCTGAAAAAATCTAAACAGTAAATTTAAGCCTAGTAGTAGTAGGGTGGGATATCCCTCGGATAAGCGGGTGAAACCGCGGGGCGCAACTAGTAAGATAAAAAAGTATGTCGCTCGTGTCTTACGTCCACTGCTGCCGCACGTTATTTATATCATATTTAAAGTACGCTAAGGTTGAAATTACTTTGAAAAAGCCCCCGTGGCTGCACCCCGTATTGTGTGGCTTACTCCTAAGACCGAAAATGGCATGTTTACTGACTAACACATTCTGTTGGGCTTAACTGCGCGAAGCGACATCCTTTCGTACATTTGATGTGTTCAAATTAGACCTTATAAGCTATATAAAAATGCAAATCTTCATCCAAACCAGGTCCAAAACCCATAGACATTGAAAAGACAAATGAACTGAAAGACTCCCTTGTACCCTTCGGAGTGTTCGAGTCTGAAGCAGAGATGCACCATCGTATGGAAGTCCTCGGCTCCTTACATCGTCTGGTGAGGCAATGGATCCGCGATGAGTCTAGCAGGAAGAATATGCCATTGAGCGTTGCTGATACTGTTGGGGGGAATATTTACACATTCGGGTCTTATAGGCTGGGGGTAAGTGGTTTTAGATACTTGAAATATATAATTTTAATTAATTTAAAGTAGTAAAGAGTAGATGAGGTAATTATTTGCATTTTACCTTCCATTTGTATTTTTAACCCACTGACCTTAATATTGTAGGTCAGTGTATATTTGGAAATGATTTTTATGTAATAATGTTAATTGGAGTATTTTTGAATAACATGTGTTTTCTCAACCTTACAAATCTGGGGGCACGGGAGTGCCCCCCGCCAAGACAGCCAAGCGAAGCGAAAGGGCACTACCTACCTTTTCTCGAAGCGCTTCGTCGTTTTTTTGAACCCTCATAACTTGGGTTTGGATTATACCAGATAAACAAAATTCTCGGAACATGATGTCAATAGTGAACTTATTAAGTATATTAAGTTTCAATAACATAGCTCTTATACTTTAGATTTTATTGATATCTAAAAAACCCCGATTTCGTCACTGACTCACTGATGATCATCAAAACTCATAGGGTACTTCCTGAAGTCCTAGAAAGCTGAAATTTGGTATGTAAGCTTGTATTAGTACACAAACAACAACAAAATTATAAAACTTGGAAATTTCAAACAAAAAAAAAAAGAAGTGAAATCCCACCAAAAACATTTTCATGTAAAATGTTGCCGCCAAGACATATGGCTCGTACTGTCAAAAAGTTATCAGATCTCATGTAGAGCCAAGCTTATAACTACATGCACTTACTCTATAAGCCCTAACTTCACAACCTCTACACACTGTAGTCAAAATTTGTGGCTTGGCCGTTTCAATACTACAAGAACTATTGAATAACAAAAAAAGCAATGAACAGTGAACACATTTTTCACCTTACTCCCATGTGACGGTAGCGCAATCTCAGTAAGTGATGATGTGGCCGAAGGTGGTAAGCACAAAGCCTAGAAGGAACTGGCTCTCAAGTGCAGCTGTCGGAACACACCGACAGGTGCTTGGTGACAGATTTTCAACTTGAGAGTGGTAGCCAGCCGGGTACAAAGTACCCTACCACCGTGCTATGTTTTCCTTCACCGAAAGCTCGAGCTCACTGTGGGATTCGAGCCCGGGACCTTCGTCTCGGCATCCAATGCCACTGAAGCGATGATAGCTTTAATGATACTGATTGAGTGTTACCCTCAGATGAGTATATAGTGGTCTTGTTATTTGTAGGTACATCACAGAGGAGCTGATATAGACGCGCTGTGCGTGGCCCCGCGGCACATTGACAGAACGGATTACTTCGCATCCTTCTATGACTTGTTGAAAATACAGCCGGAGGTATGTTTTATATTTAAGAAAGAAAGAAAAAAAAGTTGTATTCCAGACAACACACAACATTACATTTACCGCTCAGAACTATCCTAACTTCCTAACTAATATTATAAATGCGAAAGCGAGTTTGTTTGTTTGTTACGCCTTCACGCCTCAACTACTCAACGGATCATCATAAAATTTGGCATGCAAATAGGCTATGGTATTGAGAAGGACATAGGCTCTTTATCCCGGGAACGCGGGTGAAACCGCGGGGAACATCTAGTTTGAATACATCGTAAAACGTATTTTAAGGTGGCCCTCTGTGGCCGGCGCAACTTCAACGCAAGCATAGTCTAAAAGCTTGTTGTTTCATCTAACGTAATGTTTGACTGCGAAAAAAGAGAGACAGCATCAGAGCCGTCGGTTATCAGTCGGTAAATTCCGCTGATCACTCGCGGCCGCTTCGCTAGGTCGTCATTCATGATTTCGCATTCATAAAACTTGTTCCAGGAGTATACTTCTTGTGAAAAAATCTTACAAGTTTGTGAAAAAAAAGTTAGTTATTTAGAATCTCCAATACATTTGCAAGCCTGGTATCTAAATGTTTTCTTTAATTTTACAATTTAAAGGTACATTAGATATGGCCAAAGTTCAGGCAAAAACGCTGTTTTTCGGAGGCTTTGACTGAATTTGTTTCACACTCTTTTTAAATTACGCCTAGATACACGGCTAAATATAGTGCACAAGATACTAATTTGTTCAAAACATCGAAAAATGTTTAACAACGCCATGATAAGTACAGTGGTTTTGTATGAAAAGTATGACGAATTGAGTCTTCTTAAGATACTCTTTTTAAATCTACATAAGAGTATGCCTTGCTGAGTTTTGTGATGTTTAATTTCAGGGAACTCTTCTCAGTTTCAAGTGGAAGTGTCAATTCTTACATTACTTACTGCCATACTCAGAAACGTCAATTAAGGGTCCGTTCACACATACCGGCTCGGAGAGAAGAGCATATTTTGATACGCGATTCAAAATAGATTTTAGGATTTTGTTAGCGTTAGGACGGCTCTCCAGCATTCAATGTATATGAACGGACCCTAAGTGTAATAATTCGTTATCTCTAGACCTTGAACGATTTAACCTCTGGACGTGAAGCAAGACAAATTAGTATGAAATCACGTTCAACCAACTTTTGCGGGGGGATGTCACTCTCACAAAGATCTATTTTACGTAATTATTACAACGAATGCAGAATCGTGTGTATTTATACTTCACGCATACTACTATTTTTATTTGTGTGCTATATATTTGTACTATTTTTGCATAGCACGCTCTCCTTTTCTAATTACAACAAATACGAAATTTCTTTACGAACTACATACACAAAATTCACATTTACACTAGTGCATGACACAATCGATACGGTAAGTCGATGAACGAATGAACGATTTTCGGTACGGTATAGCAAGTAACATAATAATTTTCCGTCTATTTGCAATAAGTCATATATTTTATTTATTAGTTATGGTTTGCTAACTTTTTAGATTATGGCATCTTACTGATATTATAAATGTGAAAGTTACTTTAAGATATCGATGTTTGAAACTAATCATGTATAAACAGCTAAACTGATAAATATGGCAAGAAATAGGAAAAAAGCCGTAGAGCGGAAAGTAGTAGTAAATCATTGCTAATACGTAATAATAAAACAACTTGACCTATTATGTTGACAATTTGTTCTGTTTGAAGGGGCATGCTACATAGATATTTTTTAGACAATAGGGATCATGCATTTAATTTAAATTAGTGGTTTTCCCAATGGACAGGTAGCAAACAAGCATACGGCCCATGCTTGTTTGCTACCTAAATAGTATTAAAAAAAAAAATATATTCATATAATGTATTTAAAGAGAGCTTTGTATGGAACCCTAATGCCCATTTTCGCCAACAACTCTTAAATAATAAGTAACCCTTAGGCGCCGATCCCGCAGAGATAGTTCTGGTGTTCCGAGTTCTGCATTCCGTGTTGACTATTGTGCACACAGCAAGCAGTCTAGAGTTCTAGAGTTCTGCAATATTCGCTACTGATCGCACATCATACATTATTTTTACTTTCAAAGGCCCCACATAGCTTACAGTCAACGCGGAATGCAGAACTCGGAACGCGGAACTCTAGAACTTTTCTCTGTGGGATCGGCGCCTTAAGGCGGCCCTCTGTGGCCGGCGCAACTTCAACGCAAGCATAGTCTAAAAGCTTGTTGTTTCATCCAACGTAATGTTTGACTGCGAAAAAAGAGAGACAGCGCCAGAGCTATCGGTTATCAGTCGGTAAATTCCGCTGATCACTCGCGGCCGCTTCGCTAGGTCGTCATTCATGATTTCGCATATCATAAAACTTGTTCCAGGAGTATACTCTTGTGAAAAATAAGTTAGTTATTTAGAATCTCCAATACATTTGCAAGCCTGGTATCTAAATGTTTTCTTTACTTTTACAATTTATAGGTACATTAGATATGGCCAAAGTTCAGGCAAAAACGCTGTTTTTCGGAGGCTTTGACTGAATTTGTTTCACACTTTTTTAAATTACGCCTAGATACACGGCTAGATATAGTGCACAAGATACTAATTTGTTTAAAACATCTAACGAAAAATGTTCAACCATGCCATAATAAGTACAGAGGTTTGGTATGAAAAGTATGACGAATTGAGTGCTCTTAAGGCTAATTAGGTAACACTTAACGCTAGTTTTATTTTCAACGATATTTAGGTAACACCTACATTAAAAAAAACTTGCAAGTTTGAGGTGGTATATAAAAGAATTTGGAAATGTATACTCTAATAAATAGATATTTATACCTTTATGGTTTATAACTAACCTATAGTAAAGTTTAACATAGACGTAATCAGGTAATATATTGCGTACGCAAAATCTTTCATTCGTTTTTATTATTATCGATATTGTTCTCGACAGCGTTAAGCACTAGTTCTAATATGACAATCATGTCATAATAATAATGAATGAAGGATATAAGCCGACTATGTATGAAAGTGATAGTTTTCGGTATTATCACATGGAAGTTTTGGTTTATTTAATATGGTTGGATAATATTTATGCATGATTCGAATTAAAATGATTTTAATGTAAATTACCTGTAAAACTGCAATAAAAATATACTTACTTGTGAAATTAAATATTGCTCTTTCCACCACTATAATTTCTACGTGATTTCACGGCACATTTCGTCATTTTCTCCTAATGTTTTCTCGATGACATTGAATGTTATACTGCGACAACTGTCATTATTTTTTTCAATACCATGCCTAAAAAGCATGGTTCGTGGCGAAAGGGGTGTAGGCGCGGTCACTATTAGGGCAGGTCCAGAGGTTAAATCGTTCAAGCTCTAGACCTGTCCCTTTCTATAGCGATTCTATAAACAAAGATGGAGATAGATAGGCTGAGGTCAAAACACCAATCAGATTCGCGGAATTAGGTGAAGTAAGTTCCGACATGCTTATTCATAGATAACACAACAACACTTATGAGTAATACACAGCTTTACTAACATTATTTATTATTAAAATATGGATGTACAGCCAGCGACAAAAGTAGCTGATTACTTTTGTATAGTAGTACCCAACTAATATGGCGCGTCGTGAATCTTCGTTCGCATAGAAAAGAAAGTATGGCCCCGAAGATTAACGAAAGAATGCTTAAAACTTACAATCAACCTCAGATCACTACTATAAGGTTCATAATACAGTGCAGCTGTTAGTTCCGTCTCACTCGCAAGTGAGGCCCCTCAGCACGGCGCGCGCTAACATGGCGGCAGCTGCCGAACAATAGCGTTTCCCGCGCTTTGAAAATGTATCTTCTGCGCAGGTACATCGGTAAGCCATATTAGTTGGGTACTACTGTACCGTGTCACATTAATTCGCATTATGTATATTAAGTATGTATTTACAAACAAATAGTAGTATTATGTATTATATCAATTATCTAGTTTCCATAGTACAAGCCCTGCTTAGTTTGGGATCAGAGGACCGTGTGTGAGGAATGGCCCAGGATATTTATTTATTAAGCAATTCACAGTTTTCATACAAACTGCCAAGAGATTGTCAATAGGTATAATTAAAGGTTCTAAAATGCCAATCTACTTTTGACGCTTGACCGTACTAACTGATTAAGTTACTGCTTAGTTGAATTACAAACAACAGGAAAATTCAAACATTGTGAAATACTAAAATTAGTTTTAGGAAGTGATTCTTCATAGTTTCGTTTGTTTTGATTACATTGATATATACCCAGATTCTATATGCCCGTTTTGCTTACCAATGGCACTTTTTTTATTGTCAAACTGGGCATATAGATCATTTCGTAAGCTAATTTTACCTGTGATAGCTAATTCCATATGGGAGGGTCTGCTATGCAAAGCTTTAAGGTTTTTGCTTCATTATTAGTAAAGATATAAGAGTCTTAATTTTAACCTATAACGGTCCGCAGAATTATAGAAATCGGCCATAAATCAACCTCATCTATACTAATGTTATTGAACAGAAGTGTTTGTATGTTTGAACACGCTAATCTCCGAAACTATTACTCCGATTGGAAACATTCCTTATATGTTAGTGACAAATCTAAGAAATACCTTTTCCCGTTTATAAATTTCAAAGCAAAAAAAACCTTATTGCATAAACATAAAGGTTATCTGTTACATATATGGTTATTTATAATATCAATGAATAGGAAATATGAGTACTTTTCTTTGTATGTATACATCACGATAACAGAGTGAAACCGCGGCTTCTACCTAGTATTTGTTTTTTTGTGTTTGACCTCAATCTCACCATGGTAAGTGATGATGTGGCCGAAGGTGACACACACAAAGCCTGGAAGGAACTGGCTCTCAAGTGCAGCTGTCGGAACACACCGATAGGTGCTTGGCGACAGATTTTCAACTTGAGGGTGGTAGCCTGCCAGGTTGGTACTACAAAGTACCCTACCACCGTGCTATGGTTTCGTCACGATGTTTTCCTTCACCAAAAGCTCAAGCTTATTGTAGGATTCGAACCCGGAATCTTCGTCTCGGTATCCGATGTCACTACCACTAAACTATCATTGCCTCAAAATACTAATGTATGTTAAAAATACTAATTAACAATGGTATTATTTGTCTATAGGTAAAAGACCTGAGGGCTGTTGAAGACGCATTCGTGCCAGTAATAAAGATGAACTTTGACGGAATTGAAATTGACTTGCTGTTCGCCAGATTGGCGCTCAAAGAAATACCTGGTGAGTTCATTACCTTATCTGTTAACACAGAGTATTAATGGGTCTATGTAGTCGGATTACAAGCTATCTGTAAAATGGTAGTTTGCAGATAGCTTGCAACCCTATCGAGCATGGGCTCGTTTGTGTCGTCTTGATAAGGACTCTGTTTTTTTTTCTTCAATGGCGTCACACGGCTTGTGAAACCGTGGTGTTGCCAATTTCAAGTAATATTATAAGTTCTAGTCACAATGAATCACTTTCACATAGTCCTCAGTCAGTCACCGTCCATAATAGTTATGTTTTAGTACAATGGTGGTCAGGACTCTGGTTGTAGGGTCTGATAATTAAGTTGGTCGACTATTATACAAAAAGGTTGTTTAAAAGTTTTTTAAATTTTATTTATTTTGTTTCTCCCTTTATAATAATAATTCATAATTCCAGACTCATTCGACCTCCGCGACGACACGCTACTAAAGAATCTGGATCAGAAGTGCGTGCGGTCGCTGAACGGTTGTCGCGTGACTGACGAGATACTGCGTTTGGTTCCCGACATCAACAACTTTAGACTCACGCTGCGAGCCATCAAGCTGTGGGCCAAACGTGAGTATTTACATCTTGCTTAAAGAACTAAGTCCCCAACAGTGGGGATGTGTATGATATCACGATTATTTGGTGGTGATCGCAACGATTTTGTTCCAATAAAGATTTGAGTTGAGTAAGAGTAATAGAGAAGAGTTGTTATTATTATCTTTGTATTTCATAACTTACCGCATTTTTATATATTTTTTAATTGTTTGAACAAACTATCTTTTGTTTCTCGAAAATGTATTACCTTTATTTTAATTGTTATCTGTAGAAATCTGTAATTGGGCTTATTTTCTATCAATAATTTTGTTTAGGCCAAAATACCTATAATAATTTTTATAGTAGAAACCTACTCATATTGAGTTTCAATGACGAGCCTCTACTTCCCGATTCCTCTCCTTTTCCCACATCATATGTGAAAGCGAGAAAAGAGCTTCGGGAATCTTCTACATACTTCGGCGACGCATCGCCAAACACGTGTGTGCGAGTAAAACGAGACGCGCGCGCCTCGCAACATTCAGTACGAAAGACGCTACAGAACGAAACGCATGTGAAATTTGTGATTTGTGAAGTGGTGGTGCTCATAATCATTGGATTGCCATAGGAGTTCCTGGTAAGTCCTTACCTTTATCCTGGGAGGCTCCTCGTTTTCCATATTGATATTTTAACGCAAAAACCCACCATTTTTTCTGGTACGCCTTCGAGCGGATTCATTTTGAGTCAGCCATTACAGTAATTTAATTTCATATCAAATCACGTATAATTTCCCGCTTTCTATAGGTTTTATGCCTCTAAATAGGTATATACCTCATAATACGCAAGTCTTATACCTCATAAATAGGTTTTAGACTATATAAATACGATATTTCGTACTCCCGCCATTTTTACCACGCCAATCGTGATAAAAAGTAGTTAGGTATTCAATACCGCCGCCGCTCCTCCATATTTTTAGGACTTAGATTTTATAGGTACCGATTCGTATCTTATTATACGAAATCATATGGTGTACTAATAACCGCAATACGTACTTACTATTTGTACTATTACTACGCATATAATTGCATTCTATGAGCCTTGTCTGTCGACTTGAAATAAACTTTCATACCTATATAGGTAGGTGCCTAAACTGTTGGATATACCTACCTACTTACCTACGTCATTTTACTTTAATTAGGTAATTTTGCAATTTATTATTACGCAATCTTTCACAATGGAAGCTATTGAAACTAAAATTAAAATATTGGAAGCTAAAAATGAAGCTATTTTTGAACAATTATCGTTCTTATATGATTCTTCTAAGAATATTTCCACGTCCGCGAGTGCAGACCTTCGTTCCTCAGAGACATTCATGGCGGACACTGAAATTATTAGTACAATTCGTCATGAATTTAGTGCCAATTTAGATACACTTAACGCGTTAAATATGCAACTTGATCCAGAATATAAGATTGATTATAAAAAAATGATTTCATTTGATACAGTGTACACCCGAATAGAAAGGGTTCGTTCTCTTATCGTCAGTAAGACAAATATTACGTCGAATGTGTCCGCGCAGAATACTATTCCGTCCCAATATAAAGGTCGTATCAAACTACCACCAATTCAAATTCCGTCATTTGATGGAAAAATAGAAAATTGGCCCGTCTTCTTTGAATCTTTTAAATCTAATATACATTCAAATCCTGATCTTTCGAATTCTCAAAGAGTACAATATCTTGTAGGTAAATTAACAGGAAATGCTTTAAAAATCACGGCAGGTATTATACCGTCCGGTGATAATTATAATTCTATTTGGGACAGCTTAGTTCAAAAATATCAAGATAAAAGAGCATTAGGCTCACACTACATGTCTAATTTATTCAATATTAAACCCGCATTAAATAATTCCGCGTCTTTAAATACGTTCATTGAAACTTTCCACGCTTCTGTATCTGCTTTGGAACAGTTAGGTATTGAAGATATGAAAGATTTTATCTTACTTTCTTTAGCTTTAAAGAAGTTAGATCCCGCAACCGCTAATTCCTTTGAAATGTTTATGAGGAATAAAGAAATTCCTTCTTATAAGGATTTTGTTGATTTTATTCAATCGCAAGTAAAAATATTAGACCGCACTTCTACGCCAATTGCTGGCTCCGCGCGAACCGCCCCAGTCGGTAGCAACCTTAATAATCCGCCCGCTTCTCGGTCTCAACCGCGTAATTCAAACACAGTCCACCATGCTTTCCTTGCACGCGATAATAATAATAAAAGCACTTGCTTATTTTGTAATAAATCTGATCACTATCAGATTTTTAATTGTTCATCTTTTAAAGCACTTAATACTAAAGATCGTTTAGATTTTGTTAAATCTAAAAAAGGCTGTGTAAACTGCCTCAGCCTTACGCATACTGCTTCTCAGTGTAAGTCTTCGTATAATTGTAAAACTTGTAATAAACACCATCATTCTCTTTTGCATTTGGATAGTAATTCACAATCGCAACAAATAGTTTCCGACTCGCGTCCCTCTCACTCGGCGCGTCTTGATAATAGCGATAACCGCATCGCGCAGCTTTGCGCGCAGCCGTCCGCCGCCGCCCGCGCCGCGCCGCGACCGCTCCCGTGCGCAGCCTCGCCCGCGCATCCGACCGCGTCTCCTTCTAACGCTACGGACGCTCCGCAACCGGTGTCGCTATGCACCCGAGCGCGAGTTGATAAGAATAATGATAACGAACGCGATTCTTTTAATAAATTAAATCCTTCCCATACTACTTTTATTTATTACTGTACTTTTATCAACCGCTCAAGTTTATGCGTCTAATAAGGACAGTAAATATATTTCAGTTAGATGTTTAATAGATAACGCGTCTCAAAACAACATAATTACAACTGCCTGTTGTAAACAACTAAATTTAAATATAATACCGCTTAGCAATTCTTTTATAAAGGGTGTAGGATCCACTTCGCGTCCTATTCACGGCTACGTTCAATTTAAAATAACCGCGAAAAATAAAAAATATTTTTATAATATTACCGCTCTTGTCGTTGATTGCATTACTGACAGGTTACCGACTGAATATGTTGAGACTTCTATAGTGCAACATTTAGGTAACTTACCGCTCGCTGACCCTCTGTGGCACATCCCCGGAGAGGTCGAAGTAGTTCTCGGGGCACAATTGTTCCCATTTTTATTATTAGGTCAAAAAATTATTGCACCTCCCGCTCCTTCTGCCCTTGAAACCGTGTTCGGTTATATTCTTATGGGTGACGTTCCCGCTAACTCTAATATTAATAAAAATGCATCCACTTATTTTAATACCGCGACTTTTTTCATTTCTGGTCCCAATGACCTTACTATTTCTTTAGATGATTCCCTACTTAAGTTTTGGGAGCTCGAAGAAATTCCCGCACAAAAATTTATGAGCTCGGCCGAAAAGGAGTGTGAACAGCTGTTCTCTCGTAACTTCTCACGGGACTCCGCAGGCAGATATTGCACCGCGTTACCTTTTCGTGAGGATCCTGACGTGTTAGGTGATTCCCGTTCCGTTGCTCACCGCCGTTTACTTGCTTTGGAGCGTACCAAGCTACGCGATCCACAGCTACGCGCTAGTTATAATGAGGTTATACAGGAGTACTTAGATAAAAAATACTTATCTGAAATATTGCCTTCCGATTCTGACGACCATGATAAAGGGTACTTCATACCGCACCATCCCGTCGTACGGCAAGACAAAGAAACAACAAAAGTTCGTATAGTACTCGATGCTAGTGCTAAATGTCACAATGGCATATCACTAAACGATATTTTACATACGGGACCCAATTTACAATCTGACTTGTTTATTGTATTACTGAACTTCCGCTTATTTCCCATTGCTATTACAGCAGATATAAAACAAATGTACCTACAAATTGCTGTTATTGATGAGCATAGAAAATATCAAAAAATATTATTCCGCTTTGATCCCAATGATCCGATCCGCGTATTTCAATTTAACCGAGTTGCATTCGGTCTTAAGTCCAGTCCGTTTTTAGCCATGCGCACTGTGCGCCAGTTATGCTCGGATGAGAAAAACCTATTCCCTCGCGCTGCTGAAGTAGCTTCGCGTGAACTATATATGGATGACTTAGCCACTTCCATTCCTTCTTTAGAAGAAGCTAAAGTCTTATCTCAAGAGCTCATCTCTCTTTTTAAAGCTGGTGGTTTTGATCTCACCAAATGGGCAAGTAACTCACAGGAGTTGCTGGTCTCTGTGCCGCAATCCAATCGGGCTGCTATAGATTTTTCAGACAATGATAACCTCAAAATTCTAGGCCTCAAATGGATTCCTGCAGATGATAGCTTCACTTTTACTACATCTGATTTACACGACAAGTGCACCAAAAGATTCATACTGTCAACAATTGCCCGCTTGTGGGATGTACTCGGATTTGCTGCCCCAGTGGTATTGTTTGCCAAATTATTAATTAAAGATTTATGGAATCTTCATATTGATTGGGATGAAACACCCCCAGACTCTATCGTTTCTCTCTTTAATAAATTCAAAGAGCAATTGCCTCTTCTTTCTACATTAAAAATACCGCGTCATTTAGCCGTTTCTATGGGCTGCAAAACAAATATTGTTGGATTTGCTGATGCCAGTCTTAAAGCATATGGCTGCGTCATATATTTACATGTGACCGATCCTGATGGTAACATACACGTACGGTTGGTGTGTGCGAAATCAAAGGTTGCACCTGTAAAGGTAGTTTCGCTTGCTCGTTTAGAGTTATGCGCCGCTGTTCTTCTGTCAAAACTTATTAAATTAATTAATGAGACTTATAGTGCTCGAACCGCTATTGATAATATATTCGCATTCTCCGATTCTAAAATTACTCTGTCATGGATACATTCATCTCCACATAGATGGAATGTTTTCGTTAGTAACCGCATTGCTAAATGTCAAGAAAATCTTGACCCAAAACATTTCTACCACGTTAGTGGTATAGAAAATCCTAGCGACTGTCTCTCTAGAGGTATTTTACCTGAGCAGCTAGTGTCACATCACTTATGGTGGCACGGCCCGAAATGGTTAAAAGATCCAGTTTCAGAATGGCCTATCACTCCATTTAGTCCCGAATGCTGTGAGGACCTACCTGAATGTAATAGTAAAACGCTTGTTACTTGTACCGCATCCGCTTCTGTTGAGCCTAATTTAATTTACGAGCTTGCTCTGAAATACTCATCATGGAATAAAATATTACGCATAATAGTATACATACTTAGATTTTCTCGCATAATTTCTCGTGATCAAGGTCACAGCCGCATCACAGCTTCTGAGCTAAATAAAGCTGAAGTATATTTAATACGCTCTGTACAACAAGTTCATTTTCAAAATTTATTTAATAATATTCAAAAAGTTAAATTATCTTCCCCTCTTAAAAAACTTGACCTCTTTATAGATCAAGATAAAATTATTAGAATTGGAGGTAGACTTTCAAATGCAAATCTTCCGTATGAAGCTCAGCATCCCGCTCTTTTACCTAAACATGACCACGTTACTCATCTTATTATAGACTATTTTCACCGTGCTCATTGCCATACTGGTGCCAATCTTCTGAGCTCACTGTTGCGCCAGAAATATTGGATACTGTCCGCTAGAAGTGTCATTAGACACAGAGTACATTCATGTAACTTTTGTTTTAAAAATTCCCCTTCATTTCTCAGCCCAAAAATGGCTGATTTACCCTCTTGCCGCGTTCAGGAGACCAAAGCGTTTGTGCATACGGGTGTTGACTATGCTGGACCCATTAAAGTAACATTATGTAGACGCAGAGGTCAAAAGAGCCAAAAGGCATATATTTGTTTGTTTATATGCTTAGTAACCAAAGCTGTACACATCGAATTGGCAACTGATGTGTCATCAGATACTTTTATTTCCGCTTTTAAGCGATTCATTTCCCGTCGAGGACCTGTTTCTTTTCTTTACTCCGATAACGGAACTAACTTTGTCGGAGCTAAAGCTCAATTACAAGAACTACTTACCGATCAGTACCGCATTGAATGGAAAATGATTCCACCCCGCGCCCCACATTTCGGAGGATTGTGGGAATCTAATATAAAATCGATTAAAACTCATTTATACCGTGTTATCGGTTCGCAGCTCCTCACATATGAAGAGCTCCTCACTGTTCTTACCCAAATTGAAACAGTCTTAAATTCTAGACCGCTTTGCATTTTATCTGAGGATCCCTACCCGGAGCCTCTTACTCCCGCTCACTTTATAATGGCTTCACCATTGACTTCATTGCCGCTTCAGAATGTGTCCGAGGAAACCATATCTTTACGTTGTCGGAAACAATTATTAGATCAGATGGTGTGTAGCTATTGGAAAAGATGGCGTATAGAATATTTACATAATCTTCAAGTTAGACAGAAATGGCTCATTGATAAAAATAACATTAAGATTGGTACTGTGGTTCTTATACACCAAGATGATATTCCCCCTTTACGTTGGCCGTTGGGCATAATATCACAAGTTTATCCTGGCAAGGATGGAAATATCCGCGTCGCTTTAGTAAAAACTTCAAATGGATCATTCAAAAGACCCATTGTCAAGTTATGTCCATTACCCTCACAATAAAAATTAATCATACCGCATCTTATATTCAGTACTTTAGTAATTATTATAATCTGTAATTAGTTCTTATAATTAATTATTTTTTCTTTGCATGCAGATAGCCTATGGTATGGAGAAGGATACAGGCTACTTTTTCTCCCGGGAACGCGGATAAAACCGCGGGGGACAGCTAGTTTGTCAATACTTCATGTCAATTTGTCATGTGGAACAGGTTATAGTTGCTAATATTTATGTGACGGTAGCCATTTACCATCAGACTAAGAGTCATTTCCTCTTCCAGGCCACGGCATTTACTCAAACACCCTCGGCTACCTTGGTGGAGTATCGTGGGCTATGCTGGTAGCCCGCACGTGCCAACTGTACCCCAACGCTCTGCCAGCCACATTGGTACACAAGTTCTTCCTCGTCTTCAGCCAGTGGAAGTGGCCGCAGCCGGTGCTGCTCAAACAACCTGATGCTGTCAACCTTGGCTTCCCTGTTTGGGATCCTAGGGTGAGTATTCGAAATTTAGTCTTAAGGCGATGATAGCTCAGTGGTAGTGACGTCGGATGCCGAGACGAAAGTCGCGGGATCGAATCCTACAATCCAATCGAAAACATACCACTGTGGTATGGTACTGTGTAAAACCCACCTGGTTAGCTACCACCCTCAAGTTGAAAATCTCGCTAAGCACTTATCGGTGTGTTCCGACAGCGGAACTTGAGAGCCAGTTCCTTCTAGGCTTTTTGTGTGCACCACATTCAGCGACTTACAATGATGAGATTGTCACAAACACAGGCCTATACATACACAAAAAAAAACAGATTGGTACATTCAGTTTTGATATATGCTTAGATTAGATTATATCGCAAAAACGTTGTATCGTACTATTTGAATTACGTAACTCTCGCACTGTGGCCTAATTCTTGCGCTTTTGACGTGTCCCGTTTCACCAAATGTCTAATACGACCACAGATATACATCTAAATAGATGCCGCAAGTGTATGTAATTCGCGTTTCAAAATCTGTAAAAAAAAATGGGGCCGAATGTTCTTCTTTTGAAACAGTTTCGCGCGGATAGGGAACTCGCATAAGGCTGCATGTCCACCAGAGATGTGTAGCAAGGGATATGTTTAGCTGACAAATAGGATAGCTTCATTTTCACGTAAAAAATCGAATGCCAGCCTAACTAAATCAAACTTGTGACATTATTTTCATACGGATGGAATTGCGGTATCTATTTAGATTTATGTCTGTGAATACGATACTCGTATCGAAAGGGTCTGATGTGTTGTTTTTTTGTATGTGCAGGTGAACGTGTCGGACCGGTACCACCTGATGCCGATCATCACGCCGGCCTACCCGCAGCAGAATTCCACCTTCAACGTCTCCGCTTCCACCAGGACCGTCATCATGGAGGAGTTCAGACTTGGTCATTATAACAATCAACTAATATACACTAAATCAATTGATGCTACATTTCAATCTCACTTCTCACTAATATCTCACTATCTATAAAAGAAAGTCGTGTTAGTCACACTGTTTATAACTGAAGAACAGCTGAACCGATTTGGCTAAAAATTGGTGGAGGGGTAGCTTAGAACCAAGAGAAGGACATAGGATACTTTTTATAGTGTAAGGTAGGGTAGGTACGGCGGTAAAGGAGGGGGCGCGGGTGAAACCGCGGGCGGAAAGCTAATAATATTATAAATGCGAAAGTTTGGATGCATGTTTGTTAATCACGCTTCAATAACTGAACGGATTTGGATGAAATTTGGCACGCTGATAGTATATGTTCTGGATTAACTCATACATCCCTGGTAAACAATATATCCTTCGGGTACGCGGGTGAAACCGCAGAGCGCAACAAGTAGTAATATATTTTGACGCCTGTGAGGGTTCATGAGATACAGTTGTATTTTTCGACTTGTCGAAGGCGTTTGATTTCGTCAATCAGGAAGTTAAATCAGTATGGTATTAAAGACATTGCACTCAGTTTAATTAATTCACACAAGAGTGATGGAATTCACAGGGCTGATGCTTCCTTTGTATCTTCAGTTATCGTAACTCCCACAAGGCTCCATCTTTGGACCTACTTTTCTCATTGTATTTGTTACCGCCAGGTCTAGCCATAACGGACGAGATAATGCTCGGCAAGTGCGGCTGGGAGCGTCTGTTCGAGGCACCCAACTACTTCTCCCGCTACAAGCACTTCATAGTGCTGTTAGCCTCCAGCGCCAACACCGACGACCAGCTGCAGTGGTGCGGGCTCATCGAGAGCCGGATCCGACATCTCATCAGTGAGTTATACAACTAGTTGTGTCGCTACAAGCACTTCATAGTGCTGTTCCTTACAAACTTTACATCATCCCGTATGACATGGGTACGGCAATATACAAAATGCCAAAAAAATACGATTACAATTATGTCATTTTCCGGATATCCTTGATCATCAAGCTTTGTACTAGTACTGCATAAGAGGCACCCCACAGACTTAATTAAAACACGCCATCCGCCCTTCCCATCGCCTACATTTTAAGATTGAATTCTCAACTTTATTGATGGCGTCTATTAGAGTTATTGGTCTGTGTTTTTGATGACAGTATAAATTTCAACTTTTCGGCAAACAGTTTATAAGAGTTTTTTTAGTTAACTGCCCTGTTTGTGTTATTACAGCGACCCTAGAACGTAACCAGCACATAACGATAGCCCACGTGAACCCAGAGTGCTACAACTCGGTGCCACTCAACACTAACAACGGTCAGCCGCTAGCTCTGCCGCCTGGTGAGTACCCAACCTTATAGCTTGCGACTTACTTCATAGTCTTGGTAGAAATGGTAAGTTTTTGGCCTTTGACCTCCTCATAAAGAGCAGGGCCTAACAATGAGTCCAGAAGAAACCTATTCTTGCTGTTGTTGAAATTTATTATTTTATTAATAATATTTTTTCTTTTCTCCAGCTATACAGGTTGTTGTTTTGGTCGGCAACAAGCGACCCAGGAGCGGTAGTACAAAATATATATTCCCCAAAAATGGACTTAATTCCATTAAATACTCTAAATATGTTGAGAAATACCTTATTCAATTTGAAATAAAATTACCGCAAAGTATGGTTACTAGGCACGTGCACATTCTAGAGCTAGGCGCAAGCCGCCATCGCCCCACCCCTTTACTCCCTCGTACTCCCGTTGAGTATTAATGTCTGCATTTTAGCTTATTACATGATTTTCAAAATTTTAATTTTTTTATTTTTATTATTTAAAAAAAATAAAGTATTTGTTTTATATTTTTTTTAGCACCAGTATCATTTGTATTATCGACCCTGAGTCGCTCGTCGCTGACCAAAACAACGACCTGTATATATAAAGTATCTGTTAAATGTCGATATCTATTATTTCTGTGTATACAGGGTTATTTTGCAACCTCTAGCCCAATTTTCAGGGGTTAATGTACTCAATCTCTTTCATAGCTTTCAGTAGTTTTACCAAAATAAAAGTTGATCAAAATGATGAGTACATTAACCCCTGAAAATTTGGGTAGAGGTTGCAAAATAACCCTGTATATATGTTCATTTGTAGAATAATATAGGGAATTTGATGCTGTTTTTACGATTGCTTACAGAGTTCCCTGGTAAAGCGAGTCAAATCACTGGGCGACAGCTAGTTTAAAATACATATTCCAATGGGGTGGGGTAGAATAAACGGGTCTGCCGCACAACTATAAAATTCAAACAAATTTGCTTTGAGAAATTCGACTGTAATACATTACCCTCCTTCCGAGTCAGTCGGGTAAAAAGCAAAAGTGCATGTATGACACTGAAGTAAAAATTGTGATAAATATATGCAACTAAACTTTAATGCATGTTTTTTTATAATATTATTTTCAAATATATTTATATTTGACTGACATTGGCGATGTTTTTAATACGGAACAGTGTGGCAAGCCTGTTGGTCCCTGTTTTAGAACTGATAATAGAATTATATTCATTTTAGGCTCTCCCGTACCCACAGATCCCGCGCCAGAAATCAAAACTAATGAAAATGTAAGTAGACAATGCAATGCAATGATTTTGATGGAATGATTCGCGTAAGTAACTATATGATATTGATGTTTTATTGTTATACAGCTGATTTAAGCGTATTTTGTAATCCTGTTTCTTTTCTCACCTACCCTTATCTGCAGCCTAAAATATGTTACTTAATCATAATTTAACTGTATCAACTGGGTTTATAATATACACTTAAACTGCGAAGACTCGACCAGGAAATGTAATAAACTAATAAAGCAAGTTTCCTGTCGATCTTTTGAATTTGAATCTTATTAATACTTGACTAGTTCGTGTCTGCTGTGTCATATCTATTTGCCCACTGTCTCATCTAAATTTATAAATAGGTATTGTAATGCGACTGATAAACATTTTGGCTGCAGCATCCTTGCCTTTTCACGCACTCAGATACCGCTGTTTATTTGCTTTTAACTGTTTTACCAACATTATAACTTATTATTAATATCTATATTTAATATACTCGACAGGGTGAAGTGATAGCCAACTTCTGCTCGATGTGGTTCATCGGACTGGTATTCGAGAAGACCAATGTGAACGTCAACTTGACTAACGATATCCAGTCGTTCACCAAAGCAGTGCACTATCAAGCTGAGAACACTAATATGTTGAGAGAGGGGATGACTATTGAGGTATGGAAAATCGTATCTAATTTTAAAACTAAACTGCGAGTGTGGATTGTTGATAATCATGGTTCTTCAGCTCATGTTTTTTCTTTTCTATCTAGGTCCTTTAAAAAATAATGGAGTGTCATCAGCAAACAAGAATATATCTGAAGGACCATTTACAAAAGATCAATAATATAAACTCGAAATAGTAATGGCCCTAGTATTGAACCCTGGGGTATCCCCATTTTAACTAAAGAGCCTTTCGATGTTTTACCACTAATTCTTACCTTTTGTTGATGATTACTTAAATAGAATAAAACAAGATCACAAGTAGTTCCACAAATACCATAATATTCAAGTTTTAGAAGCAGAGTAAGGTGGTCAATGCAGTCAAAGGCCACTTAAAAATCTCAAAAAAAACAATTGCTTTTGGTGAATTCTCTCAGGCTATGTTAACATTTTACGTCAGGTGGACTGTGCCGTATCCTAGTTGGCCACGTTAGTTTATTTTTTTCTGTTATAACTACTTCATGGCAATCTGTTTATGAACAATAAGTGTCCGATTTAATTTTGTGGGAATAGTCTGGGTTCAAGAGAGATTACGTACAGCTCATTCTTAGTTGAATCTAGAGATCAGATTCGGGATGCTATCAAAGTCAAAAGCCATTTATTCAATTTAGGCCTCAGAAGGGCACTTATGAAGGTCACATTTACTGAAGTTACCACCGGTTCGGAACTCGGCCTTCAACTGAGAAGAATCCGACAAGAAACTCAGCAAGGTTACATTTTTAAATATCTGTCTCTTTAGTCTTCTAAATTGAAGACTACCATTCCCTCGCAGTTGACAGGGGAGCTCATTGATCATGTATATCGCTTCTGGTAATTCTTGCCGAAACCTGCAAAGTGAGGCCATGTTTTTTTTTTTTTATACCACTAAGGTGGCAAACAAGCATACGGCCCGCCTGATGGTAAGCGGTTACTGTAGCCTATGGACACTTGTAACCGACCCTGCAGAAATGCACCCTTTTTGAAGAACCCCATGCTGTACTCCATTGGGAAAACCACGGCGGGGAGCTCATTCCACAGTCTGAGCGTCCGCGGAAGGAAGCTCCGTTGAGCCCGCACAGTACGAAACACTTCTGTTTTCGATGTGTGAGGATGGACTCCCTGTCGATGGCGAGAGTTGCGATGGTGGAAGGAAGCCGTGGGCATCAAGTCGAATAATTCTTTAGAACACTCCGTTGTACAAGCGGTAGAACACACATAAGGAGGCAAAGTCTCTCCTCAGACTGAGGGGCTCTTAGCCGCTTGTAAGCTCGGGATCGTAGATGTTAGTGATTCTTTTTATGTCCAGGCTCGACACGTCCGCCGCAAGCAGCTGCACCAGTACCTGTCGGCGTCGCTGCTGAAGCGGGAGCGAACCACCTCCGGCCCCAAGCGCAAACACGACCCCCCACTACCTAAACCTACCAAGAAACCCAAGAGGCTCTCCGAGAGCAGCGTTAGTATTATACATTCATCTACCTATTTTAATAGTCTGGGAATATATCTGATATCCAGCAAAATTGTGTCCATTCTGGTGAACTAATAATCCGGAAAAACAGCTTAAAACTTAGGCTCAAGAGCTAGATTCCATAATCTTTTTTATGCGATGATAGCTCAGTGGTAATGTCGTTGGATACCAAGACGAAGGACCCGGGTTCGAAACCTACGATGAGCTTTCGGTGAAGGAAAACATCGTGAGGAAACCATAACCTGGTGGTATCATACTTTGTAGTACACATCTGGCTGGCTACTACCCTCAAGTTGAAAATTTGTCGCCAAGCTCCTATAGGTTTGTTCCGACAACTGTCCTTAGAGCCAGTTCCTTCTAGGCTTTGTATGCTTACCACTTGCGGCCACATCATCACTTACCATGTTGAGAATGCGGTCAAACTCAGGCCTATTCACAGTAAAAAAAAACTAGTTACCTATCAATCCCTAGAGGATTGCTGCTAAAATGCTGGATTCCATAACACTGACCTAAAATTCACTGTATCGTCCACAGGCCGACGAAGTAAGCCTTCTCTCGTACAACGAGGACTCAAACTCGTCCAACATCTGCGAAGTGAGCATCCAAAACGGCGCAGCCGGCAACCACGCGCCGGAAACAGCCGACGCGAGCCGAACAAAGCCCAGCGAGAAGGCCGAACAACCTCCCTCTACGTCCAACACTATAGCGTGCACGTAGCATTACGAAGAATGGCGTCAACGGTTCATATTCGGAACCACCAACGTCAAAATACATAAAGCTAAACGCGTTTAAAGTGACACATTGTGAAGTGACAAAAGTGACAAATTGAATGTCTATTTTAAACGATTTTATGGTAGTGACAGAATTGTGATTCAATTTGTGTGATAAAAGGTTGATGTTTTTTTTTGGTGCAATTTATTGTAAATGTCTCATTTTGGTGTTGTGTACAATGTGTCATGTTTGCTGAGGCGGCGCGCGAATTTATTTGTGAATTTATTGACGTTCTCGGTGAGTCGTTTGTGTGGTTTTGGGGTTGTTTGTCTTACATAAATGGTCTTTCGTTGTATCACGCATCTAAGCAGAGGTACACAAATCGCTCAAACCTGGTGCAAACTTATTTTATGGAATATAGCCAAATTGAATATGCAGCTTAAAAAGCTCTTTCGTTTACTGAGAAGGTTGACATAAGCTGTAATAATAGATTTTGGGCAAATGTGTCTCAAGTTATATTTGCACCAGGTTTGCGTAAAAAATGATCATCCATTTTTGTCAGTTTTTTTAATTTTGACACATAAGGCAGGCAATACCCAAAACGGTGACTTGTAAAAAAAACTATTTTATATTTAAACTGGTATTGTCTTTAGATATCGCACGGAGACACCGTTTACATCGTCGTCAATGCGTAAGTTTACAATATTATTAGAAAATGAGATTGATATAAAAGAAAAAGATAATGAAAAAAGTATGCATAGTATATGTGTCAATAAAAAAAAAGAAAAAATAGTGAATAAGGCACTGTCTTACCGCCGACGAGTAAGCGATTAGAATTTGTATCATATAAATTCTGTATATTTTTTTAATGAATGATGATGTAAGTATGGCCTTCAAACCCTATATTAATCTAACAGAAGGGTAAAGTCACATTGTCCCTACTGCTAAGCGGTACCATGACATGTTTTTATAAATGTATCACTGTAAAGCCGGCTTTTGACTATGGGATATAATATAATATATATTACATCTTGAGATATAATATTTTTATTGCTCGTCATAAATTTTGGCACACTTGTCGGCAGTCAGACAGACCGCTAAAATGATTAATTAAAATCATTAGGGTATATAATTATATATTTATGTGTAAGTTATGGGGTGTTTATTTGCAGATCGCTCGACGTTGGAACACCATGACTACGGCAAGTAAGTTCCGGTTAAGTCACATAGGGTCTTTGCCGTTTGCAAGAAAACTTGTTGAAATTGACGAATTTAATATACATATTTCTAATTTTAACATGAGATAGAATATAAACTTTATTGTGCTAAGAATTTGGTTTGTCATAGAACATACAACTCATGCTTTTAGAAGCTAAAATAAGAGTGAGCGCCTTAGAGGACATATGCAGCGATGCAGTAGCGATCTAGCACCGCTGTTGCATCGATGAAAACGTCCGAATCATCCAACTTCGGGAAAATCACAAGCTCTTCGTACGTTTGGTCGCGTCCCTATCGCCGCAAATTAATTGAGGACGAAGGCCCTTTTTTCAAAAAAAGTATGTTCTATGTTCGACTCGAATGGATTTTTTTAACCTTTTTTTAAGCAAATAACTTGTTCGTAATCTTGTTCGTGGGCCGCAAAAAAGTATTTTAATGTCTCATGCTAAAATTTACGAAGAATAATTACTTCTATGAAAACCTCAATTTTTCTCCACAATTACTTGCGTCATTTCGTATGGTACTCTCTAGGGCAGGGTACCCCGCCCTTCAAGTTGATGTTTTGTCGCCTAGCCCTTATTTAACTTAACGGGTTAACTTAATTAACATTAAATATAAAAAGAAAATTCTTAAAATGCAAAATGTCTGTTCGTCATGTTGACAATATGAATAATTTGTCAAGCAAGTACTACCCGTGCGCGATAAGTTGAGACTCCCGCTCCACCGCCCGCTTCTCCTGTACTTCCCCGATGGCGCCCGTATTGTACTGCGACACGACTGACGTCATCGCGCACAGGTCTCAACTTATCGCGCACGGGTAGTACTTACCAGATAAATTATTATTCATATTGTCACCACGACGAATAGAAGTTTTGGATTTCAAGAATTTTTATTTTATATGTCATGTTAGTTAAGTTAACCCGTTGGTCCTCGCATGGTACGCGCGTCCTATTATAACAATTGTTTTCATTGTTATTTTTTTAACCGTGATATAAAGGATAAAACACTAAAAACTTGACTTGAAGTTTTAAACTTTTAAATTGTCTCCTTAACATAAAGGTGTCTCCTGCCCGATACCTCAAAATATTCTAGACCTGCAAGTCGACTGCTCAAGTTCGATATCGAAGCCAATTTAATAAAGTCTGACGGTTCAAAAACTGTTGTCTCTCCTTGATCATGCTTGTGAGAATGAGATAAAAGACTAAATTTGCTTCGAGTTCGAATCTGTAACGCAATCAACCTGCAGAAGTAGTGACTTGTTCTATCACTCACATAGATACACAAATTACTTGGCGGGTTAAATACCACTTGCCAAAAATACGGATAATGTGTTTAAAGTACTTAATTTGTATGATTATTTTTTCTTGCAAACGGTTTGATAGTACAAAGCGAAAGGAATTATTGTTATTATTTATAATTATTATTGAAATTTGTTTTTGATACTTCGTTTCGTATTTTTTATTATAGCCTGCGTTTTGTTACACCACAAGTCGATGTAAAATTCTAGGTAATATGAAGATAAGAGGATAATATGGACAGGAGATATATTCTGTCGGTGTCAACGATAGCCAAGCGATACGAACAAACTACGTGATTATGATTCGGTGGTATCAGGATTCGGAGGGCGTAGTGAAAAATGTTATACTATCGCCTCGGGAAGGTCCTGTATGAGGAGAAGCGACGTAAGAAACTCCTCATGGGCCCGATAGGTTTATTGTTGTAATTGCACAATTATCACTTCACTTACTCTCCAGAAATGGGTGAAATAGCAACGGCACTGAGGACACATAGGTGCGCACAGCTCGAGAGCTTCTGATAGACTTGATCCAAAGTAATCACTACGTTTTTACGCATACCCTCATAAACGTAATTGTGTTGCTAGTATTGTACTACAATCCGTTAAACTATGATAATGACATGAGCCAACCAAGTCGGACCAATAATTCGATTCTTCGATTGAATTTGTTCAGACGGGCATTTTTCGTCATTCAACCTAATATTCGAAACCCTTGTCATAGAATTTTGTAACTGATTATAAAAAATACATTTGAAGTTAACCGTGATGTGGTGATAATGTAACGCAGGTCGTGTTTTAAATATTTCATATGTGAAAATTGTTTGAAATTGCAAAGTATTCTTATTAAAAATGCAATTTTTCATAAGCTTTTAATAGCTTTCTATTATAAAATCTATAGTTAAACTTAGCCGATCTAAATTCCTTCGTTTTCACGTGTGAATAGAAAGCATTTTCGCACGGATGCGATGTCTTCACATAGTTAATTAAAATTAATGAATAAAAAACGAAATGATTCCACCTAGATATTAAGACTCAAAATGTAGTTGATGGTAAGGACTTTCTCGGTAATTTGTAAGTTGTATATAACGATAGCCAATTGATTATTATATATGAAAATATATATCTGGAAAAAATAAATTAAAATTGACAAAAAAAAGAAATAAATGTATATACAAAACGGATTATTGTTTCCTTTATCCTTATACCCCCTCTGTTTAGACTAGATTTATACTATGTCATATTTAAAGACCGGATTATATGCAACATAAAAAGCTTGTTATATGCATGAAAAATGCTTGAAATATGCATGAAAAATGCTTGAAATATGCATGAAACTTGTCAGAATATGCATGAAAATTGGCAGAATATGCGAAATTATATGATAAGTTAAGGAACCCAAAAAATAAAAGTACATAATTTTTTTTATTTCAAAATCGGCTTACAGTTACATTATCATTACATTACATTTACAATATTTAATATTTTTGTAAACGTAAACTATCAAGTATTGTTCCAAAAGTTCAGTGGTAAGATTGTGTCTACGAAAGTGGAAAAGGATCGCTCCACATAAACTGACGTATGCAGGCAGATTTGAACTCGGGTGCTATGTTAGCACATAGGTCGCTCGCTCGATAAATATTGTAAATGTATCGATAATATGCATCATAACTAGATCTTAGGTAAAATATGCTATTACCGTTGAAGATCGCTGACATATGGAAATGCATATAATCCGGTCTTTAGTCATATTAAATAATATTATAAAAATACTAACAGAAAAAATCTAACATATCGCCATGCTGCGACAAAATTAGGAACTAAAATTGTCTTAAAAGTGGCGCCCTCATTTCTGGTAAATGTTTTTGAGCAGGCTTTAACTATACTACAGACAGACGGTATTTCTTTTAGTATAATAAAATAAGTATATAAAGTAAAATAAACCATCAGAAAACTTGTAAATATGATTTATTTCTCAAATATATCTTCATGACCTGAGTAACAGGCATTTTCTGGACAAGAGGCTTGCTATATCAGGGTTAGGTACGTCTGCTACAAAGAGTATAGTAACTATACCAAAAGGAAAAGAGAGGTAAGTCGACCTCAAAAAACGGCCACGAAGAAAGTGGTGCCTCTATGAAACTTTATCAGAACTAAAGATGTGGAGATATATATACCTAGTTATATTGAATATAGATGTACATTATATGTACGCACGTACATATAATCTACCGCTGTATTTTTCGATTGAAATGGGAGTGTACTGGAAGACGATCTTACACCTGCAGCCAGATTTGCATTTAAAATAGAAAACAAAATAATACCATTGAGACCCAACTGCCATAGCAGAATGATTCTAAATTTACTGATAATAAAAACAATGAAATGCAATTTAATCAGGCTGGTGGTGTCTGATTGCCTATAAATTTATAATAATAAAACCAAATCATTAAAATTACTTGTTTTATTATTCATTTAGGCATAAATCAATCAATAATCGGTTTACCAAGTACACTATTTTTGACATCAAAATAAGTATAAGTAGCTTAGACAGGGTTGCGCAAAATACATAGTTTGCTTTATGTATGTATAGTTATAATACCAATTACTTTCTTGCAAGTATTTGAAATATAAATTAAAAAGTACAGTATTTTAACCTTTTGTATTTAAAATTAAATTAATCAAAGATTAAATACATTCATCGCAATAAATTGCCATATAATCTAGGACAGTAGTTCCCAAAGGTCGCGGCCCATTAGTGGGTCACAAGCGAATATTGAGTGGGCCCTGAAAACTCCTTCATTCTTATAGTTATGCCTCATTTTCCTTCATGAAAAACAAGAAGTGAGTCCCGAATTTGGAAGTTCTTGTCAGGTGTGTCGCGGTTCAATGAACTTTGGGAACTACTGATCTAGGAACGTCTATAACTAGCACATTTGAAATGATCATATTTCTTAGGTAGATTTAGAATACAGCACAAGTAATTACTAGGTACAGACAGAGCCCGATATCAGAAAACTTTACAGGCCTCCAATTAGACACATTTTTCTATGTTATGATGTACAGAGTTGACATTTTTTAGATCAAATTACTTTTCATTATCAATAATAGGATCAAATAAATATTAAATGTAACTGAACCATCAAACATGAACACCGAATTATATTACACATAAAAGTATCTATATTTGAAGCTATTATATTACTTTTTTGGTTTTGTTTTATGTTTTAAATAGTATGAAAGGGCTGCTAATTTTCTTTGGTCTTCACCATCGTAATTAATTTTGCCTGATAAAATTCGGTTAACACTTTTGCACCAACTATATACTAATACATTAGTTGAAACGTCTGTAAAGCAATTTGTTACCTTTTGTTTATGTTTTATACATTTTAAATAAGTAAAGTCAGACATTATATCAAGAAGACATTTTGTTCTTTCTTTAAAACCTGGCAATTGGACATCATGTTTTAAAAAATTGGATACCACATCTTGAATATGACTAAAAGATACACATAAATTTTTAGTAGGATATGACAACCAAGTCTTGTATTTATTATACTCTTTTAACATAATGAATTCGTTTCCTGGTTCGTTTTTACTGCCACATAGATCAAGCTTACATTTTTTGCACCCTTTTACCAATTTTAATAACTTTGTTAGTACCCATCCGCAGACATAATTTCTTTGGAAGCTGCCAGGAGTTTCGGTTGTGTCTCTGCTTAATTCGAGTGGCTCACCAATATGTATATTTCTATATTTAAAAGGTTCGTTCATTTCATTTTTTTCAGTTATAAAAAACTGCAGTGATTGTAGACACGAATTTGTGTCCTCTTCACAATTTGCACGAGGTGAATGGTGAGCACTGAAATTGTTAAGGAGCAATGTTTTATATGCTCCTTCAAAGCCAACACAATTTGGCGAGACATTGCGAGCACCCATACTCCTGACATTTCCAAAGAAATTTTCCAGAGGATCCTGGTTGCAGTTGCGAGTCAGGAAACAATCTTGTGAGTATTTCTCATTTAGAGTTTTCCACAAAAGTTGGTATCCTTCTATGGTTTTAATCCAATTTTTTATTGATGGCACTTGTTTTTTTATTTTGCTCACTCTATCAACATAGGAAACAGAACTTAGGAAGCTTTTAGCATCATTCCACAGTTTGTGATGTGGAGAGTTCTTTTTTACAGCTCCTGTGTAAATTTTGCCATTTTTGATATTAAAAGTACCACCATTCAGGCTATCAAAAAGCTTGTCAACAAGTTGTATTAGTGGTATTATTTTTTCCATTTCTTTTGGAACATCACCCCTGGCCGATAAATGTTTTATACCAACAGCTACACTGTGGCTAAATATTTGTGCAGCTGGCTTGACCCGCATTTTATTAACTTTTTCGGGGAGTACATGCTCCTCTGTCAGCTTATGCATCAATCGGAGCTCACCATAACACTTATCAGCTTCATAGAGAATTTTAAAATATTCCCATTTTACTGTAACCTCCTCTTTTGAAATTGGATCAATAAATACCAAATCTTTATTCAATAAATTATTCCTCAGACCCTTTAAAAGATGGGGCACATCATACAGTGGTATTATTTGCTTACCACCAACCGTAAAAACATTATATCTTAAAATTTGCTCCTTCCTTAAATATTGTTGTTTTGTATCTGATATCAGGCTGTTGATAGTGGCAGTATTTATTGCACCTTGGTCACAGACGGTCATTAACACATGAAGTCCAGTGGACTGAATATTTTTTATAACATTCATTACAATGGTTTTTAAATCTACAGACCTCATATTTTGACTAAAATAGTAAGCAACCGGCTGCTTAAAATTTTTTCTCAGACCTTTGATCATGAAAACTGTAACATGGTCTGCAAACTTATCGGTCTTATAAGTGCCAAAATCCTCGAAACCAATAATTTCGTCCCTTGACTTATCATAGTGAAGCTGTGGAGTTATAGACATTTCGTCAAAAATCAGGCTACATAATCGGTCTTCTGCATTCATTTTCGACACTGTATCCTTTAATTTTTCAAAAATTATTTTATTTATTCCAGGACCTAATTTTACTGCTTTTAAAACATTTAACAGAGTCCTCTTAGATGGCAAACAAAAATACTTGCTTAGAAGGCTGTAACTTTTGGGACTCTTTTTCAATAAGGAGAGTGAAAGTACTTTTTCTTCCTCAGTAAATCTCCGACCTCTTGAGCTTTTACCTGACTCCCTGCATTGTAATCCAGTGAATATTCTGGAAGCCTTGGACATACTGCTGGTTATTCTAATAGATGATCGTGCAATTTTTTCTGCTCTTGCCAATCGGGTTTTAAAGGACTCTTCTTTATTTTTCATCCGAATAACTTTTTTCTTCAGGTTTGTGATTTTCCTCTGGTACTCTTTGATATTCTCTGGCCGTACTAGGGCAACATTTGATTTCCCTGAAAAAATTAAGATGGATACATGAGATTATAAGATACAATAATTATCGGGCCAGTTGGCGCAGTTGGTTAAGATTCACCTTACGCGCCGCAGGTCGTGGGTTCGATTCCCACACAGGACATACATTTGTGTGTATGAACATGTCCGTATGTCCCGAGTCTGGGTGTAATCTATACTACTATAATAAAGCGGAAGAGTTTTTTTGTTTGTTTGTTTAAACGGGCTAATCTCTGGAACTACCAGTCGGATTCGAAAAATTCTTTCACTAATAGGAAGCTACATTATCCCCGAGTATTATAGGCTTTATATCCCGGGAACGCGAGTGAAACCGCGCGGAACAGCTAGTTATGTATATTAAGTATGTATTTACAAACAAAAAGTAGTATATGTATTATATAAGTTATCTGGTTTCCATAGCTCTGCTTAGTTTGGGATCAGATGACCGTGTGTGAGGAATGTACTAGGATATTTATTTTAGGATATATATTTTTACATAAAAATAACAGTTATTTGGTTTCCATAGTACAAGCTCTGCTTAGTTTGGGATCAGATGAATGTGTGTGAGGAATGAACTAGGATATTTATTTTTACATAAAAATATTTTTTAATATATTGGCCTGGATTAATTTTAGTACCAATTCTGTTGTTTACAACTAAACTAGTTTAGTCTCACTATATGTATCCCTTTCTAACAAAGAACATAATCGCCATCAAAATTAGTTACGTTTATTTGCGCGCAAATGAAAACAGCAAAGACTAATTTGAGTAAGTTAAGCTAAGTGTTTGACAGTTATTCATCTCCTCCTCTAAGTCTTGATTATATCGATTCTTTGGTATGCTAATATAATGATGTGTATGTGCATTATTGCTTATGTACATTAGGGTGTCCCATTCATGTATGAGAAATATATTGTTTATGCTACACTATCGCAAGGGGTATCAAAATTTGCACAGATAACTTAAAACATAGAAAAAAATAGAATCACGTATCATCTTGAGAGCTCTACCGGACGTTGAAGTTATGTAAATTTTACGTTTTTAGTGACCAAAAGAGTATTCCTAAAATAATATAAAAATCAAGTTTAAATGGTATTTTATTATTGAAATTAATGAAACAAAGAATAAATATAGCCCTGTATTTATTACTAGCTGTCTCGCGCGTTCCCGTCACAAAAAGTAGCCTATGTCACCCGGGGATAGTGTAGCTTCCCAACAGTGAAAGAATTTTTTAAATCGGTTCAATAGATTCGGAGCCTATTCAATGCAAACAAACAAACAAACAAACAATCAAATCTTTCCTCTTTATAATATTAGTTAGATAATCAATATTAAAAACAGAATGTAAACTTATTTTTGTGTTCAAAATTTGGCATTTGTGTTCGAGATTTCAACCTAATAAAGCCATCTCTAAAAGTAGCTTTGTGAGGCCTACGTTACCATTAACACATCTTTCTACTCAGAATGTGTGTGACAAGGATTTCCAAACTTTTTTTTTCAAACTCAAATTTCAAGAGGTCTTGCGTTAAGGAAAATTAAAAAAAAACGGGACACCCTAATGTACATGCATATGTATATTACATGTACATTAATAATGTAAAAGTAATAATATATGACTACTAGAGATATTTTTATGATAAGTCACTGTAAGTTTGTACATTAAATGAAAAACGACAAACTTTCCCACAGTTTGGCAGATTATGATAATATTTTAGTACCTACTTTATAAGGATAAATAAAAATAAAAAAGATTTGACAGCTTTGAATATGGTCTATCCTTTTTCAATAATGCGTGTAAGAAAGAAATGTGATGCAATTAAAATTAGTTTAGTGTGATTAACCTACTAAGTATCTGAGCTACTAGTATAGATACCAGTGCCACCAAAAAAAAATCAGAGCCTGGGATCTCTGTTTATTAATTTATAATATATCTTTATTACAAACAAAAAAAAAAAAACAAATAAAAAAATTCAATACCTTGGCATAGTGATGATTGCAATTTAGGAGGTTCATTCTCATTGCGTAATGTGCCACAAAGCACAATAGGTGACACACAAGCAGCCACTGGCGCTGGCACATGATCATGGCTTGTGGATGCAATGCCTATAAAGAAAAAGTAATTTATTAAAAACAATCAGTGTATGAAAAATCCCAGCATATTATGTATTGTGTGTTATTTATGTATTTTGTCTCTATTTTATGTTATTAATAAGCTATTAGTGTATAACCTTTTATGAAAGATAAATAAATCATTTTATTATTGTATTGAATTTTTACCATTAATATACTATAAGTTTTAAACTTATTAAACTTCTTTTAGTTTTACAATGTTTGAGAACCAAAAAAAAATCATTTTGAATACAACCTTTTTTTGGTGACTGTACTTGCATTGTTTTCCAATATACTACTGTATACCAAATATAGACAATAGACAAAACTTTATTTGGCACACAAACATTGAAACAGAACATAGAATAAAAAAACAACAAAAACAGAAGCTTATAGAAACAAGAGAACAAAAATAAAAACAATAACACAAAGCTTATATTATTATATGCCACTAATATAAAAATATATAATTTACATACCCCCAGGTATGTAAATTAATATTTGTGGTGTGATGCCAAAATATCAATTCAATCCGACCACTGGAAGTGCGTGGAATTCGACTTGCAAGATTTGACCCGAATAAACATACATTGTAAGTTCATAAAAAGCTTGTAAAAACTACAAACTTTGGGCATACTGTTTTGTTCATACCCTGCCTGATATCAGTTGTGATAAATATTCATGTGTGTTTATAATTAGTTACCTGTATCCCCTGTTTGACTGGATAATGATGTTGTAATTCCAAGGTTTGCTGAGGAAACAGCTAGCTTCATCCTTGGTAAGCAATAATTATGTTCTGTATCCAGGTCTGTTATTACTTTTGGCACACCTGAAATGTTAGTTACTCGGTGTTAAGTAGTTTCTGGTTGACAGTATTGGTGCAAGCATCAAGACAGGTATTAGAATATTTATGATACTAAGGTCATAAGTATTCTAATATAATATTAGAATAGAATAAGCCTTATCAGAAGAGACAGTGAAGTTCGGCTATAGCCTATTTTTTCTAAACTAGTGTCTTTTTTTATAACATGACTTTTAAGTAAATTAGACAATTTTGTGGAGCAGTCAACTAAATACTTTGGCTCATGGTAAAAAAAATAAGAATGACATCAATTGTTATAATAGTATGTGCGTCCCTCGTGAGAACTAGTGGGTTAATATTTGATTACCTTATCTATTAAAACTTGCTTAAAACATTATAGAGATATTCAAGTTAGGTCAATAATTATATTTTTTATGAAGTATGCTGGTCTTTGTCGAGTTAACCTTACATAATGCATGATATATTATTGACTAGGACCTTTCTGTGAGCACACATTTGTCTTGTCTGGTGTAAACTATAGAATTGATCATTTTTATAACTCTACTACCTTCCAATATAATATAATACACAACACAGCTTGAATGTACATAATATGTTATATATCACACATAAACTGTAAACAGATATTATTATAATAATTCCCCTAGGATACAGGTGAAATCGCATGCAGCAATATACCTATGTAGGAAGTGGTGGTTGATATAAGAAATAATCGGTAGATATTTACCTTCTAAATACAGACAGGGGATTGCTGTTTTAGTTAAACCATGGCCTCGTGTCCTATGCTCTGGTTTAAAATGGTAGTCACACACTTTCAATGATTTCAGACCAGTCTCAAGATCTTCATGAGGTATATTTTCAGGAATTACTGATACCCACGCTTCAAAGACGGCATGGTATTTATTTCGATTCGGAAAACGATGCATTGACACACCTGGAGATAAAAATGTTTACATAGGATAAGAATCAAATACGACTTTTCTATAATATGTGTTTTTAGCGATGTAATTATTGATTCTAAATGTTTATGTGTAGGTATAAAATATAAAAGTTCTTACCAAAAGTGTCGCAGCCAAAAATGCAACGAGCGTGGCGAGAACTCATTGCGACAAATGCAATTAAACTGGTAAACTTAACACTTAGAAGTACTAATAACAAAAACTTAACAAAACAGTAATAATAACAAAACATAAACAACAAATAACAGAATGATTTTGCAGAAAAACTAACGAAACACAAAGCGACCTTACTCTTTGAAAGCAACGTAACTTTGATTCAAATTCAAAACTTCAGGTAGGTAGGTTCTAGGTTCCAACTGACAGTTCAGTCGGTAAAACAGTTCGGTCAAAAAAAAGCGACATCTAACGAGACTAAAATTATTTAGAAACTGTTTTATCGACATATAGTACTCCAAGAACTTTTAAAGATGGCAGGACCGTGCTGTCAATAAGGTCGAAAATCGCGGATATTCTAAGTTGCACACCCCTGGTCTGCTACTCCATCCAGGGCTTCAAGGGGCCACACGTTGGTCCAACGTACACAAAAAAACAATTTACTAAGACAACATCTGTTCTAAATCCATATCTTCTTCACTATTATTTACCTGAAAGTATAGAAAGGAAAATCGTCGTAAAATAACTGGTTGATCTGTTAGAATCTTTGCAACCATTGAAATATAAAACTAAAGAAATGTAACTCGAGCTCAAAAATCATTCCACGCAAACCGAACCGCGGTGGGCGTTGCCAAAAAAGAGAGACTCATCGCGCTGACAGTTCGCCGGTATCATTGAGTCGATGCGTTCGTGTCGCGAGGGACTTAGAACTGTGATTATTATTGTGTTTTGCGTTGTTTACATTGTGCAAATATGCCGTCATGTGTTGTTAAGTGGTGTAGAAGCCATACAGATATGAAGAATGCTGGAATCACTTTTCATATGTGAGTAAATAAACATTTTGAAATCCTATACTTGTGACTCTGGAAAGTGTTATGCAACATGAACGCAACATGCGTATTTATTTAACACGTTTTGATATTTCACTTAAACTGTTATGCACTAGTACCTATAATTATAAAGAGGATAGAACCTTTGTGGCATAGCGTGCCAGCCGCCATTTTAGTTTTTTTTTCAATGTTGCGGCGCACGGTGTTACTTATGTATATGGGTAGAGGACACTTATACAAACAAAAAATGTTAACCAATATGGTGGCCTAAAGTGTCACGTTTCCGAGATATTTGGAGGTAATATCCAAATAAATAGTTAAATCGGTAAAACTTTCCAAGACGGGACGTGGGGTAGGGGGAGGGGGGGTATGCGAGGGGGTACGGGGAGGGATGCTTGCTGGTCGCCTATGCCTGCTCTCCCTCCGCGCCGCCGGCTTTTTATATACACTCTAGGGGTAGTGACCACAAGACTACAAAGAGTGGGGGTGCGCTGAGTTGGTTTTTGAACCGTTTGAACCTACGATTTTTCTTGTAAAATGTATAATTGCAGTTTTTTATACATATAAAATAAGTTTGGATAAAAAAAAACCTATCAAAGTTGAATTTCAATATAAATACATTTAAAACTCATCTCATTTGGCTGTATGGACTACACTTTTTCCTAAAGAAACGCAACTGTCATGTCAAAAGTCGCAAAATTGTGATTGTATTAACAAATTTCAATACAAACTATGAGGTTGCTTCAAGAAATGACTTTGCAGAAAGACTTCTTAGATAATTTACTATCTGTTAAAAAAAATTGAATGCCCAGACCAGCGTCACGTCTCAACGTTTATCCGTTAAATCAACCTGGGTACTATTATTTAAATACAATTCAATGCATATAAACACGTAATAAGTTCATTTTTAATGATTGTCGTTATTCTTATATGGCGATCTTTACCTCCAAATATCTCGGAAACGTGACACTTTAGGCGCCGATTCCACTGAAAAGAGTTCTAGAGTTCCGAGTTCTGCATTCCGTGTTGACTATTGTGCACACAGCAAGCAGTCTAGAGTTCTAGAGTTCTGCAATATTCGCTACTGATCACACATCATACACTTTTTTTACTTTCAAAGGTGCCACATAGCTTACAAAAAATAAAAAGTAAACACATGAACAAGCTTACTTATTTTTCATAACACCATTCACGTATCTCCTGGGGGCCTACCACAAGCTCTTAAAACAAGGTTAAAATAACCTTATTCGTCTTTTGTCCCGTTTTGACGTCGGATGTCAAAGAAAAACAAAAGTCAAATAAGGTTATAATAATATTGTTTTAAGAGCTTGTGGTTCGCCCTCTGATATGACCTTAACGCGACCCATCACTCTATAATTCGTATGTAAAAACCATAAACTGATTAAAATACTTCTTAATTTTAGATCCTTACAATTATAACACAAAGAAATATTTTAATCCAAAAAGCACATCACAAACTTTTAAATGAATATAATAGAGTGGTATAGTTAAATTACAACTAATTAATCCGACTTATATATGCATATGCATTACGATACTTTATAACTTATCCTCTTACAATCAATGCATAACATCGTCCACGCATCTCGCACTGCAGCAGGCGTGCGGACCAATTAGCATTAGGCTGTCCCGCCGAGAACCAATCATCGCGCTTGCCGGAATACAACGCGTTAGGCAAACGCGGTAAGCGCAGGTAATTGGCTTATTTGCATGTGTGTTCTTTCGTTCGAATACTAGAGATATTTTGTCAATGTAGTAAAGTGTGGAGCCGAATTTCGCGTTGATTTTGTTCACAATTATGCTTCCTTAGTTTTATATTTCAATGTTTGCAACCAAGTCTTTAAGACTCAATTCAAATTGCTACGGAAGAGATGTGAATCCAATTATTTGGATCATAAGTATACATATCATTTGAACCTCTCTAATTTGAAGTTTGTTTAAATAAATAATCTAGCATATTTACCCAATTCTTCTCGTTTTCCTTAGCAGCCTTCAGTTCAAGTATTTCATTTTGTATGGAGATGCTCAACTCTTCAATGGGAACCGTCTCCGTGCGCCAGAAAACGTTCTGATGTTTACTTGTACGGTAACGACGCTTGTGAGTTTTGAGATGTACCTAAAACCATTATTTATTGCTGGTTACTTTTTGAAGGAGTTATGGAGTTATTAATATTTATGTAGTCCGCAAATAAATAGTATTAAGTCATTAATGAAAACGATAAATAAAATAGGTCTCAAGTAGGATCCCTGGGGGATACCTGAAATAATCTTAAACACCTGAATTCTTAGATTCAAACTAAACTTTATTAAAATATAAATAAAACGAAACTATTCAATTATTATCCTTCCATGATAGCCGATGTTCCCGAGTTTACGTAATAATAAGACATGCATGATTGATCTTATCGGAAGCTTCACTGGTGTTAGTGTAAATTGCATCCATTTGTATTGTCTATCTCATTAGTTAACATTGGCGTATATAAGGAGGGAGGGGAGCCGTGAAGATCAGGGGTTCGAAACCTACAACCAGCTTGCACTTACGGTGCAGCAGTGTAGGGAACCATACATCGAACAATTAACCCAAAGAAGCGCAACGATGTTAATTTTACTTGAAATCTATTCTTACAATTTTCCCCCATCGACAATTCGCTCTGCATTGGCCAACTCAAGAACCACACAATGCAGTGATTGGTCCTTACTTTTCAAAATCAGTGCAAAAGCACTGACCACTTGCGGAATTGGATTGGTCGATACTACTAATCTAAAGTACTGTAGGGTAGTGTAGTGTAGTATAGTTTTACCTTCTTGATGTGCGTGTTGACCATAGAGCGCAGGTGGAAGAGCGCGGGACAGAGCGGACAGCGGCGCGTGGGAGCGGTGTGCGCGCACACCGCGTGCTGGTTGCGCCGGTTCACCGACACGAACCCGCGACCACACACCTGTGATATACCAACCACCTACTAGTACCTCATCGAATTGAATACTAGCTGTCCCCCGCGGTTTCACCCGCATTCCCGGTGTATTCCCAACCGCCCCATTGCCGACATCCCCATTAATGGGGCCGTTGGGAATTTAATAAAACAATTTAAAATTGTTCCCAACCTCCCCATTGCACTATCCCCATTAATGGGGCCGTTGGGAATTTAATAAAATTATTTAAAATTGTTTCCAACCGCCTCATTGCGCTATCCTCTTTGTTGGGGCCGTTGGGAACTGAATAAAATAATAAAAAAAAAAACCCAACCTCCCCATTGATGCAGTGGAAATCGGATCTCGTCTCCTCGAAACTTCCCTCTTACGTTACATACACCGCGTTCTCGGGATAAAAGTAGCCTATGTCCTTCTCCATACCATAGGCTATCTGCATGTCAAATTTCATGATGATCCATTGAGTAGTTGAGTCGTGAAGGCGTAACAAACAAACTCACTTTCGCATTTATGATAGTTAGGAAGTTAGGATAATATGACACATCAACAGCATATACACAATAAACACTAATGAAATTAAATTAATGCAAACAATATTCTGATAATTAATAGAGAACATCAGAAGTATTTACTGAAAGAACCATTGGCTAAAATAGTGACCGATATAAATAAATAAATATCCTGGGACATTCCTCACACACGGTCATCTGATCCCAAACCACAGATTACTTAATAGTTACTACGTAACCCAAACTAAGCAGAGTTTGTATTATGGAAACCAGATGACTGATACATATACTACTTTTTATTTGTAAATACGTACTTAATATACATAATTACACCCAGACTCAGGACATACAGACATGTTCATGCACACAAATACATGTCCGATGTGGGAATCGAACCCACGACATGCGGCGCATGAGGTGAACCTTAACCAACTGCGCCAACTGGCCCGTCAAGTGATATATTGTTGTTGTTAGACTTGTGTATTGCACAATTCTATTTTTTCTAGGTATATAAAATTTCTTAAACTAAACCAAACGCTATGGGCACGAAACTTGCTACGAAAGCCAAGCGGTGAATGGCTTAAAAACAACCCAATATACAGTGGCGTAACAATAGGGTGGCAGGGCTGGCAAAATGCCACGGGCCCCCGACCCAAGAGGGCCCCGGCCCAAGAGACCGCGAGCTCAAAATTTTTTTTTTACTTTGTACCTTTTCGGTGAAGGAACAACATCGTTAAAGCTAGCGTAAAAGCTAGCAAATAGATGATGAATGCATTGAGATATTATGTTCTATGGAAATGGATGTGCAGTCTCCAATACGCATTGGGCTAGCGTGGGGACTACATACAATTCCCTCTCGCCTAAAAGAGGCCTATGGCCATTAGTGGGACATATACAACGTGTAATTGAGTACGCTTAAAATCTCGAAGTTTATTAAAATTAAACTGATTACAACGTGATGATTTTTACTAATAGGGTCCCATCAAAAGAATTTTCCACGGGCACAGATGGTATAGTTACGCCACTGCCAATATAGTTTGGATAAGCTTATTTTTAGTAGTATCCCTCAAAGCTCCTTCGAGGATTATAACTTTAGTTTTTTATCCTGGGACACAAGTATGTCCTGAGTGGGAATTGAACCCACGAACTGCAGCGATAGGTATAATAATACTCACATCACATGTATAAGGTCGTTCATTATTGTGTAGTCTCTGATGCCAGAGCAGAGCTCGCTCGTCCACAAAGTATCGTCCGCACGTGGGACACATGCATTTGTTTTTGTTACTCTTTGCCTTCTGGGGCTGTGGTTCTTTTGATTCAGTTTGATTTGATTTGCGCCTGAAAATTATGATTAATTATTATTCAAAGTCAAAGTCATTTATTCAATTTAGGCCCCAGAAGGGCACTTATGAAGGTCAAATTTACTAAAGTTACCACCGGTTCGGAACTCGGCCTACAACTGAGAAGAATCCGGCAAGAAATTCAGCAAGGTTACATATTTTAAATATTTTTTGGACAATCTATGTTGGGCTTCTTTTTTTTTGTATTAGCGCCATCTATCAATTGAAACCCATTGTCATCGAGCAATTAACCCAATGATGCCGATTCTGTTGTAAATCGCACTAAACTAATTTTAGTCGCGACACATCACTTTCTTTTTTTTTTTCAATTTATATTGAAAACAAGCATTGGACTAATTTGACAGGACTATTTCTTACATCCTTTTCTTATGTTCTTTGTTAGAAAGAGACATTGGTGCCAATTCTTTTGTAAATCGCACTAAACTAATTTTAGTCACATCTCATCTCTTTCTTTCGAACATGATTGAAAAGGGATAGAACATATTTTAAGTGGTCAAATTAATCTTTCCCGTCTTATTTTGCATGTATTTAGGCGTAACCGCGATAGATGGCGACTAAAATTATATTGAAAACAAGCATTGGACTAATTTGACAGGACTAAATTTCTTACATCCTTTTCTTATGTTCTTTGTTAGAAAGAGACATAGTGACATTAAAATTAGTTTAGTTGTGAACAACAGAATCAGGGCCATAGTGAGACTAAAATTAGTTGAGTTAAATGCGCTTATGAGTTGATATTTATTAGTTGAAAATGACTTAGTAAGTTAGCGGAATTGGATTTCGCGGTATCACAACTATTTTTTTTTCTCAATATCTTTATACTACTAGGTACTAGGTTTTCTTTTTGCTTTGGTCTGTTAATGTGCCTTTAATAAATAGCTTTCCACCCCATGTTGGTTATTAGCCCTATTTTACCCCTAACAGCAAGCAAAAGCAAAATAAACCTTATTGCGTTAGAATAAGGTTTATCTGTTGAAATGTGAAATAAGATTAATTTTGCCTCAACAATAAAAAATAAATATGATCTTATCATAAAGAAATAAGGTTAATTCTACTTTGACATTCTTCGACAAAATGAGGTGGACAGCAATAATAGTTGAATTACGGAAAATCTTTATTAGTGTACCCCAGGGTAAGGAATATTTAGGGCTGTGCGAGCATTGTCTACCAGTCAAGAGTCAAAATAACCGTAAACTTAATTTAAAAAACCAGCCAAGTGCGAGTCAGACTCGCGACACGGAGGGTTCCGTACAATATTTACTAAATCAACTTTGCTATGAAAAAAACGCCAAAAAAATGCCGTTTCTTGCCCTTTCATTTATAATTTTATTTTTGTTGTTTATTATTCGTAGTTATAGCAGTAACAGAAATACATATTCTCTGAAAATTTCTGCTGTCTACCTACAGTTCGGTACAGCTGACAGACGGACAGACGGACAGTGGAGTCTTAGTAATAGGATTCCGTTTGGCACCCTTCAGGTATGGCACCCTAAAAAACAACTTACTTCTCCTTACCCATATGCATTTCATGTTTCTTAATATGCATATCAAAACTAATCTCTCCCCTATACATCTTTCCACAATAATAACAAGTGAATTTCTTCACGTGTTTACTGTCATTGTGCTCTTTAAGCTTTTCTTCGTTCTCCAAAACTATGCCGCATACTTCGCATATATGTGCTCCTTCAGTTTGACTCAAATTCTTCATATTTTCATGTCGTTTTTTATGAGATATTATGGTGTCACATTTTTTGAAGACCGTATTACAAACGTCACATTCATGTAGTCCCGTGTGTGTTTTTATGTGGTTCTTGTATTCCTCTTCGCTGCAAGTTGTTTCTTTGCATACCTGTGTGATATAATAGTAATATAATAAAAGACCTTTCTCATCTTAATGGAATCAAGGTTTTGCTGATGTCTTTTATTTATTATACAGGGTGTTTTAGTCGGCGACAAGCGACTCAGGAGTGGTAGTACAAAAAATATCTTTCCCAAAAATGGACTTAATTCGATTAAATACTGTAAATGCGTTGAGAAATAACTTATTCAATTTGAAATAAAATTACCGCAAAGTATGGTCACTCGGCACGTGCACAGACTAGAGCTAGGCGCAAGCCGCCATCGCCCCACCCCCTTACTCCCTCGTACTCCCGTTGAGTATAACGTCTACACTTTAGCTTAGTACATGATTTTCCAAATAATTTTTTTTTTTTTTTTATTATTAAAAAAAAATAAAGTATTTTTTTATATTTTTTTAGCACCAGTATCATTTGTATTATCGACCCTGAGTCGCTCGTTGCAGACCAAAGCAACGACCTGTATGTTCAAGTTACCCTTTGTCAAACTTTATGTTGTGTTCCTGCGCGTATTTGGCGGTCGCCAGAGCTCATTGTGTCGTGGGCGCGGGTCGGTAACGCGTGAGTAATGCCAAATATGTTGCAAGCATCCATGAGATTAGGTAAAGTTTTTGTTTTTAGGTAAACGCTTACCTGATGGTAAGGGGTTACCTAAAAACAAAAACTTTTTTACAATATCGTAAAATAATATAAAGTGACTAACTGTCATTGAACCTTATTGGTTATAACAATATCTGGTGAAAAACACTTATTTCACTAGAGAATATTAATAAAAACATACCTTACAAATATACAAATTCGTATTGTGTTCAGATTTCATGTGCTCTTTTAATCTTGACAAAAATCTGTATCTAATGGGACATTTCGGACAAGCCGTAAAAGCCATCGGATCACGCTTCCTTCTCTGTTTTTTCTTTTGTACGGGCACACTGCTCTTAAGAGCTTTATTGCACTTTTTAATTTCAGATGCATCAAGCGGTGAAAGCTCGCCATCAATCAATTTGTAAAACATTTGTTCACCAGCTTCATTAACGACCATTACAATATTATCGTCGTCCAATTTATCTTTGGTTTTTACCTTAATTTCATGTGATTTTGTTGGCTTATCCATAGATTCCTCTTTAATTTGTTTTCCAATGCCGTTCAAATCAAAATCAAAATCAGATTCAATAGTTAATACGGGTAAAATACACAGTGTATTCATGGAGCTTTCATTAGATAAGTCGACGGAGGCAATGTTGGTCAAAAGCTCATTAGTATAAAAATCAATGATTTCTTCACTACGTTTCGCTTGTAGGAAAAACTTGTAGGCTACAGAAGCTCTCATGAAGCAGTCAATGCAGGTGTTATAATTGTCTCCATCTGTAAACTGTAAACACGGACAGAGTAGCCGAGTTGAATTAGGTGAATAATGTTAGCTTATTAGTTTTTTATGATGTGTATGACAAAAAAATTATCTAATGAGATTTAGTTAGCAGTGGCCTGCACTAGGGCAGCAAAAGGACAGTATAAGTACTCTTTTTTAAGGTTTTTTTTACATATAAAAATATTAACCAACCTCAGTATGACAAAGTTTCTCCAGCACATCTGCTATGCAATATTCCTTATCTTCCTTGCAAACTTTTGTAAATATATTCTCATATTCTTCTCCAAGGGGACCCAGACAAACAATACACAAATTGTCTTCCAAAGTGCTGTTAGCAATATGCTTAACAATTAATTTTAGGTCCAAGCAGTCTGCCATAATTCACGCAATCGCCTCCTGATATGAAAAAATCCTTGATAACACATTGTTATACAATTGAACACAATAATCGCCGTTTAGGAAATTAAAATTCTAAATTTACCACCAATTTGTATATCAGATGCGTTCTTTTTCAAACGTTTTCAACAAACAATATGAAAGAAACCTTCAATTTCGTTCGTTACAGATTCGTTCAATATTCAATACATTATGGACGCCATTTTTAGTTTCTCTTCTGCTGTGAATGACAGTTGAAGATAAGTTTAACTGTGATTAGTCGAGTATTATTCATGATCATCAATATTTTAGTTTTTCTTTTCTATGCATTTTAGTAATCATTAATTACAATTCTATCTACTTTTCATAATGATTTCATGATCTGAATAAATATTTTTTCGCAAAGATTGAATCATTTACAATTATTATTGAAAGGACAATGGCGAAATTGGCCCTAGCTGCGTATAACGACATAATATATATCAAAAAATTGCTTTATTAAAGTTAAATTAAATAACATAATTCAATATTTTTCAAGACTAGCAGTATGTCTAGAAAATAGAAATATACGTTTATATATTTTAGGCTGTTAGTTAAGCTGATTGTGATTTGGAACGCACCCATAATGTCGTTCCATGTTCCTTTGAACGTTGTTCAAAACAACATATGTCCACAATGTTTTTTTTATATTTGAAACATTTCTGTTAGTCATAATAATGATAAATAATTTTATTTTTAACAGAGTTTAGTTGAAAATGTCATTGCATTTATTAATACAAACTCTCTATGAGAAAAAAAAACTTTTTAACACTATAACACGATGACATATTTTTTTACGTCAAATGAAACGCGTACGTAGTCTATGGTCAGCGAACCCTTTGAGTGAAGTTGATTGATCGACTTTTTGACGGGAAATTATAATATAACTCGACACTGGCAGAAATTGTTAAAAGTTGTTGTTTAAAGTTGTGTTCCTGCGCGTGAGTAAGGTCGCCAGAGCTCATTGGGGAGGGGGGAAAGGTCGGTAACGCGTGTGCGATGCTTCTTGTGTTGCAAGCGTCCATATGGCTACGGTAACCGCTTACCATCTGGCGGGCCATATGCTTGTGTACCGGCTTAGTTGTATAAAAAAAAAATATCAAGTCCTAATTTGGATTTGATTGCCAAACTCATGATCCAATACTTATACCATGGCCAAACTTAAATCTAATAAGAAGTTGATTGATTTGTCTGACATTGTGTGAATGTCACACAATTCAAAAGGTACTTTCTTTTTGTGCGCATTCCTACGGTTTTTGGTTGACTCCTGACTACACCACGACCCTTTGCTTTTCTACGGATACCGAGTTCTTTTCTACACGTGACTACGGCATTTGAATGGACCTTAGATAATCGACAATTGGCTGTGTTATTTGGATTTGCATGAACGCAATATAAATCCACTGGCAGAATTCTTAGACAATATTGTCATTGGATTTTATTTTGATGAATAAAAACCTAAATAAAAATGACCTTGTTTTATTGAAAGCCTGTGTGCATGTCCCGATACTTCAAAGTACCTACTACCTACCAGTAGGATATACCTACCTGGGTAAGTACCTATACTAGAAACAATTGTTAGGTACCTAAATAACATATTTATTCAGCATCTATCTGTCTCTATTGTCTACAAAACTAGTGTCAAATCATAATTAATCGCTTGGCTCGCGGTTAAAAATATAACAATGACATCAATTGTTATAATAGGACGCGCGTCCCTCGCGAGAACCAACGGGTAGAACTAAATGGATTTCATCAACATTTTTAAAATGTACTTATAATAGGTATATCGAACGTTACTCATTTGATACGTCAAAATCGGCATAACCTATAAAACCTTTTAAATCAAATAAAAAAAAACTGCAGCTTTTTTGTTAAAATATTTTTTAGAAATAGCATAACAGTTTATTAATCTACAGGAATTCAACAGTGGTTGTCATATACGTTACAAAAAAATGTAGGTCCAAGCATGTATGGAATCTCGCCATTCTCCTTTCATTTTTTATCAAATAGTGTGCACTGCACTACACTACAGAGGCATTAAAAAAAACAAAGTACTTGTACGAACGAACTGTCAAAAAATAAAAAAGGTATAAAAAGTTGTACAAGTGTATTGTTTTAGATAATTATAGATTTTTATAGTCCGTTTTATATATAACGTTTAAAAATAATGTAGAAATGTTATAACATCGATTATATGGTGATAAAAATGTGTTTCCAACTTTAACGTCGCACGAATTCATCGATTTTACAAACATTCAGCTATTAGACTTAATCAGCGGTAATAACAATTAGCGATTACCTACCTTCATTCCTGCGTTACAATTGCTTCACACTAGAAAATATTCTTTATATACGGATGAGGACACTATCATATGCTATCTAATAATGAAAATCATAAAACCATTATTTTAGTAATTATTTTCCGTAGGTTACGTCGAGGGAGACAAGAATTTTACTGGAAATAAGAAAACGGTAAGTTAAATTGTTTAATTAACTGACGTAAAATATGTAATTTAGTTTAACGTTCAAGGTCAGTTAGGTTGTGTAGGTGTCAGTGTAGGTTTTATTGTAGTAGGTATTTACATTTTAGCGGAAATACGTCACAAAATTTTCCGGTTCTTTTTAGCGCTAATCTTCAATACATCAATTTTAAAATTGTTATTTTAGTCATTCCAAATTTAAACTCTACTTTTTGAATTTAAATCATTTGTAACTTTTATATAAAATCTGTACTTTAGCTGATAAAGATCAGATTTTAATTTTTCTGCATGAGCGTGCAAGTCTACTTAACGCTGGGAACCAATTATATTACAAGTAAAAGAGGTAGATAGAGAGCATCTGGGCAGGGTTGCATTTTTTGTCCGGGTGTAAAAGTTTTCAAGTCACAACAATCAAACCTGTTATTTATTTTACTGAGTAATTTTAAAAAAGCACTGTTAACATGTCCGGGTTCCAAGTTCCAAAATACAGGGCTTTCACGCTTCTTGTCCTGGTTGCCAGATTTTAGAGATGGCTACCCTATGTACAGGTAACCTATCTACATCTTTACTTATAATATTATTGCTTGGAGCACTGATTTTCAATCATAGGCCTATAAACAGTAAAAAAAAAAAAAAAATTGTCAGCTTTTGCCTTTGCATAAAATCAAAGGAGTAGGTATTGCTCCCAGAAGTAATATTTATTATACTGTAGGTACAATCATACACTCAGGTGGATAGGTCATAGGTTGCTGGAACAACATGAGGTAGAGAGAGGCCAAAGAGATCAAAAGTCAGAAAGGTTAATCAGTCTTTGCCAACTGACACAAAAATGCAGCAAACACCAAATATGTCAGTAAAACTAACTCTGTATTTATCTCATGAAGCAAAAATCCTGTGGAGAGAGTGTGTGGGGTTGACCGCAATCACCAAACATATGCATTTTTACGCTTATGTAACACATATTGTTGTCAGTCGGATTCATTCTATGCTTATCCACACATGTTACGCGCTCCTGTTTCCTAGATTAATAAATGATAAACAATGCCTTGGTGTGCAATAAACTTGTGTGGAAAGGGGAGTACTACTTCAAGTATCGCAAAAGATGGGATAACACATTTCACAGGTAAGCGATTTTCTATTACATTTACTTATCCAATTTAAATATAAGCACAAAAAATATATTTTTGAGACCATCCCATTGATGGTTTTCATGTTGTCTCTTTCTGATACACTGATATTTACATTAACATCATCTCTTTTTCTTTGTAGTGCTGTACACAGCATTGCAAAATTTATATCGACTTTTTTTGTGTAAGACATTTTGCTATGATTATAAATATTTGTTATCATCTGAATTAACCGTTTGGCATAATGACAATGACGTGATATGGCGTCTTAAGGTGCAAGTTCATAGCCAAATGCATGCAGAAACAGCAGACGACGTGTCGCAACGACGCTACTTCTTTCTCTTTCGTTTCTATGTATTACCACATTTATGGAGGCGATGTGACGCTAGCTACGGAAGGTATTTCATACAGAAACCAGTAGTGTCATTGCGACACGTCTGCTGCTACAAATTCAAATTCAAAATCATTTATTCAAATAGACCTTCGCAGGCACTTATGAAAACTCTGACTCTAATACTCTAATACCGGTTCGGAAGGTTGCATTTGCTGAGAAGAGCCGGCAATAAACTCAGCAATTACTCTTTTCAAAACAAGCTTAGATTCATTACATAATATTTACATTCTAATCGCACTGACAACAATTGCGTGCCCCGGCGCGGCCGCAAAACTACAAAGTAGACTGAATCTATATTTAATAAGTAAATAAATAAATGGCAAACTTAAGCAGACCAACCCCCACAAGCAGCACCTGTTCACAAGTATGACGCGTGTGGCAGCCATCGCCCTCCTCGCCATATTGGAGGGAAGTGAGCGACCCGTCACACACACGACGCCGCCGCAAGCAAAGGCCTTAAAGTGAGCATGACTTACTTAAGTCTGGCTTAGAAATAAAAAATAAACTAAAGGGAAACTACTAAACACGCAATTTGTTATCACTGTGACTATTGACAAGTTTATACTAAATATCATTTAGGTATATGTATAGAAAATATTACAATTAAGGAGACAGACATAATCTATTGAAGAATTTAGAAATAAATAAATACCGCTTGCAGTTGGCTACGAACTTGCACCTTAAGACGTAACAGATACTTCACTTCCTTGAGCGAAGTACGCTATTGTGAGGTCAATTGCCGTGACGTTAAAATCCATATTGCTTCGCTCTGTACCGGGTAGTCGGCTAGATCAAACGCACCCGCACCGCTGTTGTATAGATGTGATTGTTTTGATGTTCTTAGCAGGATACACACCTATATCTGACAATCTACCAATATCTTAGCGTACCGCGAGTCTTTCAAAACTGTAAACTAAGAAACATGTTCTAACATTTACAGATTTTCCAGAGACGCCGCGATGAAAGAAATTTCGAAAATTTGGATCCAACAAAATATGCTGCCGTATGTTCCAGACATTTTACACCCCATTGCTTTGAAATTTTAAAAGACCGCCGATTATATAAGTCATCAGTACCAACATTATATATATATGTTCTCTGGTAGGTATTTTAGTGTATTCAACTATCAACGCTTCTTTACGACTCAATAGGGATGTTGACTGGGTAAAAATATAATAATTCTAATTAGTCCGTCAATTAGATTATCAAAAAATATTAGACACGTATTTTTTGCTTTACAAAATCATTAACAATTGACGAAGATAAAGTGCAACTAAGCCCGGGAGTGGGGGCTCGTGACGTCACTTGTTCCTAAAAAGTGTACCACACCGTGACGTCACGCGGAACTTCAACACACGATATCTTCGTATTATTTTGTTTAATTGACAAAAGAAAAAAATACGTGTCTAATATTTTTTGATTATGTAAATGAAAGTAGCCTATTAAGTAGCTTTTTTATAACATACTGGATTTAATTATGGAAAATCCATCCCTAAGGTGCTTTAAAATCCCCTATTTTAAAGCGTGTGTGAAACAGCGGTCTCTAACTAATATAAAACAAAATTGCTATTCTCGGCTGTCTGATTGTCCGCTTAGTTTCCTAAACGTTGTCATAGCACACGAGATACATCAAATAATATGCCGTTTTTGTACCAGGAAAATTGAGTTACCATGGGCAACCTAATGCCGCATTTAAATCATTATATGTATAATAACTTTAAATTAAGTACATGCAATAAAATGTTTAAAATAATATTGTCTATAAAGCTTAAAATATATATTACCTGTTTTATTTAAAAGTCATCCCCGTAATCTCTGCATTGCAGACCAATCCTTAGACTAGTAGTAGTCATGATGCTGATATTTAATTAGTCAAGTAATTATCGTTTTTTTTTATTACTTTTTTTGCAATCCCTAGGCAGTGTTCCCTATTATTTTTGGCCACGGAATTTTTATAATAACAAAAGTGACTGTACTTGTAATTTGAATATTTTCAAGTTTTACTTGAAAAGAAAGAACAAATTATGAATAAAGAATAATAATACATTATGTAATAATTTATAAGTAGATATTATAAAACATTGTTTCTACGAACGTTTTATTTAACTCTCGGATGGAACGTGGAACCCCTGTGAACCTTCCACGGAACCCCAGGGTTCCACGGACCACCCTTTGGGTACCGCTGCCCTAGAGTATAAGTCGTCATTGCGGCAGCCAATTGCAATCGTTTCCCAGGTTTCCCCCCACCTTCAAATCGGTGACTTGTTTTTATCACAAAAATGTGTTGACGGCCCTTCACTGGATATTTGCTTCATGAAAACAAAAAAGCTTATGTGCATAAAAAGAGTTATTATTTGTATAAAGCAGCGCTTCACTCCCAACTTATCCTTCTAAACTAAATAGACCATGTTGAATGTTTTAAAATAAGGGGAAGCTGTGAGGTTACAGGGAGAATTGACATCATGAAAAAAAATCATTTTGGCCTGTTGAACTCAAATGAAAGCAATATGTTTATCTATTATTTAAACCATTTACATATTTTCGCAACTTGAAACTTTGCATGGAGATATTTATTAATTTGACCTTTCAGTCTATAAAAAAAATATGGTCTCCAAAAAATACGGATTGTATTTTAAACGTCGCGGAGCTTCTGGCGAAAGAAATCCATAGCACAATGGGGTAAAAAAATTAGGTGTTCTTCGTCAGCAGGTTGTTTCCTGCGCTTAAAATCAACTGTTTTTTTTAATATTACAGAAAATAATGGAACACAACATGCCGCCACCTAACATTAAAACAGATGACAACATAGACATAACAATCAAAGAAGAGTCAGAAACACTCAACGAAGAAAACATAGAAATAAAAACAGAAACACATGAAGAAAATGTGACAGATGATAACCCATTCAAAGACATCCAGTTAGAAGTCAAACAAGAATTTGTATTGACTTTTGAGAAAGAGAGTACGGATTCCCAGAGCGATGACCAATCCCAGCCTCCATTCGAAAATGAAGACAAATTCAATACAGAAGAAAAAATTGCTGTAAATGATGATTTGCAGCAAGATGAAAAATTCACAGTCAACAGTAATTTGGAATCAATAAAAGATGAATTGAAGCAAGAAGATTCTATAGTGTCATTTGATTATCCTAATTTTGATGATACAGGCAGCATGGATAGTGATGATGTCGCAGCTTTGAGTCATGTTGAAGCATGTCTGCAGGATGAATTTAATTTCAAACAAGAAGATGATGGTTTTGAGGTTAGTGATGATTTACATTTAATTTTGTTAATTAATTTAATAAAGGATTATTGAGGAATAAAGCAGATATAGCAGTTTACAAATTTAAAGGGGATTATCAGCATAATTTCGATAGAGTAAATCGCATCGTATGTATCGTATAGCTATCATCACAATAGAGCGCAGCCACGAATAAAAATATACGTACTAGGTGATAGAAAACGGGTATATAAGTCCTTGACTCCTTAGCGTAACTATGTCATGATGCCAACCTATTGCAAAGTATACTATAGGCTACATTACCAAGAGTGTTCAGAGCAGAATCACAATGCATTATCCAGGTTTAAGGCGATGATAGCTCAGTGGTAGTGACGTCGGATACCGAGACGAAGGTCCCGGGTTCGAATCTTACAATCAGCTTGAGCTTTCGGTGAAGGAAAACATCGTGAGGAAACCATAGCACGGTGGTAGGGTACTTTGTAGTACCCGCCTGGCTGGCTACCACCCTCAAGTTGAAAATCTGTCGCCAAGCACCTTTCGGTGTGTTCCGATAGCTGCACTTGAGAGCCAGTTCCTTCTAGGCTTTGTGTGCTTACCACCTTCGGCCACATCATCACTTACCATGGGGAGATTGCGGCCAAATACAGGACTATAAACAGTAAAAAAAAGTGGGTTAAGTTCCATCGAAATATCTGTTTTAGGATTTATAAAGTCAGACCAGAAATTATGTTAGGCATAAACGTAGTTTAATATCTGTTTTTTATGTCTTATTCACAGAATAATCCAAAAGAAGATTTCCCCAATATTGAAGTTAAAAACGAATCGGACTATGTAACAGAGACTCATTTGATTTCAAACAAAGTAATACAAACCACGTCGACGATCACCCATCCGCAGGACGGAATGATCGAGTCGCAGACTACAAACACCTTGGTCATGGAAATATTAAATGTATCGGGAAAAGAAGACTTAGCCAAAATGGGTAACCCTGAAGAGATATTACCAACATCTACTAATTACGAAAGCTGCAACATGGAATATGAAAATTTTCAACTCAATTCTATAACTGGCAACGTTCTGACATTAGAACAAGAAGCATATGGGTTGCTTAAAGCAAAAAAGAAGAAACATGATCCCATTAAAAAAAACCATGAGTGTCCAAAGTGCTCCAAAAGTTACAGTCAGAAAAGAGAATTAGAAAGACATTTAAGAATTCATGCATCTATTGAGAAGCGGGCTCAAGGCGTAATAAAAGGTCTAAAGACACGGAAAGAAAATCGTAATAAGAAAATACAAGAAGAGGAAAAAAAAGAAAAAGTAAAGAAAGGAGGCTACGAATGCACCTGTGGGGAAGTGTATCTTAGACGGAGTCGGATGGAGACATGCCTAAGATCACACAATATGTTATCTGTCACTAATTCGTACCCTTGCATGACTTGTAAGAGACAGTTCAAAGACAAAGATGAGTTAGCATTACATCGGAAAAGGTTACACCGTAAAAGATTCCCTTGCAAGTTTTGCCCAACAAATTACGACACTCGAAAGGAGCTCTTCAAACATTTGCAGGTGCACCAAAAAGTCCAACTAACTGAGTACAAAGTGATTTCTGAAGCAAAGGGGAAGCAGAAGTTAAAATGTTTCATGTGTTCGAAGACATGTTCCGAAATCCAAGATTTGAAGTCACATGTAATGGAAGATCATAACGAACCATATAGCTGCCCTCGTTGTAAACTGACCTTTCCGAAGATTATAGATTTTGGTAATCATACAAAGATATACCATCCTGAGATAGCTAGGCAAGATGTATTAGATGTTCTCGAAGCATTTTCCATGTTGGTACAAGCTTGGAAATGTGAGGAGTGCGGACTTCAGTTTCATGAAGCGGATAAACTTGCCTTGCATCAGATTGAGAAACATAGTCCAGATGTTAAAGTTGAAAACCAATTCCAGTGTATGGATTGTCGAAGAGTATTCATCAGTCAGAAAGGCTTAACTTCGCATAGAAGAGTACACCACAGTGTAGAAAATGTAGAAGAAACTGTTGCAGTGGAACAAGGAGTCATGTGCTTGGAATGTAGGAAAATGTGCAAAGATATGATCGCTTTAACTTCCCATATGCGTTTCCATTCACCGGAAAGAAAATATCCTTGTAAGTTCTGTGATTTTCGCTTCGCTACACCAGAAAAGAGAAAGACTCATGCAGAAATACATACCGGTGATATGAAATTCGTTTGTTTTATATGTGAATATCAGTGCAGTTCGGAAAATAGGCTGAAACATCACAAAATGTCGCTCAAACATTTAAATATGAAGGAGTATTTACTGACAGGTAAACCGTTGATAGAAGAAGAACAATCCACGTCGAAGCAGGAAAAAATAAAAGATACTCTCAAGAAGAAAGAGTGGGGGGTTAAAAAGAGAAAGAAAGAAAAGGACCGTAAGGAAGAGAGTGAGAAGGTAGAAGAAGTGGCATGTGATATTTGTGGTGATAAATTTCCGAGTGAGAGTGTAATGTTGGAACACAAACAAACACATCCCTTTATAGAGTTTCCCAATGACGACAAACCTAGTAGAATATTTTTTAAATAAGCCAATCTTGCCTATTTATTCAGTGTTCAAATGGCTACTTGTAACTTAAATTATTGCAAAGTACTAAGCTCTATTCTTCCATAATTTTCGTATTTTATAAGCAATTTAAAAGAATTGTTAATATTTTTTTTTCCATTTCTATTTTATATCTTTGTTTTTTTTCATGTGGAGAATATGTGGCTCGAAAAGTAAAATATAAATACTTGCAAATTCCAGCTCTAAAGCGTATGTATTCTTAAGATTGATACTCGCGGGAAAAATTATGACATTTTACACCTTTAAGGTACACTTATCCGAGCCGAACGCATCGAACGAAACGAATTTTGTATATGAAATCTTATCCAGATTCGGATGATTCGACGCGGGCGAGTGTGCGAGCTTTATAAGATTTCATATACAGAATTCTAAAATTCGTTTTGTTCGATGCGTTCTACTCGGATAAGTGTGCGTTCACCTTTAACATTTATATGATTATTATATATGATAGATGATTTTATGAGAGCTGAAATTTGCGAAAGTGAATCGAACATCCAAAAACGAGCTTCACGAGAGCATCCTTGTGCAATTTGCGATGCTATTTTATACAGTAGAGGGTATAAAAGAAAAATATATTTTAATTGATATGATGTTCATAAAAATTTATTTGATTCGAATTTAAAAAGGGTATTATTTGGTTTAATTTAACAATCACCTGTGTTATGCTAGTCTAGATTTTGTTTTATTTAATTATAGATATAGGGTTATGGCTCAATGCTTACTGTTGTAAGCTTTATTGTCAACGGACAACATGACAGGTGCAAAAGGGATAGCTATAATGCGTGAAGGCAATATAAACAGTGCATTTGACTGCTATTTTTGTCCTATCACTGAATTCTATCGTTATTTGAAGCGCCAACGAAAGAGAATTCATTCATTGAATAGTGAGGCAGATGAGTCATATTTAAGCAATTTGATCGGTCTATAAAAGGGATTTTACCTCCTGTCATTACCGTGAATTTGGTGTAATTTTTTATTAATTTATTTACAGCGATATAATCGTAGACTGGTCATACTTGACGCTGGCCGTCTACGTGCATACACGCAGTCACGATTCTAAATCGCTTCTAACAAGATACAAATCCATATTTTTTTTGTATCTTATTCGTATTGTTAATTCATTTGTGGAACTTATGAATCTCTTGTCAATCTGCCAGTTTGAGCTGATCTTCATTTCTTAGATTTTTTAACCCCAATTTAATAGGTAACCCAGCTTGTTTGACATTTTATTGGTCCCTGGTTTACAAGTGTTGAAATCCACCTCTGCATCTCAAGAACCGGAGCGCTTAACGCTTTGTTTTATCCCAGAATTTGTCAAAATTAACCAAAAAGTATCTGGTTTTGTCGTTCGCTGGGTCCACTTAACTTTGGAACCAGGAACCAAAAAGTCTGTTATTTGGCAACTTTCTACATATTATCAGTATTCAAATCCGTGATATACGGGTCACACCAAAAGGTTTTGATTTTTTATTCATCTAATTCTAGAATAAGTATGATTGAGCCAAAAGTTAATAAGTATCCAGTGCCTGAAGAACGTTCAACCTCGGTTGTAGCATTTTTAGAGTTGTTGCAAATTATAACTATATTGTAGTTTGTAAGTCTGCAATATTTATAAAGAAATCGAGTAAATAATTTTCCACTTTAATAACAATCTAATAGAGTTAATATTTACATATTTTTCATCTACCGTCACATTAAACGTGCCATGATAACCAATACAATATTGCAGACTAACATTTATATCTATAAACGAGAAAAATAAATAAAACTATTAAATTATTAAAATTATCTTTTATTATCACATGACATGATAAAACCATTCCTTCAAATACCCGATACATATCACGAACACAATGAATAAAGATTTATTTAGAAACCAATTGGTAGTCGAATTTTAATTAATTCTAAATTTTGATTCATTTTGATTTCTAATTATATCCTTTGTATAAAAAAGGTGATTTTTAAATGCGTCAAATATGTGACCACTTTGTTATGGTCCACTCTAAACGACGCATATTTAATAACTTGAACAGAACGTCCCAACGCAAGCCAAAATCTGCTGACATTTTATAAGAGAAAAAAACACGTTGCTGAAGAACGTAAATTACGCAACTGAAAATATGTCACGCAATTTACGTTCTAGGTCGAGCTAATTTTCTGACTGCAATAAGGAACTAAACAAAATTACAACTCACAAAATGTCTCCGAGACAGTAAAACTGTCACCCTTAAAAATCAGCGACAATGACGGATTTATTTCTACAAGCTTTTATTTAACTTGCAATGTATATAACTATGTTTGTTCGGGTGGAATTTTGCAAGTCGAATTTCACCCACTTCCAGTGGTCGTATTGACTTGATATTTGGTATACATTAGTATATTGGAAGACGATGCAAGTTACAGTCAACAAAATAGCTTGTATTAAAAATGATTTTTTTAACAAAAACTTATCGTGCAAATATCCATATGATAACATAGCGTACATTTTGTACACCGAAGAGAAAATATGCGTCGTATAGAGTGGACTTAAGGCAGATTTTTAAACGATCTGACAATGTTTGTTACATAGAGTACACAATGTCCACTGAGTCTTATCTAAACAATATTGTACAATTGATAATTAAAATACATTAATTAGGTATACTATAAAATCTTACGGAGCGTTGAAACTTCTAAAATTGTCTATTTATATCAAATTGGCTTCAATACAGTCACTGGAATTAAATCATTCCTTTTATTTAAATAAATATTCTCTTTTCATTACCTTGACAAACATATATGGTCATATTTCAAGGAAATATGTACCGTAACTACGTAACATTAAGTTCTATATTGTATTAATTTTCCAGCATCACAGCAAAGTTAATGTTAACCTTATTATCATCAAAGACGCGACAAAGTATTTTTTCCAGGCTCTTATAACTACTTAGTGTAGGCTCATTTTCGCTTGATCCTAACATATAAACGAATTTACTTTAAGGTCTATGTTTGTCTTTCACAGCCATCTTCGTAAACCAGCGACTGTATTCAAGCCACATAAATTACTGACTCACTGAATGTGTATTACAATACAAAAAAAACCTTACTGAATAGGAATAGGGTTGCGTTTGATTTGGCTCAAATTGTCATAAAAAACAAGAGGAATTGGGGCATTCTTAAAGCTTAAAAATACGTTAATTTATTTTGCTGGAAATTATCTCTTCTCTATACATAAATAGTATCAAACAAAGCCTCTTTTTCTGTCTGTCCGCAATAGATTTGATATGGTTTTTAACATAATTTACAGATTTTCTTCCAGGCAAAGCCGGGGCGGATAGCTAGTGAACTAAATTTGAGAATTCATATCTGGATTGAAAATATAATCTGACATTCGCAACAAATATTCCCATCTTGCACTTTTTTTCCAAATCAAACGCCCTCATCCCTCAAAAAAACCTAAACTTAATAACTAAAGGTGATCTTCCAGTCCTGCGCCATACTGGCGGCGGGTTTCCTCACCACCAGTACATCGTTACCCTTGTGTAGGGTCATCTGTAGTGGTGTAGTCTTGTCTGACTGGTGAAGTTTGGCAGTTTTTGGTGGTGACTTAATACCTGCTATTACTATGCGTTCAACCCATGAGCGGGTTGGATAAGTGGCTTGTGTGTTTGTTATTCTGAAAGAGAGAGTTAATTTAATTTGTTTTGTTTACCCAAATGACAAGAAGGGGTCATTCACTATTTACCTAAGAATCCTGCAGGAAGGAGGTTAAAAATCTCTACATGAACTTATCTCTTCAAATGAAGAATGATTGACATTTCAGTGCAAAGCGTTAGCACAGAATATTCAATAGTACTACGTACAGAAAACCCACTTCGAAAACGACATTTAAATAAAAAGCTACTCTTGGAACGACGTAATAAGGCGCAATCCAGCTCGCTCAGCGCTGCGCGGCTAAAATTATATTCACCTACAACTTCCCTCTCTTTCTATCAAATAACTCTATCCTGTATGACGCGTCACGTGTTACGATAGGGTTGTCTAATGACGTATTATGAATCTTCAATATTTCTTTATCGGTTATGTATGTACCTATTACTATTCTCCTTTCGATAATAATGACATATAAAATATCCTAGCTAACAAGTATTAGAGCAGAAAGTTATTTTTAAATGTCTGCATATTTTAATCCAAGTTGTTAGGCCTGTACTGATACTTTGTATACTGAATGTGTATTCTGTCTACGAAACTGAATACAACTATTTTGGGGAAGGGTTTTAGTAACATACATGTATATAAAATCTGGAATGACTGACGACGGGACAAGAAACGGCACGACTACCTAGTCCAGGGCCGTCAGCCGAAATTCACAACGTTTGTTATTAATAATCTTCAAGTTTGTTATATAAAAAATAATAAAGTTAAAGAATTATTTAAAAAAGGATATACCAAGTAATAACAATTAGAATTGTTAAATTTTTCTGAATATTATTCTACTGATTTTTGAAATATTGGTTTGTTAAATCTTAGTTATTCTAAAAAGGTAGAAGTAAAATCTACACTAATGTATATTCATCTTAATATATAAAATGATAAACTGATTGTTGATATATCAGCCCACAGCCCAAACCGCTGGACCTAGAGATTTGAAATTTTGCACAAAGATACCTTATACAGTGGAGGCATCCACTAAGGAAGGATTTTTGGAAATTCCACCCCTAAGAGGGTAAAATAGGGGATGACAGTTTGTATGCAAGTTCGTCAGTTTTGAAGTTAGGATCTTCAAATTTTGTGTTTAGGCTGACGATTGAAAATTAATATATAGTTATCTCAGCGTTTGTGATAATTCCACCACCGAAGGGAGGAAAAGTGGGATGAAGTTGTGTATGCAAGTCCTTCAATTTCAAAGTAAACTTCACTAAATATATTATTATACGGTGTAGGCATCCACTAAGGAAGGATTTTTAGAAATTCCACCCCTAAGGGGGTAAAATAAGGGATGAAAGTTTGTATGCAAGTTCGTCAGTTTTGAAGTTAGGATCTTCAAATTTTGTGTTTAGGCTGACGATTGAAAATTAATGTATAGTTATCTCAGCGTTTGTGATAATTCCACCATCGAAGGGAGGAAAAGGGGGATGAAGTTGTGTATGCAAGTCCTTCAATTTCAAAGTAAACTTCACTAAATGTATTATTATACGGTGTAGACATCCACTAAGGAAGGATTTTTGGTAATTCCACCCCTAAGAGGGTAAACTAAGGGATGAAAGTTTGTATGCAAGTCCGTCAGTATTGAAGTTAGGATCTTCAATTTCTGTGTTTAGGCTGACGATTGAAAATTAATATATAGTTATCTCAGCGTTTGTAATAATTCCACCACCGAAGGGAGGAAAAGGGGGATGAAGTTGTGTATGGAAGTACACTAAATTTATTATTTAAGCTTATGGTTATAAACTAACGCAACGAATATCGGTGTTGTTGTAATTTGAACCCTTAAGGAGTGAAAAGGGGGATTAAATTTAGTATATGAAGTTCTTTATTTTCGGAGTGAAAATTTTACAATTTATTATTTCGGCTTATGGTATTGGCGTATTGAAATGACTCGCCTAAACAACATCAGGAAAAAGAGAGGAACAAAAATCCGGTTAATACGAGCATTGGTATTCCTCATTTTCATGTATGGAGTGGAAGCGTGGACTATACTGGCCCGAGAAAGAAAAAGGATTGATGCATTCGAGATGTGGTGCTGGAGACGGATGTTGGAAATACCTTGGACCGCTAAACGCAACAATGCATCAATCCTATCGCAGCTCCAAATTAAAACACGATTGTCCACCATATGCCACCAACGTATTTTTTCGTATTTCGGCCTCATGGTGCGCAAAGGCGATGAAAGTTTGGAAATCTGATCATAGTTGGGAACACGGAAGGAAAACGACTACGTGGTCGTTCACCAACAAGATGATCCGATCAAGTAAAAGACTCATCGTCCTCCAAGTTTTACAGAAACCAGAAGACAGAAACCAGTGGAGGCAGATCATTCGCTCTAGAAGCAAACCCGATGTTGATCACGATCCTCAGACATGAGGGAAAAAGAGATAAGGCCTCCAAAATTATGCTGTGGAACTTGACTACAAGTAACAGCTCTCCGCCGCAATGTTATTGAGGTCAAAATATTTACTGGTTCTGCTAGAGGAGAAACAGTCTTCTTGCCACGTATACTATTGATCCCAAATCACCTTCCGTTTGAATTTAAAAGATAACAGTTCCTTATTAAGGTTTGTAGTCACAGGGAAAAACTCTGAAATTTGCTAGAGTTGATTTGCGGCAGGACTGTTTCAGTTTTATGTGGCATCCTCGCATATGAGCTCTTAATCTACCTGAACTATTGTCAATATCACAAGTAGTGGCGGACAATAGCCATGAACAAAGCTCTATATTGTTACAATGATTCATATCTAGAAAAATGAAATAATCTACGCGGACGAAGTCGCGGGCTATAAAGCTAGTTAGTGTATAATAATACTAGTATTATAAAGACGTAACATTGGTTTGTTTGTATATTTGAAGAGGGAATACTCTCTATTCTGGAACTACTAACAGTTTCTAAAAAAAAAACATCAAAATCGGTTCATAAACGAAGAAGTTATCCGCGAGCACACATAAAAAAATATATTTACGGTCGAATTGAGAAACCTCCTCCTTTTTTTGAAGTCGGTTAAAAATCATTCACATGAGTTATTGAGGTCTAAGTGGCCCGTTTAGACAAGTTTAGGGTGTCTCTTCAGGTCGCACTATCTTTGTCCCTTTTTGACACACTGGTATGCTATCAAAACGAGCCTATTAGATCTTGCCGACCTTAATAAAGTCAGAAAGGAAACAAACAATACAATGAAACAACAACAAAAAATCTAGTATACTATGAAAACCAACACAAAATAGTTTTAAAATAAGAACAATAAACACTTTGTATAAGTATGTAGGTATTTATACCCACACGCGTCTTTCGGTGCGGGCGCGTTGCAACCGACTAGCGTTATTCCGGTAGACCTGTTGGCGCGAAATCGTACCTAAACATGGGAGTGAGACAGGCCTGGCGTTAGGTAAAGCAACTATGTTTTTTTTTCACATTTTTGATGCACATTTTATCAAATAATTTTAAGTGTAATAATCAGATGATAAAGTACTTATAAGTTCCTTATAAAACTGCCAGTAATTGCGTATGAATATTTACAATGTCAAATACAAAATTATATCTATAATATTAAACAACCAATTAATTGCTTATAATTACAAACATTGGTATTTTTACTTATTGGTATTTAACATACATTTTGGCTTTAAGGCTCGGTACTAGCCAAACATGTTGCCGTAAGTTTATATAGAAAACGTAAAGTAGTAGCCACGAAAAAAAACATCTGCCTAGTTGAAGAGTTTAACTAGCCGCCAAAAAAAACCGATTCAAGAAAAACTTTCTAGATTCCTGTAAAAAAAATATAGAATATCGCTAAAAACGTGAAAAAGGGACTCCCGTACTGTCATAACTTTGGCGTAATTAAGAACTTAAACCTAATAAACTGTACGTAATCATGGAGAACAAAGAACAGAGAAGCCGCCGAATATTTTTGTTTTATACAGTACCATACTTATATTTTGAGTAAAAAATTTGCAAACTTTTCGCCCGAAATCTCCATACAAAATTACTATGGCGGCGCGCTTTCCCGATATACAGGTTGTTGTTTTGGTCAGCGACGAGCGACTCAGGGTCGATAATACAAATGATACTGGTGCTAAAAAAAATATAAAAAAAATACTTTATTTTTTTTTAATAATAAAAATAAAAAAAATAAAATTTTGAAAATCATGTAATAAGCTAAAGTGTAGACATAATACACAACGGGAGTACAAGGGAGTAAAGGGGTGGGGCGATGGCGGCTTGAGCATAGCTCTAGTCTGTGCACGTGCCTAGTAACCATACTTTGTAGTAATTTTATTTCAAATTGAATAAGGTATTTCTCAACATATTTACAGTATTTAATGGAATTAAGTCCATTTTTGGGTAATATATATTTTGTACTACCGCTCCTGGGTCGCTTGTCGCCGACCAAAACAACACCCAGTATAGTCGCTCGGTGAACTCCGCAGCTCAGTCCACCCCACGTCTTCGAAGTGAGAGCACGTCACTTTATGCAAAAAAATAAGACGTAGGTGGCGGCGTGTACATACACAACATCCACGCACAGTGGTCGGTTTTAGGTAAACGTTGGTAAAGAATAGAAACAAGGTAGTCAAGTAATTTTATAATTTCGTTTCATTGATTTTTTGAACCAGAAGTATTTTTTACTTCATACATTTACAACTTATGTGTTTTTGTTTATAATGATAATTTTAATGAATAACTATTATGAAACATAATATAATAATTATTTTTTGGGGAATATTTTATGTATGTATATACTTTCTAATGCTTTTTCAGTTGATAAGACATCTTACGAAATAATTATTGTTTTTTGTAAATATTTATGTAATAAAAATAAAATGATAATTATAGAATTTAATGATGAGGTATTTTTCATCATCGGTTGTACTGTTGTACTAAACATGTTGATTTTTTAACACCTCGTATTATAGCTTTCCTTGAAGGTATAAGTAGAATAATCAAATCTAGTAAGTCGATGTACTAATTTGAATCTTTGCAATAATGTAGTTTCCGGCCTGCAAAATGGTCTCCGTACAATACTATAATTTTGTACCATCGAGCTGATCTGATGATGGAACCGGAAGGTTGGGGTTCTTCAAAAAGGGTGTGAAAAAGGCTGTGAAGAGGCTGCAGGGTCTGGAACGCGCGAGTGATAGCCCTGGTGTTGCAAGCGTCCATAGGCTAAGGTAACTGCTTACCATCAGCGGACCGTATGCTTGTTTGCTACCTTAGTGGTATAAAAAAGGGTATGCACTGGAACCACATAACGGCACAATGTATCCTAGTCGAGTTTGGGCTTATTGGAACCGTCTCGAAACGTTCTTTAGCCATAATCAGTTGTCAGGGTCTGATGATGGAGTCGGAAGGTTGGCACTGGAACTCCTTAACGGCACTACGTATCGTAGTCGTGTTTGGGCTTGTTGGAATCGTCTTGAAATTTACTTTGGCCATAATTAATTTTCAGGATCTGATGATGGAGTCGGAGCGTAGGCTCTAGAACTCCATAACGGCACAACGTATCCTAGTCGTGTTTGGGCTTGTTGGAATCGTCTCAAATCCTTCTTTGGCCATAATCAGTTTTCAGGGTCTGATGATGGAGTCTGAATGTAGGCACTAGAACTCCTTATCGGCACAACGTATCCTAGTCGTGTTTGGGCTTGTTGGAATCGTCTCGAAACGTTCTTTGGCTATAATCAGTTTTCAGGGTCTGATGACCGCCATCTTGATCTTCTTAGATACTGATCCGATAGCTCTCAAAATCGATATTTGAGAGACCTTAGGGTCTCAAAATAAGAATCTTTTTCAGAATTTTGAAAAAGGTCCGCCATTTTGAACTTTTTAGATACTGGTCCGATTGGTCTCAAAATCGATATTTGAGAGACCTTGGGGTCACAAAACAAGAATCTGTTCTCAAAATTTAGAAAAAGTGTCCGCCATGTTGAACTTTTTGGAAACTGGTCCGATTGGTCTCAAAATCGATATTTGAGAGACCTTGGGGTCACAAAACAAGAATATCTTCTCAAAATTTTGAAAAAGTGTCCGCCATTTTGAACATTTTAGATACCGGTCCGATTGTTCTCAAAATCGATATTTGAGAGACCTTGGAGTCACAAAACAAGGATCTATGGTCAAAATTAGGAAAAAGTGTCCGCCATATTGAACTTTTTGGATACTGTTCCGATTGGTCTCAAAATCGATATTTGAGAGACCTTGGAGTCACAAAACAAGTATCTCTTCTCAAAATTAGGAAAGAGTGTCCGCCATCTTGAACTTTTTAGATACTGGTCCGATTGGTCTCAAAATCGATATTTGAGAGACCTTGGGGTCACAAAACAAGAATATCTTCTCAAAATTTTGAAAAAGTGTCCGCCATGTTGAACTTTTTATATACTGGTCCGATTGGTCTCAAAATCGATATTTGAGAGACCTTGGGGTCACAAAACAAGAATCTGTTCTCAAAATTAGGAAAAAGTGTCCGCCATATTGAACTTTTTGGAAACTGGTCCGATTGGTCTCAAAATCGATATTTGAGAGACCTTGGGGTCACAAAACAAGAATCTGTTCTCAAAATTTAGAAAAATTGTCCGCCATTTTGAACTTTTTAAATACTGGTCCGATTGGTCTCAAAATCGATATTTGAGAGACCTTGGGGTCACAAAACAAGAATCTCTTCTCAAAATTTAGAAAAAGTGTCCGCCATTTTGAACATTTTAGATACCGATCCGATTGTTCTCAAAATCGATATTTGAGAGACCTTGGAGTCACAAAACAAGAATATATAGGGGTCTCTTCTAGGTTGCAGATAAATAGTTCTATTCTGTACCTTATCTGGGCAGGTCCAAATCCAAATAATAAAGCGTGGTTGTATGCACAAGTAGGTATAATTTATAGAAGCACAGAAACACAGAAATTACATGGAAGAGAAAGTTTAGAAGGAGTGCGAAAGAGGAGAAGCGCAAGCACTATAACAATGTAAAGAAAACTGAATTAAAATATAAGCAAAGATCGTCAGTATATTTTACTTTAGCGACGGGTTAGCGGGCGACACGGGTCTCGCGTAGAAAGGCTGTGGGCCGACTGACTTGCGACTAGCGCGACACTCCCGGCCGACGGCGGCCAACGGTAAAATCATTGGAATGCGCTCGCGCGTCGAGGCGGGCGCGGTCAGGAGCGTCCCGCACGATCGATGGTAAGCGGTCGGTGATGCGTTCGGTCCGACGCACAATTTATATTTTAAGTATATAATTAATATAATATAAAGAAAGATTATATGTTGTGCATGTATAGTTAGTATTATGTTAGTATATACGTGTGGTTTATTATAATGTATATTTTATATTTGTATTTGTTAGTATTGATTACTTTGTGTATAAAATAAATGATAATTATTATATAAATGAAAATATTGTATACGTATAATATTTAATATGTGTAAATGTATAAAATAGATAATGTAATATGTATGGTGCCTACATCACTCCCCCCCAGAGACCGTCACTACGGGCGATAAAAATCTGGGAATCTTACTCTGCGGCCTGAGCGGGTTCGTTTGACGTCATCTTGAGTTGGGACATTTAACCGCGCTGGAGGAGGATCAGGTAAGGATACAGGGATAGGAGTAGGAGTGGGATCGGGTGTAGGGGATGGGTCAACGAGTATATAGGCTGGCTTAAGGCGGTCTATGGATACTGTGACGCTCTTATTTTTAAAAAGGATTTTAAATATTTTATCCCCTCGCTCAAGAACTTCGTAGGGACCGGAGTAGGGAGGCTTTAAAGCGCCTCGTAATGGATCGTCCCTTAAAAATACGTGGCTTGAGGATGCCAAATCTTTATATATAAAGATTTTATCTTTATTATGGCGCGCGGCTGGCGATGGTTGTAATTTCGCCATTTGATGCCGCAAGCGGGTTGTAAACTCCGATATGTCGGATGCGTCTGGGATATTCGCCTGGAAAAATTCTCCAGGTAGACGCAACGGCTCCCCGTATACCAACTCGGCAGATGATGCTTTTAGGTTGTCCTTATAGGACGACCTGATACCTAGAAGCACCAAGGGCAAGGTGTCTACCCAGTGCAGTCTGCGTGGCACATGATAGCAGCTTTGAGCTGACGATGGAAGCGCTCAACTAAACCGTTACACGCTGGGTGATACGCGGTTGTTCTACGATGTTTGAATCCGATCATTTTTCCAAGGTATTGGAAAAGTGTGGATTTAAACTGCCGTCCGCGATCACTAACGATATCCGTTGGACATCCAAACCTGGATATCCACGATATCAACGCCTTGCCAACGGTTTCAGCGGTCATGTCTGGCATCGGTGTAGCTTCCGGCCAACGCGTGAAGCGGTCCACAACGGTAAGACAATACCGGTGACCTTGCGATGGTGGTAGGGGGCCAACTATATCCACATGGATGAATGCAAAACGCGCGCGGGGCAAATCGAACGTGCCAAACGGAGCGGACACGTGGCGGTTTACCTTAGCGCGTTGGCAAGCTAGGCACTTTCGTGACCACTCTCGGCAATCTTTGCGCACACCAGGCCAAACGAATCGCTCTGCAACGAGCTTTGCAGTTGCGTTGGCGCCTGGGTGGCTGAAGCTATGGAGATTGTCGAAGAGTTGCTTCCGCAACGGCTTTGTTACGAAAGGCCTAGGTGACGGTGTACTGACGTCACAATACAGTTCTATGTGACTGTTTGGGAGCTTTAACTTCTCTAAGCGGAGTGATGATTCACCACTTAGAATTTGAATGAGCTCATGGTCGGAGGCTTGAGACTTGGCAAGCACTTCGATGTCGAATGGCATCTGCAGTTCTTCAACTCGTGACAATGTATCGGCGACAACATTGTCTTTGCCGGAAATGTGTCGGATATCGGTTGTGAACTGCGAGATGAAATCGAGGTGGCGATACTGACGAGGCGAACAGTTGGCTTTTCGTTCGTGAAAAGAAAAACAGAGCGGCTTATGGTCAGTATATACTACGAAATGTCTCGCCTCCAACCTGTGGCGAAAGTACTTAATACTCTCGTATATGGCCAAGAGTTCTCGGTCATACGGTGAGTACTTTATTTGGGAAGGGCTGAGTTTTCTCGAGAAAAATGCGAGAGGTTCCCAAGCTTCGTCCTTAAATTGCTGCAAAACTGCACCCATAGCCAAGTCAGACGCGTCTGTTACCAGAGCGAGCTTGGCTTCACAGTCTGGGTGTGCGAGTAGTGCAGCGTTGGATAAGCTCTCCTTTATTTCCTTAAAAGCTATGAGTGCATTGCCTGTAATGCTCACGGGATGAGATCCTTTAACCGAGCCAGTAAGTAAAGCATTCAAAGGGGCTTGGATTTTAGCAGCATTCGGAAGGAATCGCCGGTAGAAGTTAATCATCCCTAAGAAACGCCTAAGTTCCTTGACCGTCTTAGGAGAGGGGAAGTCAATGATGGCCTCGACCTTGGATTTTAAAGGCTTTGTGCCTGCTTCGGAGATGTGGTAACCTAGAAACGTTACCTCGCTAGCACCGAAGACGCACTTTGATGTGTTGACGAGGATGCCATATTCCTTCATGCGAGTGAAAAGCTGCTGAAGGTGGAGCTCATGGTCCAGCTCTGACCTAGAGAAGACCAGGAAATCATCAAGGTACGAATACATGAAATCAAGGCCTCTTGTCATCTCGTCAACAAATCTTTGAAATGTTTGGCCAGCATTGCGCAAACCAAACGTCATCATCGGAAATTCGAAAAGACCGAAAGGAGTTGTGATGGCGGTCTTCGGAATGTCGTCCTTGAAGACAGGGATCTGATTATAGGCCTTTACGAGGTCTATGGTTGAAAAGACCTTACATCCAGCTATGCTATGAGCAAAGTCGTGGATGTGTTTAATAGGATAACGGTCTGGTATAGTCCGTGCGTTAAGCATCCTGTAATCCCCACAGGGTCGCCAGCCGTTATCCTTTTTAGGAGCAAGGTGGAGGGGCGAAGCCCAGGGGCTTTCAGAAGGACGCGCTGTGCCGTTACTCAACATGAGATCAAATTCTGCCCTAGCAATTTTTAATTTATCCGGAGCCAGTCTACGGGGTGTGCAAAATATGGAGGGACCAGGTGTAGTGCGTATATAATGCATAGTGTTGTGCTTCGGAACCGATGGTGTGCCTGAAGGGCGAGTAATTTCAGGGAATTTATTCAGGAGGTCATGGTACTTTGTGTCACCCGTTAAAACCTTTACAGAATACACATCAGTTACAGCAGTACAAGCATTTGATGACAAAGTCGTAGTATTATCAATTAAACGTTGATTTCTACAATCTACAATTAAATTATAATGGGATAGAAAATCAACGCCAATTATGGCTTTAGTTACATTGGCAACAACAAAACGCCAGGGAAAATTACGCCTTAAACCTAAGTTTAAATTTAGTTCGAGATAACCAAAAGTATCTATACTTGTCCCATTTGCTGCACATAACTGAAAATCAGTCTTGGGCCGTCGATCACGAAGCGCCGCTCGAGGGTAGACGCATAAATCGCTACCAGTGTCCACCAGGAACTGGGTATTCGAGCTGCGGTCAGTGACAAATAGGCGACCAGTAGAAGCAGGGCAATCGTCAGCCGCCATTAGCGACTGCCCGTGGAGTTTCCCGCCTTCTGGTAGTCGCATGGCTTGATGCAACTGTGTGCCTGCGAACCGAACTTGGAATGATACCAACAGACGGGGTACTTGCGGTAACTCGATTCCGATCTGTTCCTGCTCCTGTTGCGTGAAGTGGAACGCTGGCGATGCTGGGGTCTGGAACGGTGGTTTGAGCGATTGGTCGCGCGAGTGTGCTCGTCGAGCTTCAGCGCGAGACGCTCAACCATATTCCTCAGCTCTGCAATCTCGTTGGACGAGCTTCCACTCATTGCTGCACTGGTAGATGTTGATGCCACGTTGCAGGGAGTTGTGATCTCCTGGATACGATCAGCCAGGTCGGCCAGTTGCTCTAGAGAATGCGTAGGCTGCGAGGCCAACACAGTCTGAATATTGTTTGGCAGCCGGTTGCTCCAGATGGTCCTAATAAATTCCTCAGGAACGGAAGGGCCAGCCAAGTCTTGCAGGTGTCGAAGGAATTGTGAAGGCTTTCTATCACCAAGCTCTTCATGAGTTAACAACTGCTTGACCTTCTTTTCATGAGAAGCAGAGAGTCGCCTGATCAGTTCAGTCTTGATCTTCAGGTAACGATTCGTAGCTGGAGGATTGATTATAATATCCTTCACATCTTTAGCATGCTGAGTATTCAAGTTGGTGATGACGTGGGTAAACTTGACGCCATCGTCAGTGATGCCATGATGATGGAACTGACCTTCTAGCAGCGCAAACCAGATTTCGGGATCCTCTGGTGAAAATGGATTCACTTTAATGCGCCGAGTATCGAATGACGGGTTGCGTTTAGTGGAAACGCGCATTTTTCGAGCTGGCCGCGTGCTAACATGGCTGCCGGCGACTTTCGATTCGGCCGTTTGCTGCGAGTCACTGCTACTAATATCGCTCATTTTTTTATTCCGTGTACTGTTCGGGGTCACCACTATGGAGGTGCAAGGTGGATGACACCTCCATTTAAAAGGGAAGATCTTCCGCCAGGCTGGGTCATCGTGCCTGGGGACCGCGGTCCAACTGTACATGTCGGACAGTTGTATATATGCAGATTCTCGAGAAAACTTCTTAAGCGCGATGCAGGATGTAGGTTAATGTGGCGCCGCGCCATCTATCTTTCAGTGTGTGAACTATCTCAGTGTTACTGATAGATGGCTGATAGATGTAAGAAAGAAAGAAGAAAGAAAAAATATTTATTGACCCACAAGGATAAGGTACACATATTTATATAGTGAGAGTAACATATTCTATGAACATAATCTGCGTACACACACACATGAAGAAAATACATTACATTAATTTGTTGTATGGGGTCAAAAGGTCCCTACCTCAGCATAAAGCTGCACTGCTCATAAAGCAGTACAACGCTGGTATTCTGGCAGAGCCTTAGAGTGACGACACAAACTTAAATAAGATAAGAGAAAAACATTAATATTATGAATCGAAGTGGGTATGTAACTTAAAAATAACAGTATTGTGAATAACCTACAACTTGATAAAAACAAATAATATGTATATATATAACATAAATGATAATTTTATGTTCAATAAAACAATACAGCAAGTTCAACAAAATAATCCAGTAAAATAATAATGTACCTAGTAAATTCAATAGAATAAAAATAGTGGAAATTTTAAAGGAGTGAAACAAAATAGTGTTGTGATTGGAAAATGAACAGCCTCTATCATGCTCAGCATTGAGAATTACTGTGGCAACTTTTTTTTTTTTTTTTTTTTTACGAAGTACCTACCTTCTAGCAAATTAAATATTATTTGATTTTTGCAAGCCGAGAAGTTGTTTCTTCAGTGTTTTTCTAAAGGATTGAACAGTTTTTATAACACGGAATGGTGGAGGAAGGTCGTTCCAGCATCGAGTGGCGGCAAATCTGAAAGAACCACGAAATGCCATAGAACGATGGCTTGGCGTGACTAAAACAAAAGAACATGCCCTACGTTGGAACCTGTGAGCTTGCGCCCACACTAGCTTATCAAAAAGGTACTTTGGAGATTTTTGATTAATGACACCGAAAAGAAGCACTGAAAGATGCAAATTTCTACGAGCTGTCATCTTTAGAAGGTTTGAAGAATTTAGAAATGGAGTGATGTGTGATCTTGGAGGGACATTAAAACAAAAACGTCCACAGGCATTTTGAACACGCTGGATCAACTTCTCTGTCCTTCCAAGTAAACAAGGGCCGTAAACTGTGTCGCAGTAATTAAGTCTAGATAGTACCAAGGATTCACAAAGCATGACTCTGACCTCCTCACTTAGGTATGGACGGATCTTATATAATAACCTTAAGCGGTAAAAGCAGTTGTGAACACTCTTAGCTACATGTTTTTCAAAGCGAAGATGGCTATCTATAGTTAGTCCAAGATTTTTAGCTTCCGTGACACATTCAACCGTCTCTCCGTCCACTATTATGTTAACTGACGAGGATTTATGAGGGTCGGTATCAGACATAATATTACGGATATTATTCCTGGAACCCACCATCATAAATTTCGACTTCTTGGGATTAATTACTAATGAATTTGCTTTTGACCAGTCCGATATGCGTTCTAAATCAGAGTTAACCTTATTTATAGCATCAGCCAAGCCGGAAGGAGGAAATGAGAAGTACAGCTGCAGATCGTCGGCATATTGGTGGTGTTTACAATATGAAATGTCTTTGCTTATATCAGCACTATAAAGCACGAAAAGAATGGGCCCCAGGATTGATCCCTGAGGAACACCCCGAGGGACAGGCTGGAGGGAAGATTTCGATGTAGACCCATTTGGCATTGTCAATTCTACAAACTGCTGCCTGTGGTCAAGGTAACTGTGAAACCAATTAATAGCTCTGGTGTCAAATCCATAGAAGGCAAGCTTAGCTAACAGCAGTGATATATTTAATGCGTCGAAAGCGCGTGAAAAATCAAGCAATACCAGCAAACTGACCATCCCATTATCTTGAGCCTCAAGCATATTGCCAACAACATCGAGGAGGGCAGTCGCTGTGCTATGGCCCTTACGGAAACCTGATTGAAATGGAGGAAGGATCTTATTCACTTCCAAGTACCTAGTGAGCTGCATGCATACCACCTTCTCTAATATTTTAGAGATACAGGGAAGGATGCTGATGGGTCTCAAATCCTGGATTGTAGAAGGGTTGTTAATTTTTGGTATAGGCTTTACAACAGCAACCTTCCAAGAATCTGGAAAAACTCCTTTAGTAATAGAGCTGTTTACAATTGTGGTGATTGTATCTAGGGATTGAGGAAGTGTCATCAGCAGCATGTCTAATGAAATACCATCAATGCCCTGTGCATTGGATTTAAGCCCACGAATAATTGCCAACACTACTTCCTTGGTTACTGGTATCAAAGAAAAAGTCGCAGAATCAAACCTGTGATGCTCATAGAATGTCAACTGCGATATGGTCACAGTATCTCCACCAGGCACATTAAGGAAATGAGAATTTACAAGGTCAGGATTATCAAATTGAGATGGAAGTTCTGTAGCCTGCTTCTTACAGGGTGATATTGTGTTTTTTAAATTTTTCCACAGTCTTTTGGAATCTTTAATGTGATTGTTAATGTGTTGAGTGAAATATGATTTTTTTTTACTCTCTATGGCTGTGATAACCATACGCTTCATGTCTTTGTAACATTTTTTTAAGGCCATTGTTTGAAGAAGTTTATGTTTTCTGTGGTAGTCATCGCGTATGTGAATCATTGCTTTAACGGTATCAGTGATCCATGGGTGAGGAGGGTCTTTAAATTTTGTAGTCTTGAGTGGTGCATGTAGATTAAAGAGGGTCTGCAGAAAGTGAGTAAATGTAGTTACTTGGCTATTAATGTCAGTATCAGTGTTAAAATAGTCCCAGGGAATAATATCAGTCAGGTCATTATGAAAATGGTCCAACTGGATACTTTTAAGCGGTCGGTAAGTGATCAGGCGGGGAAGAGATTTAACTTTCTTAATATTGAGTTTAACTAAAACCATTGCATGAGCTCCCAGATCAGGGGTGTACTTAACTGTAACTTTTCGTACATAAGCATCAGTACAAACAATATCAATTAAAGTTTGGCTATTCTCAGTATAATGTGTGGGCTCTGAAACAACTTGTTTTAGACTAAAGCACTCTAGAAATTCATTAAACAACTTAGCCTTATTACTACTAGGCTTGAGAAGATCTATATTAAGGTCACCAAGTAAGATTAACTTGTCACACTTCGCAAAAGATACAACCGAATCCGTTATCGCGTCCAAAAATACGTTAACATCCTGCCATGGTGGCCTATAAGCAGTCCCGATGATGAGTTCTACACCATTAATACTCATTCGTAGCCACATCTGTTCTACTGAGGTTGGCGGATGTGGGCATATACGTGCTGAGATACCTTTTCGTATATAAAAACCCAATCCACCACCTCGGCCTCCACGCACCGTGTTTGATCTCGGAACATGTCGGAAACGAAACCCACCTACACTCGGGGCCTTCTCATCCTCCCCTGCTCTCAGCCAGGTTTCATTGATGGCCAGTATATCCGGCATCAAATCCTCCATGGCCACAATAAACTCTTCATGCCCTGTGTTAAGCGACCCCGCATTAAAAAGCCCAACTTTAAGGTGGCGCGTTTCAATCATTGTTATAAAAAACAAACAAACACCAAATGCTGCAACCAAAAACAATAATATTAAACCGAATACCCTGCATATTGCTGTATAGTTTTAAAACGTTAATCTGACTTGTATTAGTGGCAGTTTTAAAAACATATAATAGTGTAGATATCTGATAGTATATAAAAACATTGACTGGTTTAAAAAATATAAATTCAAGAGTACAAGCTACTAACGATATATTATAATAATTATTAAGACAATATAATTGGTTTAAAATAGATATGGAATAATTTAAATTGCCATAAAAAGAGTAAATTTCCCCCATACAACATACACGAGAATGAAAAGCCCAAAGAAGATATAACATAAACATAACAGAAATACAAAATAGCATACAAAAGGAACATAATAATATATCTACTGAACACTTAACATTATAAGACGTCTTCAAACCGATTCCAGTCCAAAAACCCGTTGACAGTCAGCGTCCGAGTGAATTTGGTGCGCTGGCTTGCCATCAGCCTGTCGCACGAAGATGTGGCCTCGCCTTGTCCACGAGTACCGCCATTGAAGCTTACGGCACTCTTCGCGGACACGATAGAACAGCTGACGATTGGCACGGGTTAGCCTCTCGTTTAGGAAGATGCGGCCACGGGGCGTGGTATTGGCGCTACCGGCATCGGCGGTGGTAAGGGCACGGCGCACTCGAGCAGCGCGCAGCAGCTCGTCACGCAGTGATCGGCGCGCCAGCCGCACTACAACGCGGCGAGAGCGTGCTCCCCCTGAACCCTCGTTTGAGTCACGGTCTGGTGCTGGAGGGGCTCCCACTCGCTCCGCGTACACAATGTCCCGATTATCCAATGAGACGCCTAGTCTGGTCGCCAGTACTGTAATGGCGTGCACTATATTCTCGCCCTTCTCCTCGGGGAGGTGTCCTATCTCAAGATCCGATAGGAGGGCCTCCTGGTCCCGGTCCCCGAGCTCCTGCTTAAGCTGTGCCACCGTGCGCTCAAGCTCTGTGACCACAGCTGAGGGGGGTGGGGGCTCAGAATCGCGTCGCTCCAGTTCCACCAGCCTCTGTTCCATGGTCTCCAAACGCGTATTGACACCGGTGATGAGTACGCGGTGTTCTGCCATCTCTCGCCGGAAGGCGTGCATCTCAGCCACGTATTCGGCGAGTTCTCGGCGCAGCAGGGAGATACCCTCGGCCGCAGCGGCGGCATTAGCGGCCACGACATCAAAGGTTGCCTCATGCTGCGTCGGGCTCTCTTGACCCTCCTGTCGACTGCCAGCCTTGTCCTCATCACCAGATTCCTCGCTGTGAAGTGCTTTTACTGGCGTCTCAGCGTTATCACCTTTCGGCTTTTTCGGCTTACAATTGGGGCAGGTCCATGAAGCCCCTATCCGTGAGGCGTCACTCAGCCCGACACAGGCTCGATGAAAGATCCCCACACATTTGCTACACCTAACAATTTCTCCCTTGCCGGGTGCGAACCTTCCGCAGGCCGTACACTGAACCATTTTATGACTCACGAGAAAATTATAAAATTGGTTAAATAAAGCGTTATTCTGGGGGCTACCGCTAGATGGCGCTAAAGTCGTTTAGATGGTGCTGTAATCTATATTATCTGTACTCAATTATACAAAAAATTGCGGGTGAAGTACAAGTAAATAATTCGATGACTGTCACAAACACACCAAGATTTACTGCAATTAAGTAAATTAAATGCAATATCACTGCACACTTTAAGTGTATAACACTATAAATTAGTTATTATGTTGGCACTGTGACACAGGAACGTATTTTAGAGGTAAATTTGAACTGTTATTATTTTATAAGACAAAAAATACGATAGTGATCTTAAGCAAACGACAGCCGTATCGTCACTCTCAGATGTCGCTACATCACTCCCTTCCTAGACCGGAGGTCGATCTATTGTTGCGTCGTTGCGTAAAGCTTGCAAGTGCCAGAGCTGCTCGGAGTCTACGGTGATTCGAGACGGGGCGCAGATGCTGCGACAGGTTGAGCCGGCTAATCCACGTAGTGCAGAAACCGCCACGCCGGAGAGATGATCCGGGCGTGTGCTGCGGTGGACTGTGCGGGCGGGGAGCTTAGTCGCAGTGTTGCCTTGCAGGACCAGGAAGCACGGTGAGTCGGCTGCGATGGACCTGATTGAGGCGAAGTTGGCTTGCTGTGTGACTGCTTGCCGGTGGGGAGTGATGAGCTTGGAGAATCTGCTCAGAAGTACTGCATGTTCCGTGATTTTTGGAGGGTTGGAAATATTCCCATCCATCACGTCGGGGTCACCAGTTATAGGGGTCTCTTCTAGGTTGCAGATAAATAGTTCTATTCTGTACCTTATCTGGGCAGGTCCAAATCCAAATAATAAAACGTGGTTGTATGCACAAGTAGGTATAATTTATAGAAGCACAGAAACACAGAAATTACATGGAAGAGAAAGTTTAGAAGGAGTGCGAAAGAGGAGAAGCGCAAGCACTATAACAATGTAAAGAAAACTGAATTAAAATATAAGCAAAGATCGTCAGTATATTTTACTTTAGCGACGGGTTAGCGGGCGACACGGGTCTCGCGTAGAAAGGCTGTGGGCCGACTGACTTGCGACTAGCGCGACACTCCCGGCCGACGGCGGCCAACGGTAAAATCATTGGAATGCGCTCGCGCGTCGAGGCGGGCGCGGTCAGGAGCGTCCCGCACGATCGATGGTAAGCGGTCGGTGATGCGTTCGGTCCGACGCACAATTTATATTTTAAGTATATAATTAATATAATATAAAGAAAGATTATATGTTGTGCATGTATAGTTAGTATTATGTTAGTATATACGTGTGGTTTATTATAATGTATATTTTATATTTGTATTTGTTAGTATTGATTACTTTGTGTATAAAATAAATGATAATTATTATATAAATGAAAATATTGTATACGTATAATATTTAATATGTGTAAATGTATAAAATAGATAATGTAATATGTATGGTGCCTACAAATATCTTCTCAAAATTTTGAAAAAGTGTCCGCCATGTTGAACTTTTTATATACTGGTCCGATTGGTCTCAAAATCGATATTTGAGAGACCTTGGGGTCACAAAACAAGAATCTGTTCTCAAAATTAGGAAAAAGTGTCCGCCATATTGAACTTTTTGGAAACTGTTCCGATTGGTCTCAAAATCGATATTTGAGAGACCTTGGGGCCACAAAACAAGAATCTGTTCTCAAAATTAGAAAAAAGTGTCCGCCATCTTGAACTTCTCTAGTACTGGTCCGATTGCTCTCAAAATCGATATTTGAGAGACCTTGGGGTCACAAAACAAGGATCTTTTCTCAAAATTAGGAAAAAGTGTCCGCCATCTTGAACTTCTTAGGTACTGGTCCGATTACTCTCAAAATCGATATTTGAGAGACCTTGGGGTCACAAAACAAGAATCTCTTTTCAAAATTTTGAAAAAGTGTCCGCCATGTTGAACTTTTTATATACGGGTCCGATTGGTCTCAAAATTGATATTTGAGAGACCTTGGGGTCACAAAACAAGGATCTTTTGTCAAAATTAGGAAAAAGTGTCCGCCATATTGAACTTTTTGGAAACTGGTCCGATTGGTCTCAAAATCGATATTTGAGAGACCTTGGGGTCACAAAACAAGAATCTCTTCTCAAAATTTAGAAAAAGTGTCCGCCATTTTGAACTTTTTAGATACTGGTCCGATTGGTCTCAAAATCGATATTTGAGAGACCTTGGGGTCACAAAACAAGAATATCTTCTCAGAATGTTGAAAAAGTGTCCGCCATTTTGAACTTTTTAGATACCGGTCCGATTGCTCTCAAAATCGATATTTGAGAGTCCTTGGGGTCACAAAACAAGAATCTTTTCGAGAGTGCAGAATGTTGTGTGCGTGTCATTGCACACAACACTAACCCGCAGTAAATACCCATTTGCCACATGTTGCTTTCATAGCGTAGTTGCGTAGTTTAGTTCGTTCGATTACGGTGGATGTAGATTTAAGAATTTATGCTATTTGTTTTAAGAATTTATGCAACATCTTTGTTTCAAAGGTTTTTCGTTTGTTTTAATCAAGATATCTGCATATCTTGGTCAAAGTTGGTTAAGTGTTTTAGAGCATTCCATCTCATAAAGACATTCCCGGGAAATCGAAAAAAAAATCCTGACTTCGGGAACGACTTATTTCCCGGGAATTCACCATGCTATGGTTTCCTCACGATGTTTTCCTTCAACGAAAACTCAAGCTCATATGTTATTTACCACCTAGAACCTAAAGAAACTGAAATAGGTATACTATAAAGGTCGTCGCTCCTATATCAGCATCATCGCAGCAACAGCCCGGCACTCAACTCAATCCAACCACTAGCTGCCAGCACGCCGCCTGCGAGGTGGCATCTCGCGGACGGCGCGGCGCTGGAAAATTAGTGACGCGTAGGGAATGCAAAACCGTGGCAAAGTGAAAACCGGTTTTTATTTCGGTTATGAGAGGGAAAAACCGGTTAACCGGTTTTAAACCGGTTTTTTAAATGTTCGCTCGTTTTTTTTTCACGTTATTTCTATATCTCGAATTATAGATAATAACCGTGCCTAAGATTTTAAAATCGCAAACTGAGGAATTATTGTCAGTTAAAGTTAATGAAGTGGGTATAAAAGAAACATCAAAGACACCATCACCATCTGCCTGTCCTGTTCCCTATAATTTGGGATCGGCGCAATATGTACGCTTCTTCTATCCGTTATACCAACATTCACTCGTTTCTTACCAATATCATCTTTCACACAATCAATCCATCTCTTTTTCATAAAATTTATGGAAATAATCGTTTATTTAACTCTGTAGATCAGATATTCGTTTATATAGACTACACGGTTCTTTGCTTTTGATTTTATTTTAAATGAATGAGATCATAAAAACATATAACTTTTGCTTGATTTTTAATTGCTATGAGATATTATGACTATGTTAAAAAATAGATCAGTATTAAAGAAGTAATTATTTAAACATTTATTAAATTATGTTTCGTAAGTTATAATATTAATTTCACACGTAATATACATGGCATATTGTAGCGGCACAGCAACTTGCGTGTACACTTAAACGTGCTTATTATTATACGAATGTTTCCTTAGATAAAAAAAAATTACCCAGTTTTTGCTGTCGTGCAGACGGGTAAAAAATAACACCAATCAGTCAGCTTGCTGTCTGGCAGATACATAAGAGCCTTCGTTGACAGTAGTTGCTCCGATAGCATGACATTAATGCTGGCGTCCCGAAAGGCTCTGAATTATCCCCAACACTGTTCCTCCAGCATATTAATGATATACTCTCTATTGCCAGCATTCATTGCTATGCAGATGAAATTACATGGGACGCTCATTACACGAACCGTGCAAATATCTCGCGTTCTATATTGGAGAAAAGGCGCGAAGGACTTGTCTTAAATCGAGAGTACACAAACTAGTGACTCCGATTAGGATCGACTAAACCTAGTCTATTTCAACCCCACTAAATCACACGCAAGCCTGCGCATTCACCGTTGAGAGAAGTCCATTTGCTGTGGCTCCTCATTTCTAGAACATGTCCCTCAACATCACGAAAAGCATTGGGATCCTTCACGTTAATATTTGTAGCGACGTTCTGTTCCAAAGTCATCTACAAGATATCCAAAAAACTCGGTGTGATTAATAGAGCGAAGCAGTACTTCTTATCGAGACAAAGACTGCAACTATATAAGTCGCAAGTCTGGCCCAAATGAAGTAATGCTGTCTTCTGTGGGCACCTGGATACCAGCTTGGGTATTTAGACTCAGTTCAGCGACGTGCCGTTAGAATTGTCGATGATCCCGAGCTCACAAGTGTTTTAAAGCCCCTTAGTCTGAGGAGAGACTGCCTTCTTATGTGTGTTCAACCGCTTTTCCAACAGTGTTCTGAAGGTTTGATTGACCTGATGCCCAGTTACCTTGATCCATCGTAGTCACCGATGGGGAGTCCATCCTCACACATTGGAACCAAAATGTTCTCATACTGTGCGGTTTCAAAGAAGCTTCCTATCGTGGATGCTTAGGCTGTGGAATGAGCTCCCCGCTTCAAAAAGGTTGAGGGTAACGTGCGAGTGATAACCGTTATGTTACAAGAATCCATAGGCTAGAGTAACTGGTTATCATCAGGCGGGCCGTACGCTTGTTTGCTGCCTAAGTATTGTAAAAAAATGTTTTACATGTTTTATATCTATCATAAAAACAATCATTATTTTAAGTTATTTTCTTACCAGCTCAACAAACTACACATCAACACACTTTAGTTCATCACAAAAATACTCACTGCATTGCACTCAGTTTACAAAACGGCGGCAATTCTTCCTTTTTTAGTTTTTCCAAACATTGAAAGAAAAACCGAAAAAAATCGAAAAACCGGTTTTGGTGTTATGTGAAACCGGTTTTTTTTATTGGTCAAAACCGTACCGAATAACCGGTTTTTCGATTTTCGGTGAAACCGGTTTGCATTCCCTAGTGACGCGGCTTTGGCAAGATTCCGCTTGCTGGCGTCACGCAGCAAGGGAGCGGACCGCTCGCTGGAAGCGTGTGGTCAGCAGGACTAGTGGCTTGTAGCGGCATGCGCGCTTGCCGCGAGGCGTCAACTATTTTATCTAGTTTTAGTCATTGTAAAATTTACTTTTACGCATACGATTTAAAGGCTTCACTTGCATGGCAAGGTAAATGCCGAGGCATAGCCGTGTTGTTACAGTAAGCGGTGACCCAAATGGTGTAGATTCTGTTGTAAATCGCACTAAACTAATTATGCCATACCACCATAATAATGAATAATGAATTTGGTCAATGTTCATGTCATGACAATTCCAACAACCCCAAAAACGGCTAGGATAATTTCCTCAATTATGGAGTTCGAGTGCCTGTCGTATTACTCCATCAGACCCTAAAAACCATATATGGTAAAAGTGCATATCATGACAATTCCAACAACCCCAAACACGGCTAGGTAGGATACGTTACTCCGCTATGAAGTTTATTTTATTTCTTTTTTTTTTTTTTTTTTTCAATGGAAAACTTACAGCTAAGTATACATAAAGATACATCAATATATGGAAATGAAAGGCTTATTAAAAGTTTTCACAGATATTCCATAACAATTTCTAGTACCTCCTTCTCCATCATCAGATCCGGGATACCATATCTGGTCAAAGATCGTCTCACGAAAATTCTAACAACCCCAAACACGGCTAGGATAGGATGCTCCGCTATGGAGTTTCAGTACGTACTCCCTTACTCCATCATCAGACCCTGCAAACCATATATAGTCAAAGTTCGTCTCACGACAATTCCAACAACCTCAAACACGATTTGGATACGTTGGTCTGCTATAGAGAGCCTTTCGGGATTGTATTTTCAAACGAACTAATACACTTGCAAAGTTTAAAATTGTCTTCCTAGATTTTATTTACATAGTTACATACTGCCATACTACGTAGTTATAACCGTAGCTGCCCGGTGCGACTTCGTTCGCGTGGTGCCCTAGCCTACCTTAAATATTTCAAAAACTTAAAAATTGCCAAATCTGTCCAGCCGTTCTCGAGTTTTACTACTTTTTAGGGTCCCGTACCTCAAAAGGTAAAAAAGGAACCCTTATAAGATCACAATCTTGTCCGTCTGTCTGTCTATCCGTGTGTCACCACCGATTTTCTCAGGAACGGGTGGACCTAGCAAGTTAAAATTTATACCAGATACTGAGGTCTATAGTCCCTATTAGGTAAATAAAGTCAAGGTCCTAAGTCAACACGATAAAAAAATATGGGCAAATTTAGATTTTCGAGATAACTTGTAAGTATCAAAATTTACCTTAATTTTCAACTATTTAAATTTTTCGGAATTTTCCCTTTACTTGTGCTGTAAGACCTTGTTACCAAAGACAATTCTAGTTCAACCGGAAGTACCCTATAGGTTTTGGGTCGAAAACCTATATGGTAGTTCCCGTTGACCTAGAATCACGAAATTTGGCAAAAAGCAAAAAGCACAAGTAAAGGAAAATAAAAAAGCTGAAATGGACACGAAATATAAAAAAGCTGAAAATTAATATAAGTTTTGGTACTTTTAAAGTTTGCGCCTACTACTAATTTCACAGTCAATTTGAGTAAGGTTACATTATGATTATTATTGTACGGAACCCTCCGTGTGCGAGTACGACTCGTACTTGGCCGGTTTTATTTATTTCTGAAACAGAACTGTTTTGTATTCCATTCCAACAAAACAGACCAAAAAGATCGGACCTCATACTACAGCCACAGCTACAGCTAAAAAACAGAAAAAAATCTGAACGCATCTATAAATACCTATTTGACAACCATGTGAAAAAAAAATTCTAAAAAATAATTTAAAAAAATTAAATCGACTTCAGAATACACTAAAAAGTATGAAATAGCTCTAATCTGACACTGATTTGAAGTCAACGAAATATTTTCAATGTAATATTTCGATGTTTAGTCGAGCTCTTTCGCTGACTTTAAATCAGTGTCAGATTAGAGTTATTTCATACTTTTTAGTGTATTCTGAAGTCGATTTAATTTTTTTAAATTACTTTTTCATTCCGTCATTTTTAGTTTTTCTTAAATGAACTAGAATTTGACCAACATTTTGAGATGTTTTTCCTTTGACCCCACACCCGTAGCTCGTACCAATAAGCCAGGCCGTCAAACTTATATGTCCAGATCTTGAAAACGACTGAAGCGATTTCGATACAACTTACACTGTTCCCTATGTTGAAGTAAAAGTAAACCAATTAAAAAAATTTTGGTTACAATCCGATTAATATCTTCGGAGATATGCGAGGACAAATATACATACATACAAACATACAGTATTTCCGTTAATTATTATTTAATTTCTCATCGTTTAAACCTACCCTGGACTTCCACAAATATTTCATAACCAAAGTTAGCCAAATCGGTCCAGCCGTTCTCGAGTTTTATCGAGACTAACGAACATCAATTCATTTTTATATAGATAGATAGGTACTTGAAGTTTATACAAATTTCTTCAAAATGTCTTCCTTTTTAATTTGGTTGATTTGAACAAGTAGTTCCAAAAAATAATTCTAAACAAAGTTAATGCATTACCAGATGACCTAACGTAATAATAATTTCCGTACGTTCATCGATGCACCGCTCGATGTACCGCTTATTCCCACACCTATCTTAAGTTCGCGCTTTCTGTCATTGGAACCACTGTGTTAAGCGACTGTCGTGTGCGTGAGCGCGATCGCTGTATGAGTAGTGGCGATCGCGTTTCAATACCTAATTTTCTCCCGCGCCCGAGCCGTAGCCGCCCCTTAAAGCCAAGGTGTGCCAAAAATGCCCAAAATCAACCATACGTAAATAATATGTACCACCATGCTATGATTTCTAAAAGATGCTTTCCTTCACCGTAAGCATGACCCCAGTGTAGTATTTGAACCACAACATTTGCCACGACATTCGAAGTCAACCACTGAGCAGTGAGCAGTCATCACTTCAAAATTTTTCTTTTTAAAATAATAATAATTTAATACCACAAACATTTGTGCCGATTCTGTTGTCAATCGCACTTAACAAATTTTAGTCACATCACATCTCTTCCTTAAGAAAGTTATTGAAAAAGGATAGAACATATTTAAATTAGTCTTTGCCGTCTTCATTTGCAGGTAATTAGACGTAACCGCGATAGATGGCGACTAAATTTATATTGAAAACAAGCATTGGACTAATTTGTCATGACTATATTTCTTTACCTATGTTTACTTATGTTCTTTGTTAGAAAGAGGCATAGTGAGACTAAATTAGTTTAGTTGTATTTGTTGTTGTTGATTTCGCGGTTTAAAAGATACTATGGTGCGTCAACTCACTTGTAAGTGATAGCGGCGGGCTCGAAGTGTAGTTGCGCGTATATGTACTTGTTGTTGCGGTACTCAAAAGTCTCACCGTCGTCGATGTATAGCGAACCGTGCGCTGTGTTCTGAAATAACATACATAAAGATCATTTAATTGATAGAAACATGATTGTTTATGACTAGCTACGGGCCAGTTGGCGCAGTTGGTTAAGGTTCACCTTACGCGCCGCAGGTCGTGGGTTCGATTCCCACACAGGACATGCATTTGTGTGCATGAACATGTATGTATGTCCTGAGTCTGGGTGTAATTATGTATATTAAGTATGTATTTACAAACAAAAAGTATAGTATATGTATTATATCAGTTATCTGGTTTCCATAGTACAAGCTCTGCTTAGTTTGGGATCGGCCGGGCTATTTTGTATCTTTGGTGGTAATCGTAACGAACACCATTAATTATTTCATCCAATGACGCGCACGCGATATGACGCGACGATGACCATTCGCGGGCCCTGATTGGATGAAACTTATTAATGGTATTCGTTACGATTACCACCAAAGTTACGCGGTAGAGCCCAGATGACCGTGTGTGAGGAATGTCCCAGGATATTTATTTATTTATTATTTAGCTATCCCGCGCGGTTACACCCGCATTCCCAGGATAAAAGTATCCTTTTTCTCCATATCATAGGCTATCTGCATGCCAAATTTCATCGCGATCGGTCCATTAGTTTTCGAGTGACGCTTAAACAAACAGACAAATATACAGACAACGATTTTATTATATAACTAGCTGTCCCCCGCGGATTCACCCGCGTTCCCGAGATAAAAAGTAGCCAATGTCCTCCATACCATAGGCTATCTGCATGCCAAATTTCATGATGATCCGTTCAATAGTTGAGGCGTGAAGGCGTAACAAACAAACTCACTTTCGCATTTATAATATTAGTTAGGATGGTGTTGAGGTCAATATCGTGTTACTTACATTGTTATCCAAAGCGACGACTAATGTGTAAGGATCATCCGCCATCAGAGCGGATGACCGACGGATGCGTTCCTTTCTAGGAATTATGGTTCCACCGCGCTGGTACACCGGAATCTATAACAAATATTATATTATTATAAAAATACTTACAATGGCGCTCGTGGTGTAACATGATTAGCCGTTCTTAATCTATACTCTATTTCACATAGGATGAGTCGTCAAGGTCAAGGGTTTTTTACCAATATCTAGTGAAATTCCATTTGATTACTCTGAAATAGCACACACAATCATTCACAATATTTCATGAAACCTCGATCTATCATAGTATTCCTTTATTATAACGAAATGAACATTAACCATTGAGAAATCTAATAAAATACCATGTGTCACCGAACTCATGTTATTTGAAAACTACTATAGTGGTATTTCAAATCGAGCGTTTCCGTGCTTCGGAACGCAGGTACAAAAAAACGCCCCAAATACTCACTTTTTCTCACTTATAATAATTGTTGTTAGTGCGATTAAATATTATGTAATGAATCTAAGCTTGTTTTGAAGAGAGTAATTTCTGAGTTTATTGCCGGCTCTTTTCAGCAAATGCAACCTTCCGAACCGGTATTAGAGTCAGACTTTTCATAAGTGCCTGCGAAGGTCTATTTGAATAAATGATTTGAACCAAACATTTCGACTTTAAATAAATCAAATAATACCCGTACCTTAGATAATGTAACCTCCTGGTTAAAGTATCCATTTGCTTTGTGTGGCTGGTATGTATCGACGTCGTACCATAGGGTGTGGGATTCGATTCCTGGCAGGTACACCTTCACGCTGGTCACGCCCGGCTCCACCACCGGCCGGATGAGGAGGGAGTTACCTGAACATTGAAAGAGGTTTTTGGATAAATTAAAAAAAACATGTAAAATGGTAAAGCGATGACCAAACAAATCTGACTCTTCAATATGATTATTTATAGGCCTAGGCCGTTTCTTGTATGGGCCAGTTGGCGCGGTTGGTTAAGATTCCACCTGTCGTGGTCGTGGGTTCGATTCCCACACAGGACATGCATTTGTGTGCATGAACATGTCTATATGTTCTGAGTCTGGGTGTAATTATATATATTAAGTATAAATTTACAAACAAAAAGTAGTATATGTATTATATCAGTTATCTGGTTTCCATAGTACAAGCTCTGCTTAGTTTGGATCAGATGACCGTGTGTGTGAAATGTCCCAGTTTTTTTTATTCATTTTCATTATTTGATGTAAAAGCGGCGATACAAATACCAATTCTGTGAACATGAGATATAGCCCACTGATAGACGGACGGACAGTGGAGACTTTTAAAAAGGCATGTATTTAATACCCTAACTATTAATACTCTCTATTCGAACAAAATAATTCAAAACTAGAACCGAAAACACTGAATTGCACACTTAATACTACTAAGTATCAGTTTTATGGTTTATGAAATACTGTTTGAACTGAATGATCATCTAGCGCGTTATTGTCACAGTTCTAACCTAACCAAATGTATATGTAGTGCCCCGAGTTGGTTCTGGGTGATAGAACATGATTTGACGAATAGATAGTTTAATTGTACAACAGTCATTGTTCTAATATGCAATAAGTAAATTAGAGGTGCAATAAGTAAATTACAGGAGATTCTTAAGTAAGTTAATAATGGTGCCCATTCCGTTGTAAATCGCACTAAACTAATTTTAGTCACATCTCAACTCTTTCTTACGAACATTATTGAAAAAGGATAGAACATATTTTAAGTTGTCAAATTAATCTTTGCCGTCTTATTTTGCGTGTATTTAGGCGTAACCACGATAGATGGCGACTAAATTTATATTGAAAACAAGCTTTGGACTAATTGGACAGGACTAAATTTCTTACATCCTTTTGTTATGTTCTTTGTTAGAAAGAGACATAGTGAGATTACAATTAGTTTAATTGTGAACAACAGAATCAGGGCCATTATCCATTTTAAAAATGTTAGTTACCAAGCAGGTACTGGTCATCGATGGCGAAAGTGTCTTCCTCACGAGGGAACTCCTGGAACAGCGGCCGCATCACCGGCAGACCGTCTATGGAGTGCTCGTAGAACAACGTGTACCTGAGCAAATATATGTTACAGGGTGAAATTGAAATCATTTTACAAAATTTTATAGGACGTTACACTCATAATAAAGATTAATAAAAAAATAGTCTGAATGCCATTATGTATTAAAAAACCACTCCTTTTGTCGGTGTGCGGTGCGGGATTCACATAGAGGCTAGGTATAAACAAATAAATTGTCGCTCGGTACATGTTTAAACAAAAGTGTTATGGGATTATTAATATGATATGTTATTAGAGCAGTGTATAAAGCTTTATTTTATGCTTGTATATCAGTTCCAAGAACGGCAAAAGAGAACATTTTTTTTTTTATGTTTCGGATTTTGTTTAAAACCTCACAATGTATCGTTAATAGAACCCTTCCTTAAAATTTGTCAAATGTTTTCGATTTCACCCTATAGTACCCAACTGATATGGCTTACCGATGTACCTGCGCAGAAGATACATTTTCAAAGCGCGGGAATCGCTATTGGTCGGCAGCTGCCGCCATGTTAGCGCGCGCCGTGCGGAGGGGCCTCACGCGCGCGTGAGACGGAACTAACAGCTGCACTGTATTATGAACCTTATAGTAGTGATCTAAGGTTGATTGTAAGTTTTAAGCATTCTTTCGTTAATCTTCGGGGCCATACATTTTATGTTCGAACGAAGATTCACGACGCGCCTTATTAGTTGGGTACTACTTTAACATTTTATTTTTATAAATTACGTCATCAGACCTCTTAATACGGTTGTGGCGTGAATAAAAAAGAAACTAATTAATACGTCGGATAGATTATTTACAAAAGCGTGTCAAGTTCGAGTTTGAGGACTAGTGACGTCAATTGTTTGTACAGTGTACCATCGCGTGACGTCACGCGGAACCTTAGACACCATATTTTCGTAATATTTTGTTTGATTGATAAAAAAATACGTGTCTAATATTTTTGATAATGTAAATCAAAGTCATTTATTCAGTTTAGGCCCTGGTAAGGCACTTATGAACGTTACATTGGTACATACAGTTGAATTTACCACCGGTTCGGAAAACACTTAAACTGAGAAGACTCTGGCAAGAAACTCAGCAAGGCCTTTTTTTGTGGAAGAGCTTGTGTGACAATTATAATGCGGACAGCAAGTGGTTCCTTCCGGGGTAAGCGGGTCCTTGTCCCTTATGGGCGGGTCAGGGGACAAACTAGTGTTGCATAGCAATAGTGAAACTATCGATAGTCTATCGATACTATCGTGACCTCGGAAAATAGTAACAATATCGATAGCGCTATCGATTGTATCGATACTATCCACTGACTTTCAATACCATTGTAGTATCGATACTATCGATAGTATTGAGATTCAATAGTATCCATAAAATCGATAGTATTGCCTTGATCAATAGTATTGGTCGGTCTGCGATATCAATAGTATCGATACAATCGATAACACTATCGATATTGTAACTAGTTTTCGATAGTTTGACAGCACTAGGACAAACTCAAGGTCATATAATAAAAAATACATACCAGTAGTCGATGAGCGCGTATCTGCGTCTATTGGCCTCTCTCAAGAGCGCGGTGGTGGCGGGTTCATACAACCACGGCTCGCGGCGTTTTGTCTCGATGTGCGAGTGCGCGCGGAAGAACGGCTGGTACGCACCCGCCTACAAACACACAAACACATTACTTATACAATGTGAAACGAAAAGGTATATCTATCCGAAAGGAGTGAACATAAACTATATAAAAAACAAAACAAATTAAGTACTCATAATCCTTTCACATCTGTCACTAATAATAATTGTATAAAAACTTATAATTTTTTTATTTATCCTAGGTTCCCTATTCATACTACAATTTATCCTTAATATTAGGCTAATAAGTAATTTAAATTTAACATAAACTTCTATATTGACTATATCTAAGAATGTGTCCATTAACACTTTTCTTATTGTCTCTATTAAGGGGAAGACACTTTGTTCTTGTGTTCTTTATAATAGCACTTGGACTACGTTACACTATTATAACTATCACTACACTAACTCAAAAGGTTTAGTTCTTTTGAGTCGTCTCCCTATGTCTGTGTGATCGAGGAGCTGGATTGCCTCAACGTTTACATGATGATGAATCCGGTTGTGGTGAGCTTCTCTGAGAAATTTATAATGAATAAAAAAAAAATTACCGACCGAAGCGAAGCTTTCTCTGCAGGTCGCATTTTTCAACCAATTCTCGTGAAAGAATCAAGCGAGATTTGTATAAAAAAATATATTTTTAGAGACGTTGAAATGACGTTTATCCTTCTTGCCGTTGATCCTTGGTGCCTAAGGAATAACTTGAGGCATTTAAAATATTTTCAACTCCCCGGAATAAAAATGCGGCATTCTGTGCCGTTCCGGCGAATCGCGACCGTGATTTATTTTTTTGTACAAATCAATGTATGTATCTCGCCATGATTCTTTTGTGAGCAGGTAATTTGGTAATTTTACAAAATTTTAATATAATTATCGAGACTCACGAGCTCACAAAGCCAAATAAAAATTACGTGTCACGTTGTTTGTCCGCGATGGACTCCAAAACTACTGAACCGATATTAAATTTGATTTGCACACCGTGTGCAATTTGATCCAACTTGAAAGATAGGATAGCTTACATCTCAATTTATTGTCGCAATATTATTTTATTGCAAATTATTTGTCTATTATTTGACAATCACAATTATCTGTTAGCTCCAAACGATTCTAACAGATGGCGATATCTGTTGACTGGGTTGAGTAAGTATTCAATAGATGGCGCTATCTTAAAAATACAAACGTTTCATATAAGCTACAACAGTGTTGCCAATGCTACGGCAATTACCGTGTTCTACGGCTTTCAGGCCAAAAAATCACAAAATCCACGGCCTACGGCTGCATCCCTGTGGCCGTAGCAGATTCTACGGCTTTTCGCAAATTCTACGATACTTAATTAATTTATGGGTTGGTATGGTACTAAAGGGTTACTCCGATGTACGAAATGTAACCGTCGGTAAAGTGCCATCCCACTCACCCAAATATTGTTTGACAGGAGTTCGAGAGGAACGGCACTATACGATTGTCGAATTTCGAACATCGTTATTTTTTTTCAAACAAATTAGCCAAATGGCACTGTTTTAAGGTTTATTTGTGTTAGAAACGTTTAATTAAACGTTCTTCCTTTTTTTAAGCAGTGACACGGCCCACCGTTGGTCTTTTCCATATAAACACGGCTTTTTTAGATCAAGTACACGGCCGCCAAAAAAATTGCATTGGCAACACTGAGCTACAATTTCATTGCATAACCACCAAGGTTTGCTGAGGCTAAGGCATAACCTAAATTTATGTTGTAATAAACGAAATACAGGGTAGGGTAGGGTAGCAACACAGGGTGGCGTAGCGTAGGGTAGGGTAAGGTAGCACCACGAGAACGAAGCAGCGAAAAAATAACACCTAAAAGACGGTCCTAATGAAATAAATCCCCTAATAAAGTAAAGATAATATAGTTACCTGATACCAGCGGGTCATGAGTTCCGCCTCGGGGTACTTGAAAAACCCGCCCACGTCGGACCCGCAGAAGCTGATCCCGGATATAGCGAGCGACAGGCACATGGGTACTGACACCGCCAGGAATCCCCATTCGGCCGCGTTGTCGCCCGTCCATACTGCCGCGTACCTGTTATTGATAGCATTTGTTAGATATTGCTGCCGATTCTGTTGTAAATCGCACTAAACTAATTTTAGTCACATCACATCTCTTTATTTATTTTATTATCATGGAAACAACAGCACTTAAGAGGACTCAATTCGTCATACTTTTCATACAAAACCTCTGTACTTATTATGGCGTTGTTAAACATTTTTCGTTAGATGTTTTGAACTAATTAGTATCTTGTGCACTATATCTAGCCGTGTATCTAGGCGTAATTTAAAAAAAAGTGTGAAACAAATTCAGTCAAAGCCTCCGAAAAACAGCGTTTTCGCCTGAACTTTGGCCATATCTAATATACCTATAAATTGTAAAAGTAAAGAAAACATTTAGATACCAGGCCTGCAAATGTATTGGAGATTCTAAATAACTAACTTTTTTTTCACAAGCTTGTAAGATTTTTTCACAAGAAGTATAGTCCTGGAACAAGTTTTATGAATGGGAAATCATGAATGACGACCTAGCGAAGCGGCCGCGAGTGATCAGCGGAATTTACCGACTGATAACCGACGGCCCTGATGCTGTCTCTCTTTTTTCGCAGTCAAACATTACGTTGGATGAAACAACAAGCTTTTAGACTATGCTTGCGTTGAAGTTGCGCTGGCCACAGAGGGCCACCTTAAAATTAAAGGTACAGTTTGAAACACACTTTTAAAACATATTGCCAATTACAGTTTCTTTATTTTTAAACTATACAAACAAAAGTGAAAATAAACCTTTACAATAACAGAATAACTACAAATTACATGATATTTTTTAAATTTTACAACATTTAATTTTATTTAATTAATAACAAACAAGAAAGAAATGATATAAATATTTAATTTGATTGAGTATGTGTATGTGTTTGTGTTGGGGTGTGTGTGCGTGTGTGTGTGGGGAGGTGTATGTGTGTGTAGTGTATGTATGTCACTATTAGACCAAGAAACCTATGAATTTTGGTTGCTATAATTGAGAAGTAATATGACATGTTTCTTGAAAGATGCCTTAGTTTGATGGAAAATATCCAGCGATGAAAAAAGCTTGTTATATTCTTACTAACATTACTGAAGAAGGATAGAACATGTTTAAATCTGTCAAACTAGTCTTTGCCGTCTTCATTTGCGGGTATTTAGACGTAACCGCGATAGATGGCGACTAAATTTATATTGAAAACAAGCATTGGACTAATTTGACAGACCTAAATTTCTTACATCCTTTTCTTATGTTATTTGTTGGAAAGAGACATAGTGAGACTAAATTAGTTGAGTTGTAAACAACAGAATCAGCACCAAGGCTTATGTTTAATGAACCACCAGATTTAGTCAAATGTAACGGTAAAAAAAACACTTTATATTGCCAAAAATAGTAAACGATCACTAAAATTAACCACCATTTTAGCGTGAAATTAGAACCCAAATTATGATTGTATAATCCAAAAGTAGTTAAATACACAGTACATAAACTTGGGTCTAGCTCAGTGTTTTTCAATCTTATTGATTTCGCGACTCCCTTACAGGTTGAAAAATTCTGGCGACCCCCTTGTCAGACAGACCAAGAATTTATAAATTAAAAGACTAGGATAATTATTTTCTTTATTTTGATACCTTTACTTATTAGTCTGCAAGAAGCCGCGAGAGGTTTGCAACTAAGTAAGAGGTAAGTTGGACGCCCGCTTGCGCGAAGTCTACCTTGACTTTTTCCTTCTGCCGGCGACCCTCCAACTAAGGTTTCGTGACCTCCCTAGGGGTCGCGACCCACAGATTGAAAAACACTGGACTCTAGCTTATTGTCACCTAACATAACTTGGTTAGGTTAGGTTTGAACTGTGACAATAAGTGTGGAATGCCCAGGGTCAAGAAATAGCGCAACAATTTCCTGATTAAAGTTTGGTGATCATTTTAGTAAATTATCGTTTCATAGTACAATTTTAGGTAATAGAGGTCACAAAATTTCCCCGAGCCGGTAATTCGTTCATACGACCGGAATTTGTCCAGCACAATGCAAAAAAATATAAGAACACTAACTGGATGGTTACCGAGCGGTAACCATCCAGTTTTGACCCCTAGGTAACCTGGAAAGTGGACTTAACTTGTTGCTAATGATCTCTAGTATAACCTCTTTCAAAGAATAGGCCGAATCCCTGTCACCAACCAATAATATTAGGAACACAGCAGATAGATAATGAAGAATGTATGTTATAACATCACAGGTGAATCCGCAGGCAAATAAAATAAACATACCTCTGAGTACCGGAGAATGTAGACCGGGTGAGTATGAAAGGTCTGTATTTGCTGTCGCTGCGCCATAATAGACCGTCGTTGGTCGCCTTAAGGTTGAAAAGACCATATTCGTTGTGGATATGTCTGCGGGAAAAAATATTGTAATTAGTTTATGTTAATATTTATTTTCAGTTAAGGTTTAAGATAATTTTAATATCACGTGTAAAGATTTAGTTGAAGGAAAACATACACACTTTGTAGTACCCACCTGGGTGGCTACCACACTCAAGTTGAGAATATTCACTTGTATACATCGTGACTTTTTATTCGTCTTAGAAACGCAGCCCACATAATGTACCCAATGAATAGGAACTAATAATTTATAAAAAAAAAAATGTTAACATTAGTAAAAATTTTATTAAAATTTACTAGAATTATGACAAATCGAGTTAATAAATTAAAGTTTACGTATAAAATGGAAAAAAATACCAACTAGAACACGAGTCGAGTAGACTGCGCTCGCAACAGGATGTTGAAAGTACGTCATGCGTCAAAATGAATAATATTTTCCTTTTTTTTAATGATACAAATGTTTATAATTTTTTTTTAATAAATAGTACCTACCTATTCATTGGGTACGTTATGTGGGCTGCGTTTCTAAGACGAATAAAAAGTCACCGTGTATAATGCAGATCGTGGTATAAACTTTGTCAACGCGATGCAGGAACTTGTGGTGCCCTGTACCTATCGACGATTGTATCTTTGTTTAGCCAAGAGTTGCTACAATGTGAATAGTGTAAAAACCACAGATATACATCTAAATAGATGACGCGAGTGTATGTACTTCGCGTGTCAAAATCTGTGCAATAATGGTGCACAATGTTCTTCTTTTGAAATTGATTCGCGCGGACAGGGAACTCGCATAAGGCTGCATGTCCACCAGAGATGTGTAGCGAGGGATGTGTTTAGCTGACAAATAGGATAGCTACATTTTCACGTTAAAAATCTAATGCCAGCCTAACTAAATCAATCTTGTGACATGGTAGGTACAGAAAATTGCACGCTTGGTTTTCATACGGATGGAGGGTTGCGTTATCTATTTAGATTTATGTCTATGGTAAAAACTCTTTGTAAGACCAACCTGTGTTCCCAGAATGAAGATAGTCCATCTTGCCCGTCTTGCGGTGGTTTGTAATGCTGACAGTCCTTTGGCATTGTTACTTCTGGACCGTTGAACACCTGGACAACATATTTTTTTTTTTAGCTTTGGCTTTCCTAATGGCATTGAACCGAATTTGACTAGGTTCATTGTGTCATAAGAATTATCGTTAATCCCGAGCTTTAAAGTGCCTAAGAGCCTAGCTAGTATAGGAGACTTCACCTCCAAATGTGTTCATATAATTTTTCAAATCCCTGCTAGTTCCTGAGTTAAGCATGTTCAAACATACAAACTCTTCTGTATAATATTAGTACACATAAACCAACTTACACTGGGTTCATTCATATCATTCCAAATATGTACATCCTTGCTTGTCCCGGGGAAGTTGTCGAAGCTGTATCTATCCGAGAAGTACTTGCTGACCACCGGGTTCAGGAAGTCCAGGTACGATGAGGACCCGGGCCAGCACCAACCTGATCACATATTACATTATAAGCGATGATGATGATGATGGCAAATAGCGGCGGACAATTGGGAAACGAGGGTTTTTTTTTTATACCACTTAGGTGGCAAACAAGCATACGGCCCGCCTGATGGTAAGCAGTTACCGTAGCCTATGGACGCTTGCAACACCAGGGGTATCACTCGCGCGTTGCCGACCCTGAATTGGGAGGGAAAATCAAATAAAAACATCATTTATTTGCAATCATGTGTAGGTACCGAGAATGTTCAAAAATAATATATAGTGGTCACATTATATGGGGTGAGAGCCATTATATGTAGGCATGCAAAATTTAAAAATACAAATTTAAATTTAATAACAATAATAATATTCTGGTATAGTTCATTAATCTAAAACATGTTGGATATAATTCAAATTCAATTTAAATTCAAAATCATTTCAAATAGACTTCTCCATACCACTGGCTATCTGTATGGCAAATATCATGATGATCCGTTGAGTAGTTGAGGCGTGAAGGCGTAACAAACTAACATTCGCATTTATAATATTAGTAAGGATTTTATTGATTATTGATATTGGTGCCGATTCTGTTGTAAATCGCACTAAACTAATTTTAGTCACATCTCATCTCTTTCTTACGAACATGATTGAAGGATAGAACATATTTTAAGTTGTCAAATTAATCTTTGCCGTCTTATTTTGCGTGTATTTAGGCGTAACCGCGATAGATGGCGACTAAATTTATATTGAAATCAAGCATTGGACTAATTTGACAGGACAAAATTTCTTACATCCTTTTCTTATGTTCTTTGTTAGAAAGAGACATAGTGACATTAAAATTAGTTTAGTTGCGAACAACAGAATCAGGGCCATTATTATAGCAGCAATAGAAATACACATTGTGTATATTTCAACTGTCTACCTATTCATCATCATCAGCCTATAATGTCCCACTGCTGAGCACAGGCATCCTTTCACAAACGAGGGTGAAAGGGAATGGGTAATAATCCACCACGCGTGCCCACTGCGGATCGGTGGAGGTAGGCTAGTGGTCAACCTACTGTTGGAATTTTTCAAGCCGCCTAGGAGGCATCCAACTAGCTTAACGACTATCACAATTAAGTGATAACCGGGACCAACGGCTTTACGTGCCTTCCGAAGCACGGAAACGCTCGATTTGAAATACCACTAGGCGGTCACCCATCCAAGTACCGACCACGACGTTGGTAGCTTAACTTTGCCGATCGATTAAGAACGGCTAATCATGGTACACCACGAGCGCGTCTACCTATTACGGTTCATGAAATACAGCCTGCTGACATACAGACGGACGGACGGACATCGCAGTCTTATGAATAGGGTCCCGTTTGGCACCCTTCGGGTACAGAACCCTAAAAAACTAACAACACAACAACAACTAACAACAGATTGTATATTTTTAATTAGAAAATGGATATAATTTGTTGTACTTAGCTGAATGTAGACACTTAATTGGCTTATGAGTTAAACATTGTTATTTTAACTTTATGTGTTATTGCAGCTGTTTGTTTCTCAATAAATATAAAATAAAATAAATAAATAAATAAAACAGGATGGTGGTAGGGTATTTTGTAGTACCCACCTGTCTGGCAACCACCCACACGTTGAAAATCAAAATTTTTATTTTTTTTATTTTTTTATACAACTTAATCGGTAAACAAGCATACGGCCCGCCTGATGGTAAGCGGTTACCGTAGCCATATGGACTCTTGCAACACAAGAAGCATCGCTCACGCGTTACCGACCTTTCCCCCCTCCCCTATGAGCTCTGGCGACCTTATTCACGCGCAGGAACACAACTTTACACAATATAAAGTTATTTGGCTGCGGTATTATGTAAGGTGGAGGTACTTCCCCAGCCGAGCTGCTCTTTGAGCGAATAAACGCTATGCTCTACCTCTCTCCAAGCACATAGGTACTTAATACGTATTCCAGCCGTACCTTTCCACCACCTTCAATCCATTGGGGAGTACACGTACCTTCATAATCCTTGCCATCCTTATCCTTGACGTAGTACCCGTTGTCGGTCGCGTCCTCGTGCACGAAGTACCCCGCCTCGCGCTTGATGTGAGGGTCGATGATGACCACCAGCTTGCGCCCCTTGGCGGTCAGGTTGGCCACCATCTCGGTAGGGTGGGGGAACTTCTCCTGGTCCCACGTGAAGTATCTAACACAAATTATTATTATTTAAAGGTAGTAGACAGATGCCGGTCCAAATGATGACTGCATAGTGACGGAATGAACGGTTCGTCACATAGAGATCGATAGAGAGGTTGTCTAACGCGGAACGCCGAGACAGTTACATGCAGCGTTCACGGCATACACCGCAAAAATCGCGTCAGTCGTAACCTGTTCGAGGTAAGTGCGCGAGCGGACGATATTTATTTAAATGCCGTATTGTTCAGTGATCGACTGCAAAAATCAAAGCCTACATGTGAACTACAAGAATCATGGTGTCACTTATCGCCTTTAAGTATAAAATTTTTCACATATTTAAAGTATAAATCTTAAAAATACCTTAATGATTTAAGCTAGGGCATTACCAAGGTACAACATGAATAAAGAACATGAAGCGAATATATTGCTGTTAAATTCTACAGGAGCGTAAGGCTAACTTCGTTTCGAACATGCAATGAAAATCGTGTCATGCGATTCATCCATCTATCTCTATACACGCAAGTGTGTGCAGTGTAGATTCGAGAGCGCATTAGTGCATATTTACAAAGAACACATTGAAGAATGCACTGTAGTGTAAGCGCTTACGAACAAGTGAGTTCTTGGGCTGAGTAAAAATTGTCTAACTATTAGCGTTTACGTGTAGTTTTGATATTAAGTTGGGAGTTTCGTGGGACATCTGTTCTAAGCTAAATCCAAGCGTCATGTCATGAACCATCTCTCGATATCTATGGTTGGTCAGTTTTCAACTTGATTCGTTCAACATGTTTTGATGAACTAAAACCTTTTTGTTATAATAAAATTGATTCTTGCAATCTCAATCAGTTATGTGAGTCTTATGAAGCCTTTAGAATTGTAGGTTGTTATTACAGTACCTGTTTTTGTCCTGTATAATAGTAAAATAAACACTAACTTCTTTCTGTCGGTGTACTCGATGTCCAGCCAGATGACGTCGGCGGGAATGTCGTGAACATCAAAGTTGTCGTCGACGCCACGCACATCACCCTCATCGACGTAGTTCCACCGGCATTGGTGGTACGCCAGCGAGAACCGCTTAACATACAATACAAATAAATATCCTGGCACATGCCTCACACACGGTCATCTAATCCCAAACTAAGCAGAGCTTGTACTATGGAAACCAGATAACTGATATAATACATATACTACTTTTTGATTGTAAATACATACTTAATATACATGCACCTAGACTCAGGACATCAAGACATGTTCTTGCACACAAATGCATGTCCTGTGTGGGAATCGAACCCACGACCTGCGGCGCGTAAGGTGAATCTTAACCAACTGCGCCAACTGGCCCGTCAAAAATACATCAGACACTCTCCAATAGTAATAAGATAAATTAAAAAGTGTAACCTTGCTGAGTTTCTTGCCTGTTCTTCTCAGTTGAAGGTGGACTTACGAACTGGTGGTAACTTCAGTAGCTTTGACCTTCATAAGTGCTCTACTAGGGCCTAAATTGAATGGCTTTGACTTCGACTTTGACTTTGATACGGATATGTAAATAATATCATACCAGTTTTAAATACGGTTACGGATATGAAATTATAATTTTTATTTTAAGGCGATGATAGCTCAGTTCACGAAGGTCCCGGGTTCGAATCCTACAATGAGCTTGTCATGAGGAAACCATAGCACGGTGGTAGGGTACTTTGTAGTACCCACTTGGCTGGCTACTACCCTCAAGTTGAAAATCTGTCGCCAAGCACCTACCGGTGTGTTCCGACAGCTGCACTTGAGAGCCAGGTTCTTCTAGGCTTTGTGTGCTCACCACCTTCGGCCACATCATCACTTACCATGATGAGATTGTGTTCCAACACAAGCCTACCTTATGTGATGGTATATTTGAATACTTGTCAATAAAATGTTTTTTTTTTTTTTTCAGCTATGGTCTCGGTAATTCTGTGTAATAATTCTGAACATACTTACAGGAGGCAATGGAGCGACGCCGGTAAGATGTGTGTACTGACGGAACACGTCAGCTGGCTTGTCTCCCAACATTACGAATAAGTCCACAATACCGGACTCGCTCATGAATCTATAAATAAAATAATAATAAATATCCTGGGACATTCCTCACACACGGTCATCTGATCCCAAACTAAGCAGAGCTTGTACTATGGAAACCAGATAACTGATATAATACATATACTTTTTGTTTGTAAATACTTAATATGTTTTTGTTAAAAATTTCATTTTTAATACAAGCTTTTTTTGGTGACTGTACTTTTTGTTGCCTGTACTTGCATTGTCATCTGATATACTAATGTATACCAAATATAAAGTCAATCCGACCACTGGAAGTGGTTGAAATTCGACTTGCAAGATTCCACCCGAACAAAAATACATACATTGCAAGTATAAATAAAAGCTTGTAATTACACCCAGACTCAGGACATACAGACATGTTCACGCACACAAATGCATGTCCTGTGGGAATCTAACCCCCGACTTGCGTCGCGATAGGTGGAATCTTAACCGACCGCGCCAACGACCCGTCAAATAAATGTCATTTTCTTATTTATTTATTTATTTTATTTTTGTATTTTTTTGTAATCACAATAACTAGGCATCTCTGCACTCAAAAACAGCAGATTTTCTAATTATAACTTTACTTTGTATAGCCCTATGTTTGTATGAACCACAATCTCACCATGGTAAGTGAAGATGTGGCCGAAGGTGGTGCACATACAAAGCCTAGAAGGAACTGGCTCTCAAGTGCAGCTGTCGGAACACACCGATAGGTACTTGGCTACAGATTTTCAACTTGAGGGTGGTAGCCAGCCAGGTGGGTACTACAAAGTACCATCGTGCTATGTTTTCCTTCACCGAAAGCTCAAGCTCATTGTAGGATTCGAACCCGAGACCTCGTCTCGGCATCCGACTGAGCTATCATCGCCTAAATTTCACCTATCGACTTTGCCTATTTTTAACCGACTTCAAAAAAAAGGAGGAGGTTCTCAAATCGGTTGTATGTTTTTTTTGTTTGTTACCGTATAACTCCGTCATTTATTAACCGATTTGGAAAATTCTTTTTTTATTTGAAAGGGTACACTTTCCGTTTGGTCCCATTGTCATCAGATCAGGATTTGATTACTTGTTAGTCTACTTTGAAGTCGGTTTAGGTTTTTTGTACAACAGTTATTATAAATAATTTTGTTTTTTTTATTTATTGTCGTGTACACACCTGGCATCGACCCTGCGCTTATGTCCGCCGGTGACCAAGTTGACGAGCGACGAGACCACGGTTCCATCCGCATAGTTGACCACGTCCACCCAAGTCTCCGCTGAGTTGTGCCAGAACACACCCGCAGACCGCTTCGATCTAAACATAATTACAGTTTTGTACCAAACTGATATGGCGCGTCGTGAATCTTCGTTCGCACAGAAAAGAAAGTATGGCCCCGAAGATTAACGAAAGAATGCTTAAAACTTACAATCAAGAAGGCGTAATAAACAAACTCACTTTTGCATTTATAATATAGTTAGGATAGAGATATTAGTAAGACTATCTATATATAAAATTCTTCTGCACGTGTGTATGTCACTGAACTCCTCCTAAACGGCTGGACCGATTTGAATGTTTTTTTTTGTATGCATTTGGGTGGTGCCCTGGATGGTTTAGATTCACAAATCAGCCCGGCAGATGGCGCTATAGTCGATGTAGGTTAGGGTAGGGTAGCACCACGCGAACGAAGTTGCGTCAGGCAGCTAGTAATATTATATATTTCTTGCAGTCAATAATAAAAAGTTAAGTTCATAACTGAAAAAAAAACTCGGCTCTGGCAGGATTCTACTTTAGAATCCTTCACTGTTCCAGGGATCCAAGATAGCCTTTCGAAAGAACTTCGCTTGGGTCTCCCTCGTTATGTAAATATAAATATGTCGAGAAAAACCTAGCGTGCAAAGAATATCACTTACCCGTGAGCATACATGACAGGGACAGCGCCATATATGGCCATCCTGCTGTCCAGCTCATACTCGAACACGTCCAAGTTGTAGAGGCGGTAGGGCTCGCCTGAGGTCGTCGTGCGGAGGGCCAACTTATCTGTGTGCTCCGGGATTCCTATATAAAGTAGCATTATTTAGTATATTTTCGCCGACATTAAAAAAAGGAGGAAGGTCTTGGACGCGTATGTTGTTTGTCGAAAGAAATGTATTTTTTTTTACTGTGTATGCCTTTGTTTGACTCAATCTCACCATGGTAAGTGATGATGTGGCCGAAGGTGGTGAGCACACAAAGCCTAGAAGGAACTGGCTCTCAAGTGCAGTTGTCGGAACACACCGATAGGTGCTTGTCGACAGATTTTCAACTTGAGGGTGGTAGCCAGCCAGATGGATACTTCAAAGTACCCTACCACCGTGCTATGGTTTCCTCAGGATATTTTCCTTCACCGAAAACTCAAGCTCATTGTAGGATTCAAACCCGGGACCTTCGTCTCGGTATCCGACGTCACTACCACTGAACTATCATCGCCTTTCACTATAGGAATAATACTGTGGGAAAAAAGATGAAATCTCGAATAAAAAAAATTTCATACTTTAAGTTCGATCAAGGTTGACCTTTAGATAGAAAAGTAAAAAAAATGAGAATTCTTTGAAGGATCCATAGGTTCCGAAAACGTGCTATCACGAAATCTACACCCAGTATACAATTAAAAGTAGCGTGAGACCAAAAGGGCATCTATCGCAGATTTTAAATGTCTGTTTCCAGATTTCTCGGAAACGAAGGTTTAATTTTTTTTTATACCACTAAGGTGACAAACAAGCATACGGCCCGCCTGATGGTAAGCAGTTACCGTAGCCTATGGACGCTTGCAACACCAGGGGTATCACTCGCGCGTTGCCGACCCTGAAGAAATGTATGTAGTTATTGTAGGTAGGAAGTGGAAATCAATGGAGGATACCTATGTTCAGCAGTGGACATCCATGGGCTGATATGATGATGACGTAGGTATCAAGGTGGATCCCAAAGGGGTCCCATATAAATTGTATCATCACACACCGCTTACCATCAGGCGGGACGTATGCTTGTTTACCGACTTTGTGGTAAAAAACCTCTAAACTGACACTATTGCTGAACTGATGAAGTCAGCAAAAGAGCACATATTTAGGTACCTATATCAAAATATATGTCAATAATATTTACCGTAAACATGGTCCGCATCAGGGAAGGAGACGTCGAGGGAGACCGCTTCATTGCCGCGAGGCTTGCTGTCGTGGTGCGACTTGAAATTCTCGCCGCGGGCGCCTTCATCATCCTTTATATGAGACAGTTATTAGAAAGACGAAGAATTTGTAAGATGTCGTTGAAAGAAGGGAAGAGTAGGTAATACCGAATAGACTAACGGCCTGGTAAACCATATTTAGACATTTTTATATACAAATTCTATTATTAAAACCTAAACGTAAACAAACACGATGCACGACTGCCCTGAGCACTGGCCGAGCCAGTAAAAACCGGTTTCTCCTCGTACGTGACGAGCCGCCAGTGCTCACGCACACACGCGCCTCAAGTTTGTAGTAATGTACCTACCCCCTTTATTTACTCTGTGGTGATAGGTTGAATCTTAACCTACAACAGCGTCATATACCAGAAGTAATCGAAAAAATAATTCTATACTCCTACAGAATTCACTTTTTGACGTATATAGCGCTGTCTCCCTCTGATCGATGGTTTGGTCGTCTGTTAACACTATTACAATAAACACTCATACAGTCTTATCGCAGGCATCATAAAGTTTTTACACTCATTAACTGTTCCAAAAGTTCGTTATTTTTAATGGTTCTAGCTAATACATACCTACACAGGGTTGCCACGCGGCCATGTTAAGCTTTTTATCTACTTTTCCGGCCAATATTTCGGGAGTTCTACTTTTTGATGAGCATAGCCAGCATAGGAAAGACATGCTCCATCAGTCGCGTATGTCCGGAAGATATTTTTCAACGTTTAAAAAAGCCTGCCCTTGATATAGCTATAGATATAGCTATATCCAGCATTTCTTATCTCATCACAGTGTCGCCAATTCAAATCCAGGATGCAAAGAGAAATTTGTCTGTTCGTTTTTTGTTCAAGCATCACTCAAAAACGAATGGACCGATGGCGATCAAATTTGGCATGCAGATAGCCTATGGTATGGAGAAGGACATGGGCTAATTATTATCACGAGAACGCGTGTGAAACCGGGGCGAGACAGCTAGTGTTTTAATACATTCGGTTATAAATTAAGTCTATCCGGGATCCGCCCATAATGGATGATATTAGAAACGTTATAAACATAATTACACGTGTTATGACAAATGACCGATATAATATGACTGTATTCGATCCCGCGACCTCACGTACGCTTAGAGTGTTTGTAAATAAACGGCTTATCGAAGAAGCCAGTGATTTCTTATTTCTATGCATCCGGATTGTATTTTTTTTTAATCGCTTGGCTCGCGGTTAAAAATATAACAATGACATCAATTGTTATAATAGGACGCGCGTCCCTCGCTAGAACCAACGAGTTAAACGAACTAAAAAGTCTGTCAGTGGGCTGTATCTCATGAACCATAATAGGTACAGTTTTACCCAACTGATATGGCGCGTCGTGAATTTTCGTTCGTACAGAAAAGAAAGTATGGCCCCGAAGATTAACGAAAGAATCCTTAAAACTTACAAACAACCTTAGATCACTACTATAAGGTTCATAATACACTGCAGCTGTTAGTTCCGTCTCACTCGCAAGTCACGCCCCTCCGCACGGCGCGCGCTAACATGGCGGCAGCTGCCGACAAATAGCGGTTTCCCGGTTTTAAAATGTATCTTCTGCGCAGGTACATCGGTAAGCCATATCAGTTGGGTACTACTGTAGAAGGTTGAAATTTTTACATTTATTACAGGAATACAACGTCTTTACGGAAAGCGTCGTGTGCGAGTGCGACTCGCACTTGGCCGATTTTTATTTAAATATAGTTGGATAATCTATCTATATTGGCAATATTCAATATACTAAGCCTAGTAATGTAAACAGCAGTGGCGTGCATTGGTTTTCGGAGGAGGTAGGCAATCAAGTACTAGGAGAGTTTTATTGTATATTATTGGTGGTATTTTATCCAATAAAGATCAATCCACGTGCACTAGTGAAATGAAATGAATTATGTGTATCGTGATTTTACAAGTTGTCTCAAAAAGTTCGTTAAAGTTTTAGTACAGTGACCACCATTTTACTAAAACACGACTGAACGGTGACTGATAATGCGGACTATGTAAAAGTTAATGTGCGGACTATATGAAAGTGATATTATAAATAAAATGTATGCGACTGAAGGACTTTGTGTCCATGGTCATGAACAAATATTTTTAAAAAAGCCAAACTAGGGTTTCCGGCCTCGGTTGAATCGATCAATTTTTTAATCAATATTCAATCTTTTAAATCCTCTTTGGAGATACGGATCGATCTTAAGATCGCCACGTAATTAAAAGATCGGAAATCGATTTTAACGAGACCATAATATTCCATTTCGAATTTTCGAATCGATTATTTTTTGCAGTATTATGTTAAATATTAAAGTTTTTTTGAAAAAAAAATTGAATTATTACTTTCATCAATGCCGAAATCGATGGGAGGGCGTCTAAATCGTTGTTTTTCAAAAAATCTCGACAGTGTAAGTTTAATCGAATAACGATATTCGTTTAATTATTTTTAGTGACCTAATACACAGTGCATTTAAAAAATATTTTTTGCTACTAATTAACTAAGAAATATATTTTATATCATAATATAATATAAAATCTAAATATTGATTTTCTAAGGATCGACCTTGTATATTTTTTTTTTAATCGATATCAGTCACTTCGATTTGAACCGGTAACCCTATGCAATGCCAGCCAAACCATAAACAAAACAATACAAATAAATTGCGAAGTTATATTTGAGTTGCTCTAACGTTGGTAAACTGAAGTTTTTTTAATTTGGCTGGGTTACTAGTGTCACAACAGAGTAGGTATGGTTACTTTTGGTCCATAAATCGCGAATGTCAAATGTCAGTGTGCTACGCATAGTAAAAACGTGATTTATGCTTTCGTCGTATTATCCTAAAGAAGTGTGTGTGCGTGTATGCATATGCCGAAATCGTTTTAGTGTGCGTGAATTTGTTACACGAACTCGCGAGTGCCTGCGCGGCAAAGTTTGAAATTTTGTATTGAATGTTAGGTTAGAATTTTTATTTAAAATGATTACGTAGTTTAATTGAATCAATATATCATATTTTTGAATCTTATGAGGTAAGCATTGCTTATTTGCCTATATGGAATGCACGCCACTGGTAAACAGGTCTAAATAATAAATAAATATCCCGTGACATTCCTCACACACGGTCATCTGATCCCAAACTAAGCAGAGCTTGTACTATGAAAACCAGATAACTGATATAATACATATACTACTTTTTAGTCTGTAAATATATAGGGTCATTGCGCTGGTTTTCGTCCAATTATCGGAGTTGCCAGCTTTGTGATGCGAAATGAATATCTTGAAGTACCCCTACTTAAATGTATTATATTTTTTATGTGTGCTTAATTAGTCTTCTTTAGGTTAATGTTATGAGAAAATAAATCATTTTCACATCTCTTTTTATAAAAAAATATTTTATCAAAAGTAGGGTTTTTGCTAGTTTTCGTCCAAAAAATTTGGTTTTCGTCCTAGTGTGAGCTAGATTTCGACCACTATGTAGAAAAAGGAGTGCAGGTGAATTATTAAGTTAAAAAGCAATTATAATATACTTTTATTTAATCAACAACATAATATATCTACTATTTAATAGCCTTATTGTCATTTTTTCTCTTTTTATTTCTTTTATTAGCAATAATTAAACAAATTAAGAAAATAAATCAAACATGCGTATTACAATTACAACCTACGGTATCTACGGTGGCCAACTAAAACCATCAACGCCCAAAATAAAGCCATCATTGGTATTTTTTTTACATATACCTATATATATTTACATCCTGCTAGACATCTTGCGTCAACCACAAAAAATCTCATAGTAATACTGCGTCCACCGACTTGTCGCGTCCGGTATACGGACGCAAGATTTCCCACGGATTCTTTTTCTAATATTTTGTTTTTGATTACTAATGACCTATACATTCATCCCTCAAAAGGAAATTCACTAATTTATACCTTACCTTATATTAAGTATGTATTTACAAACAAAATAGTATATGTATTATATAGTAATCTGGTTTCCATAGTACAAGCTCTGCTTAGTTTGGGATCGGATGACCGTGCTTGGGGAATGTCGAAGGATATTTATTATTTATTTATTTATATGGTTTTCAGGGTCTGATGATGGAGCAGGAGGGTAGGCACTGGAACTTTATAACGGAGCAACGTACCCTAGCTGTGTTTGGGGTTGTTGGAATTGTCGTAAGATGAACTTTCACCATATATGGTTTTCAGGGTTTGATAATGGAGTAGGAGGGTAAGCACAGCAACTCAATAGTGGAGCAACGTATCGTAGCCGTGTTTGAAGTCATTGAAATTGTCGTTAGATGAACATTAATCATGCATGGTTTTCAGGGTCTGATGATGGAGTAGGAGTATAGGAACTGGAACTCCATAGTGGAGCAACGTATCCTAGCCGTGTTTGGGGTCGTTGGAATTGTCGTATGGTGATTTTTGACCATATATGGTTTTAAGGGTCTGATGATGGAGTAGGAGGGTAGGAACTGGGACTCTATAGCGTAGCAACTAGGGATTGCAAAATCCGGATTTTTTTCAAATCCGGATTCCAAGTTTATCATCACATATAAATCCGGATTATACGGATTTATATGTGATGATTTTCCCGGCTTCTTGTGGTACGGAGTAAAAATGGGGATGATGGTTGGAATAAGGTTGAACAATTCCTGCACACACTCTTCAAATATATCCTGTAGAAAACCGATAAGGCAAGCAACCTTTCTTCGATCGTCGAGTCTCGTGAGTTACGTCCTAATTAAAGTCTCATCTCCGATGAGTGAGATGAGATGATCTCTTGGTGGCATTAAAAGTGACCAGACCCCCTAAAAAGGAAGCTAAAGCAATATTGCTAACGCAATTCATATTTTCGAATTTACGGCAGATCTTATGCAATTCATCAATTCCGAATCTTTTTTTGAATTGAATTGTATATAATGAGTGACTAGTATACCAAAAAATATTGAAATTACGTAGGATCTGACGAGAATTCGAAAAAATGAATAGCGTTAGCAATATTGCTTTAGCTTCCTTTTTAGGGGGGCAGATTGGCATTGCCCCAATTGGAGACTGCCTGTAAGGTCACGCTCTACCATGGCCTCTCGCAACAATTCGTTCTAGTCACTGGTGGATAGCGCGCTGGAAATATAGACAACGATGCTATCTTCTGCGTAACCAAAAATACCAGGCTTCACCAGATCATTAATATGCAGCAGAAATAAGGTTGCAGAGAGAATTGAACTCTGAAGCATTGATTACCAAAAGGTCTGACGAACACCCGTCTATGACCACATGAATAAACCGTTCGCTCAGGAAATTGGACACCCAAGCGTACAGACCACCAGAGACTCCATATCAAGGAAGCTTACTTAGAAGTTTGAATTTTTTAGATATTTATTTTTACCTTCGTAGAACAATATGGATAGATGTTTCTGTGATTAGCGACAGTAGAAGTTCATTTGGCACATTGTGTTATGAATGGTTTTTGCATAATATGAGCCATATTTGAACATTTCTCGCGGTTTCTCTAAAAACCGTAAAACTTACTATTTTGGGAAATGTACAAAAATAGTTAATCTTAAACAAAAAGTATCAATTCTACAATATGCCAAATGAACTACTGGTCGCGAATCACTGAAATATCTATCCATATTGTTCTATGAAGGTAAAAAAAAAAACTCAAAAAAAAAAACAAATTTCCCGCCTCGTAATCGTAACTGATGTTAACCTTAAATTCGAAAAAACCGGATTTGATTCTGAATATTCGGATTTATAAATAGGCCCAAAAATCCGGATTTATCAGTCATTTTCGAATTTCGAAGTATCCGGATTGCAATCCCTAGTAGCAACGTATTCTAGCCGTGTTTGGGGATGTTGGACTTGTCTTGAGATGAACTTAGACCATATATGATTTTCAGGTACTGATGACAGAGTAGGAGTGTAGGCACTGGAGCCCAATCTTATCTTATCTTATGGAGGGGCCGAGAAATAGCCATATACCAATGTGTTCGTTGTCTTTGATCTGCAAACTCCCTAAATGTGGCCTTTACGAGACACGTCGATATGCCTACACATGGTTCTGGACCCACAAAGTCATTTGCTGAGCCCTCTCTTGCCAGTTCATCTACCACTTCGTTACCATGGATTCCTTTGTGCCCAGAGACCCACATCAGTCTTACCCTGTTATGCTTCCCAAGCCTGTTTAGTGTTTGGACAGGATCCAGAATAAGTCTGGAGTCCACTTTGTAGGATGCCATGGCTTTGATAACAGCCTGACTGTCACTGAGAACATAGATGGATTTAACTTTGGTTCCTCTATCTATATTCTCCTGAGCACAGGTTATTATAACCTTTTTCGTATATTCCCGCTCCTGTACCTGATTCCATTTTGGATCCATCAGTGTACCAAACCAGACTTTCTGGTTCTGGTGGGTCGAGTCCCTTCGTCCAGTCCTCTATTGTAGGGATTTGGACCTTGAAAGACCTTTCAAACACAAATGTAGTTTGCATTTTATTGGATATGTTGGAACCCAATAGTGGAGCAACGCATCCTAGCCGTGTTTGGGGTTGTTGGAATTGTCGTGAGATGAACTTTGACCATATATAGTTTTCAGGGTCTGACGATGGACCCGTAAGGTTGACACTGGAAATTCAAAATGGAACAACGTATCCAAGCCGCGGTTACATTCTATGAAACACAGTTAGCACTTAGTTAGCTATGTATATATATCGAGGACCGTAGATTTAGGAATTCTATAATCTCTACAGACTTGTCTTACTGACGCCTTATTTTCCCAAATTGCAGTTAGAGCCTTTATTAAGGAATCTTCCGTGTACGCGGCGGTTTTCTTTCTAGTTTTAAAGTAAGTTTTTAAAATGACAAGGCTACTTTTTATCCTGGGAACCCGGGTGACCAGCTAGTATAAAAATAATATGTCTATGGACGAAAAGTAATGCAAAAGAATATCTTTCTTTTAATTTTCGTCCACCCGAGTGCTCGTTCATGGACGAAAACTAACACCACATTAAACGCTTTTTTTAGTTTTCGTCCACGTCCTATAAATATTTTTTATTCCCGCAACACTGACAAAGGAGTGGACGGAAACTAAAATGTCTAAACTCATTGCAATAAAGATCATTATTGGGAGATAATTCATTATTTTATAGGTCCGTTAAAGTAAAATGACCATTACAAATATTCACATAGCTATTTGGGTTTCCGTCCACGTGGACGAAAACCAAATATTTTGCTAAATTGGTATGCTAGTATTAGTCCACTAAATTTTACTAAGATTTCCATAAAAAAACTATAATAAACACTTAAAATTGTGTTAAATATGGTGTTAAATAGACATACTTGCCAAAAACATTACGTAAACTAGCTAAAACAGTTATTAAACTTACCATGAACTTTTCCTACCGGTATAATTTTTTTTTAGCGCGTTTACTTCTGCAAGGCAGGTATACGAAGCGGTCACTGACGTTAATATTTTTGAAGTCACTACTCGTCAAATCACATTTTCATGTTGATAGAACTGTTGCCTAGACATTATGGATCGCAAAAAGTCCAAACTTGCGCGGGAAGGTACGTTTGTATTCAAATTTTACGCATGTGTTTGTAGTACCTCAGTCATATGGACGAAAAGTGGTACTGGACGGCAAACCAGCGCAATGACCCTACATAATTACACCCAGACTCAGGACATATAGACATGTTCATGCATACAAATGCATGCCCTGTGAGGGAATCGAACCCACGACCTGCGGCGCGGTAGGCAGAATCTTAACCAGAGTCTTAACCAACCACGCCAGCTGGCCCGTCAATAAAACGAGAGATTGCAAATTTCACACAAGCTTGATTGACGACATATCAATATAAATGCACACAGCTGATAACTATAAGAAACAATATGATATCAGTCACGTATGTGATAAAACTCAAGATCATTGACACGGACGACACTGTTATGTGATGGGTTGATCAACGAATGTAGGTATCGAGGTCAATTGTCATCGATAATGTGAACCAAATACCAGGCTATTAAATGTACATTTGTTTTACGAACACACTGGAAATTAGCTTTGATAGTGCTAATAGGTAAATGGTAAATATTTACCTTCCATAAGTAATTTGACCCATTTTAGCATACAAATGGTACAGTAGTACCCAACTGATATGGATTAGCAATGTACCTGCGCAGAAGATACATTTTCAAAGCGCGGGGAACCGCTATTGGTCGGCAGCTGCCGCCATGTTAGCGCGCGACGTGCGGAGGGGCGTGACTTGCGAATGAGACGGAACTAACAGCTGCCTTATAGTAGTGATCTAAGGTTGATTGTAAGTTTTAAGCATTCTTTCGTTAATCTTCGGGGCCATAGTTTCTTTTCTGTGCGAACGAAGATTCACGACGTGCCATATCAGTTGGGTAATACTGTACCATAATGAATTCCTTGCAAAATCTGCAACTCGTCAAACTTTACGCAGGATGATAGATTTTATAAAACAATGGTAAATATTAAATAATATTTTTGATAAGTTCTATCAACTTGTGACCAAGATTGTCATACATAATTGTGTTCGTATTGTGACGTAGAAGCAGAAAATCGAAAAAAAAAATAACTCCGAAGTAACTCATTTTTTATTTATTTCAAAATTTTGCTCGTATTTCCGTTCAGCGTTTTTCTCTAAGACCTGTAGTTCAGAACTTGTTAATACTGGCTGGAAAAAAACTTCCTGTATATAATGCTCTTATAGCCCAAGAGCCCACGACGATCTGACCTTCGTCATTTTATAAAACCTGAAAGTTTCTCTGTGTATGTCCCTAATAGAGGTAAAAACGATCCCCGAATATGAACTTTGGATCGCGGTGGCTTTGGAAGTTATCAGGTAGCAAAGGTGTTAAAAATTGCACCTCAAATTCGTTAAAGTATAAAGGTCAGTTTTTATATATTTTATTTGGACTAATATTAGAAATCACGTCGTCCATTGTCAGACACATTGAATGGTGGAAACCCCCTGTCAGACACCCTAAAGTATTAAAAAATATTATTCAACTTTCGTCATTTTATAAAAGCTGAAATTTATATATGTTACTTGACGAACTATCAAACGATGATTTCTCAGTTGTCAGACACTTTCGATGGTGGCTTTGCCGTGTCAGACACATTAAAGGTCTACCGTAGGTGCGAGCGCGAGGTATATTCAATGTGATTTATTTTAGAAACGAAAAGAGATAGACCCATAGTTATTTCGGAGAGTTTGTAGATTAAATCATGAAATTAATAAATCATGCAAAAAAGTCTACATCAATGACCCAGTTTTAGAGTTACAGATCAAAAATCTAAAAAAACACTATTTTTTTGAACATTTTTTTACATAATATCGTTATTTTTATTAGATTTTTGTTCCATATTTTTATTTTATTTCTACTTATCAACCAGATAAACTTTCTAGCTTTCACATGACACTACTTTGAACAAAATACACCGATTACTTAAAGAGAAACAAAGACAAAACTAAAAGATGAGCATTTCATTAAAAAATAAATTAAAGCGCCGAACGCACTATTAAGGTACTATTAGTATTTATTTACTTGGAGTGTAATGAATTAACGTTAATTCTCCCATAAGTACTAATTTATTGTAAACGCAAATGCGATAGGTAGTTTACTCACGTTAATTCTTTACACTCGGGGTACCTACTGAACCATATTTTCATTTACCACCATACCATATTTTCAAGGATGTCAGTTTTTATATATTTTATTTGGAATAATATTAGAAATCACGTCGTCCATTGTCAGACACTTTCGATGGTAGGTTTGCCGTGTCAGACACATTAAAGATCTACCGTAGGTGCGAGCGCGAGGTATATTCAATGTGATTTTTTTTACAAACGAAAAGAGATAGACCCATAATTATTTTGGAGCGTTTGCAGATAAATCATGAAATTTAATAAATCATGCAAAAAATTCTACATCAATGACCCAGTTTTAGAGTTATAGGTCAAAAATCTAAAAAAACACCATTATTTTGTTTTTTTTTATAATCACCGTTATTTTTATAAGGTTTTTATTACATATTTTTATTTTATTTCATATTATCAACTAGATAAACTTTATAACTTTCAAATGACACTATTTTGAATAAAATACAACGATTACGTAAAAAGAAACAAGGAAAAAAACGAATTGATGAGCATTATTATTTAAAACATTAAGTGTGTCTGACGGGGGTTTCCACCGTTCATAGTGTCTGAAAATGGACGACGTGATTTCTAATAGTATTCCAAATAAAATAAATAAAAACTGATACCCTTGAAAATATGGTATGGTGGTAAATGAAAATATGCTTCAGTAGGTACCCCGAGTGTAAAGAATTAACGTAAGTAAACTACCTATCGCGATTGCGTTTACAATAAATTAGAACTTATGGGAGAAATTAACATTAATTCTTTACACTCCAAGTAAACAAATACAAATATGGCCTTAATAGTGCGTTCGGCGCTTTAATTTATTTTTCAATGAAATGCTCATCTTTTAGTATTGTCTTTGTTTCTCTTTAAGTAATCGGTGTATTTTGTTCAAAGTAGTGTCATGTGAAAGCTAGAAAGTTTATCTGATTGATAAGTAGAAATAAAATAAAAATATGGAACAAAAATCTAATAAAAATAACGATATTATGTAAAAAAATGTTCAAAAAAATAGTGTTTTTTTAGATTTTTGATCTGTAACTCTAAAACTGGGTCATTGATGTAGACTTTTTTGCATGATATATTAATTTCATGATTTAATCTACAAACTCTCCAAAATAACTATGGGTCTATCTCTTTTCGTTTGTAAAATAAATCATATTGAATATACCTCGCGCTCGCACCTACGGTAGACCTTTAATGTGTCTGACACGGCAAAGCCACCATCGAAAGTGTCTGACAACTGAGAAATCATCGTTTGACAGTTCGTCAAGTAACATATATAAATTTCAGCTTTTATAAAATGACGAAAGTTGAATAATATTTTTTAATACTTTAGGGTGTCTGACAGGGAGTTTCCACTATTCAATGTGTCTGACAATGGACGACGTGATTTCTAATATTAGTCCAAATAAAATATATAAAAACTGACCATTATACTTTAACGAATTTGAGGTGCAATTTTTGACACCTTTGCTACCTGATAACTTCCAAAGCCACCGCGATCCAAAGTTCATATTCGGGGATCGTTTTTACCTCTATTAGGGACATACACAGAGAAACTTTCAGGTTTTATAAAATGACGAAGGTCAGATCTTCGTGGGCTCTTACTCTATTATATGATCATGCCAAGGCAACAGCTGCAATGGCCTGGCCTTGTGTGTTTATCGCAAACGGCCATTGTGGCCGTGTGATCAAACGCATAGTCTAGTAACACACGCATAAAATGAAACGGCAGTCAGTAGATTTAGCGTAAACATTTGCGGTTTTCCATCAACAATATAAATATCCAACTAGGCCGTGCCTATTGCAACCACATTATGACATAATTAAAGGGCAACGCATTATACCTGCAGATAAAGCTAATATTAGTCAATATTGACTTGACTGTGGACAGATATAGGTGCATCGCACCAACTCCGTTCCTACTTTAGGTTGCGACTTTTTAGTCGCGCCAGTATCTAGTCATGTAAATCATAAAAACCGGCCAAGCGCGAGTCGGACTTGCTTACGAAGGCTTAATTTTATTATTTGTTGTTATAACGGCAATATAAATTACATTCATGAGCTACATACCACTGATAGACGGACGGACAGCGGAGTTTTAGTAATACGGAACGCTAAAAATGCCAAATTGTGGCATCATCAACTGTAAACAACTCTAACAGGGTCACTACCCTGAATATTTTATTTCAATATTACCTCTAGCTTACTCATAATTAGTGATTATAAATCAATTAACCTTACGACAGTTATACTTATATTATGTTTATACAAATGTTGCATAAAAGAGTGATGTCTTATAACAATATAGTAACTGAAGAAAACAATTAATATTTTCATACTTTAATGAACATGTCTGTTTGGTCTAAGTATGGGTGGAAATTTTTACATGTATATTATGTATTCACAAGTACCATAAGTATTAACAATTTTGCTTTTAGTTTTGGCATCATTTGACCATGTGTGATTTACCAGGATTTTAATATACCTAAACTAAAACATCGCGGAAAATCAATTTCACGAAAGTATTTGCCGTCGAAAGATAGAACATACTAGTGGAAACAAATGAGGGAATATAAGATAGAGGAAGTGATACATGGTATGATCACACAATTAATCGTAGTTACAAAAGAATTGAAGAAGATATAATTGCAATTTAATTGCTATGGAAGAGTGGAGTCTCCTAATACAGGCAATGTATGCTTAAGAGGCTCCAATCACTATCTAAATATACAGGTCGTTGTTTTGGTCAGCGACGAGCGACTCAGGCACAGAATATTCAATAGTACTACGTACAGAAAACCCACTTCGAAAACGACATTTAAATAAAAAGCTACTCTTGGAACGACGTAATAAGGCGCAATCCAGCTCGCGCAGCGCTGCGCGCCTAAAATTATATTCACCTACAACTTCCCTCTCTTTCTATCGTATAACTCTATCCTGTATGACGCGGCACGTCTTACGGTAGGGTTGTCTAATGGCGTATTATGAATCTTCAATATTTCCTTATTGGTTATGTATGTACCTATTACTATTCTCCTTTCGTGAATAATGACATTTTAAATATCCTACCTAACTAGTATTAGAGCAGAAAGTTATTTTTAAATGTCTGCATATTTTAATCTAAGATTTAGGCCTATAATGATACTTTGTATACTGAATGTGTATTCTGTCTACGAAACTAAATACAACTATTTTGGGGAAGGGTTTTAGTAACATACATGCATATAAAATCTGGAATAACTGACGACGGGACAAGAAACGGCACGACTACCTAGTCCAGGGCCGTCAGCCGAAATTCACAACGTTTGTTATTAATCAAGTTTGTTATATAAAAAATAATAAAGTTAAAGAATTATTTAAAAAAGGATATACTGAGTAAGTAATAACAATTAGAATTGTTAAATTTTTCTGAATATTATTCTACTGATTTTTGAAATAGTGGTTTGTTAAATCTTAGTTATTCTAAAAAGGTAGAAGTAAAATCTACACTAATGTATATTCATTAGTGTATAATAATACTAGTATTATAAAAACGTAACATTGGTTTGTTTGTATATTTGAAGAGGGAACACTCTCTATTCTGGAACTACTAACAGTTTCTAAAAAAAAAACAATATCGGTTCATAAACGACGAAGTTATCCGCGAACACACATAAAAAAATAATATTTACGGTCGAATTGAGAAACCTCCTCCTTTTTTTGAAGTCGGTTACTAATAAGTCACATGAGTTGTTATGGTCTAAGTGGCCCGTTTAGATAAAAGGGTGTCTCTTCTGGTCTCGTCTCTTTTTGACACACTGGTATGCTATCAAAATGGGACTATTAGATCTTGCCGACCTTAATAAAGTCAGAAAGGACATTAGGACAATACAATGAAACAACAACAAAAAATCTAGTACTATGAAAACAACAATACCAACACAAAATAGTTTTAAAATAAGAACAATAAACACTTTATATAAGTACGTAGATATTTATACCCACACGCGTCATTCGCTGCGGGCGCGTTGCATTGCAACCGACTAGCGTTTGTCCGGTAGACCGTTGGCGCGAAATCGTACCTAAACATGGGAGTGAGACAGGCCTGACTCAGGGTCGATAGTACAAATGATACTGGTGCTAAAAAAAATATTAAAAAAATACTTTTTTTTTTTTAATAATAAAAATTAAAAAACTAAAATTTTGAAAATCATGTAATAAGCTAAAGTGTAGACATAATACTCAACGGGAGTACGAGGGAGTAAAGGGGTGGGGTGATGGCGGCTTGCGCCTAGCTCTAGTCTGTGCACGTGCCTAGTAACCATACTTTGCGGTAATTTTATTTCAAATTGAATAAGGTATTTCTCAACATATTTACAGTATTTAATGGAATTAAGTCCATTTTTGGGGAATATATATTTTGTACTACCGCTCCTGGGTCGCTTGTCGCCGACCAAAACAACACCCTGTATACAAAACCTATAATGTGTCGAATATAAAAAACTGCATTTCAACAACAATAGGCTACTTTCCTGAAAAAATCTAATTAGTCCGTCATTTACATTATCAAAAAATATTAGACACGTATTTTTACTTTTGTCAATTAAACAAAAAAACACGAAGATATCGTGTGTTGAAGTTCCGCGTGACGTCACGGTGTGGTAAACTTTTTAGGAACAAGTGACGTCACGAGCCTCCACTCCCGAACTTAGTCGCGCTTTATCTTCGTCAATTGTTAATGATTTGGTAAAGCAAAAAAATGCGTATCAAATATTTTTTGATAATCTAACTGACGGACTAATTAGAATTATTATATTTTTACCCAGGCAACATCCCTATTAGTGTGTTGAATCGCAGCTGGTTCTATTACATAAAATAAACATAAACAAAGAAAGCAGACGACAAACAAAACACTCACAACATCCAATGCATTTGCATCCCCATCACCGTCTTCACCGGATGAATCTCTCCTCACCCTCAAAGGTTCCACGAGCAGCTGAGAGTTCTCGTTGATCACAACGGCAACTTCACCAGAACGGTCAAGGAACTCAAACTTGAGTGGGTTGCAGGTTATCACCACTTTGTGACCTTGAGTGTTGACAACGGTCAGTTTTCCATTCTCGTTTGACAGGAGTTTTAAGCTGGAAGGTAGTAAAATAGTGTAAAATATTGTTTTATTAAAAGGAAACTATACAGGATGTTGTTTTGGTCGGCGACAAGCGACCCAGGAGCGGTAGTACAAAATATATATTCCCCAAAAATGGACTTAATTCCATGAAATACTGTAAATATGTTGAGAAATACCTTATTCAATTTGAAATAAAATTACCGCAAAGTATGGTTACTAGGCACGTGTACAGACTAGAGCTAGGCGCAAGCCGCCATCGCCCCACCCCTTTACTCCCTCGTACTCCCATTGAGTATTATGTCTACAATTTAGCTTATTACAAGATTTTCAAAAAAATTTTTTTTTATTTTTTATAATAAAAAAAAATAAAGTATTTTTTTTATATTTTTTTTAGCACCTGTATCTATTGTATGATCGACCCTGAGTCGCTCGTCGCTGACCAAAACAACGACCTGTATATCTTATTCGTAAGACTAAACTCAGAATTCACAGATGAAAAAAGGGTTAGTTGTGTGGATGTATGCAAGATGTGTTACTTTATGTTTTACTTATAGGCATCCTTTTCGCCATCTATAATTTTATTCTGAATTTATGAAGAAACATAGACATAGCGGGAACCTTCAGTGCCCATTAAGTCAAATTATCTTAATGAGCACAATAATGTACACAAACTTTTCAAAAAAATTACATTAAGAGGAAATGCTGGTAGCATCCTCAGTTTCCTCTCTGGATAATGACACTAGAGCAATTATTATTTTACCATGCAATCTGTAGGCACCACTGTATGTCCCTCGGTTGTGTTTTTCTCCATAAATTTATTATTATAAAAATTAGGAGTCTTCTAAAATCACAAACACTTACCATTTTTAACGCCCTTGTCAGACGTCCAGCGAACAAATTTGACGAATATAAAAAAACAAAGGAAAACCGACAGACATAGCCAGAGCCCTTTTATTATGATTCTTGAAATTTTTTTTAATCGATTCAGTTTTGGAGAAGAAAACCGAGGTGTACGAAATAGCGATTTCGTCTAATTTAAATAGGTATAATCGGTCCAAGCTGTAGTTGTCTCTATCGCCCTCGGGCGGGATAGCTCTTTCACAACGCGACAACAATAATAGATATGTTAAAAACCTATTTTTCGAATTTCTTGCAGCCATCCTTTCCTCTTATCAAAAACAATAATCTCTATGGTACTTTAAAATCACTAGATCACAATAGGAATAGGATTTTGTTTAATTGACAAAAGAAAAAATACGTGTCTAATATTTTTTGATAATGTAAATGATGGACTAATTAGTTTTTTTCAGGAAAGTCATAATTATTTTTCGTCTCCAGCATAAAGCTGAGCTTGTGTCCCTTGCTGCAATATTATTATTATTATTTTTTCGATGTTTAACCTTATTATAAATATGTTATGTTAGTAGTAAATTGTAGCAATAAAATCATTTCTATTTCTATTTCTAAAGTAGCCTATAGTACATGCAACTCCCTTTAACACTTGCTTAGCCATGTCTTTGCCAGAGATTGTCATCAATTGACAACTACTTGAAGTGCAGTGATACACTTAATCAGCTTATAATTGTTTTTGCTAATATAAATATAATCTTACCCATCAGGCTTAGGTTCTCCGTCAAGAGCTAATTGAGTCCTATACCGAGGGTATAGAGGATCAGCTTCATCAATCTCAATGCGGTAAGTTCCGTCTAACAGTGCGGAGAACCTTAATGCATAATGCCACTGAGAAGGAAATGTATTATCATTTTAGTTTGTTTTTTTTTTTACTATGGATGGTGTTATGATGGGTGGGTGTGTGTGTGTGTGTGATGATGCGATTCTGTTTTATAATGGACATTGTGCTGATTCTGTTGTGTACAACTAATTTTAATATCACTGTCTCTTTCTAACAAAGAAAATAAGAAAAGGATGTAAGAAATTTAGTCCTGTCAATTCCAATGCTTGTTTTCAATATAAATTTTGTCGGCATCTATCACGGTTATGCCTTAATACCCGCAGAATAAGACAGCAAAGATTAATTTGACAGCACTAAATATATTCTATCCCTTTTCAATTATGTTCGTAAGAAAGAGATGAGATGTGACTAAAATTAGTTTAGTGCGATTTACGGCACCATTTTCATCTTAGTTTATTTTGAATATCAGGTAGATATTTGTCATCAAAAACTTTTACGACGAATAGATTATTTTCGACGAAATGCAGCTCTTCTAAATTAACATTAATGTTATCAGTTAAATTTTGCATATACGGTAATTATGGATATGTACAATAGTATTCATGGCATGGTACATTCTGTGAAGCAATTTATTGCAATAGAATATTATCAATTATTTGATATAACAAGCACTTGATTATTTAAACAAGGCTACCTCTGTCTATAAATTCCAATCACCTTTGTTCAAATAATTAAAAAGCCATGTTAGGTTAATTTATTCAGTAATCAAGGTAACATGACTTATATTACTGCCAAATATTTCCTTGAATGCATGTATCAGATAGACATATTTGGCTTAAGTCCAATTTAAATCATTATTCATTAAAATAGAAAAATATAACATACCAATACTGTGTTTTTGTCAGCTTCAGCATCCACCGTGTTCACTTCCGCAGACAAAACATTTCCGTGAACCAAAACTGTATCAGTGTTGAGCACGTACTGTGATTTTTCAGGTTTGAAAGACCGAAGCCTCTTGCAGAAGCCAGACTGATCGCAGGTTTTAAAATTATTTCTATCCACCCCAAAAGTGCCGCTAACCACAAAAGCGGCGACCAGAAGAAGCCCCAAGGTCTTCATACTGCAATAGAGCGCAATTTTATACAAATAAATCTAGGAACGCCAACAAAGGCCGGTGTTCAACTAGAGGCGTTTTTGGCGTGGTCTTTATCAACTTACCTGGCCGTTCTTATGACAAACGGAGATATAAATGCGTAAATCGGCCCTTAAATGAATTTTCTACAATATCATTGCCGCGGATAAACTGTAAATTAATTTTAATTTTGAAGATTCCGATAAACGCGCACTCTCACGTTACGTGGAGAATTTTACGTTTTTTGACAAATGAATGAGGGTGTTGCCATTTCTTGATTTCTTGATATTTTATCTTGTATCGATTTCTGATTCAATGACTTCTAAATCGATAATAAGGTAATTTCGTAGTCGATTACGCAAAACAAAATTACATCGATTATAGTATATTTCAAATAACATGAGTTCGGTGACAAATGGTATTTTATTAAATTTCTCAATGGTTAATGTTCATTTCGATATAATAAAGGAATACTATGATAGAGCTAGGTTTCACGAAATATTGTGAATATTATTTCAGAGTAATCAAATGGAATTTCACTAGATATTGGTAAAAAACCCTTGACCTTGACGACTCATCTTATGTGAAATAGAGTATAGTTTTGTGGCTGTTCTTCGCTCTCGGTGAGATGACCCCGTAATGGCGTAATCCGAGTAGACAATCACATTATATTCTCAATTCATTACTTGTTCGGTATCGGAACACTAGAAAAGGTTGAATTTTTTATGCTGTAGGGCATGTAAAGCGACTTGCTTGACCCACCATGGCCATTTTTTTGGTGGCTAAATTCTAAACTATACTTCAACTAATCTGTTTTCAGGATTAGAAGATATCGGTGACAGTTCACATTTTCCGGTTCACTCATACTACTTGCGAGTAACTAATATAATATTTTACAAAAAATATTTTAATTTCCATTTTATATCATTGCAAAAATACAATATATATCGCTATATATAACTAAGAAACAATTTCTGCACATTAATACTATAGCTTGATAATTTTAAAAATTAAGAAATAGGATGTACTTAAAATACTTGCTGCATGAAACGGAACATTGACCTATAGTGATTGACAATGCGTGATCGACAGGGAAATTCAAAAAAGTATCGATATATGTTATATCGATTATTTTTGAATTGGTTTATCAATATCGAAATATTTTTAATTACCAAAAAATTTCGATATATCGGTACGATATCAAAGAGAGAGAGAGAATATTCTTACATTATTTGGTAAATATCAATTAACAAACATAATTTCTCATAAATCCTGTAATAATTATCTGAAATTAAGAACAACGATAATAGTACAGTATGATACATATGTGCAAAGTTGGTAATTACACACGAGGCGGTATTAAGCAGTAAGACAGTGATAAGGAAATATGATTGGAAAATAAAAGCACTAAAATGAAAATCGATTAGACTTTCTTTATTAACTTTCTCGATACGACAAAAAAATCGATTGGATATCGTTAAGGCGCATGACTATAATTGTCAAAAGTGAACTGTCACCGATATCTTCTAATCCTGAAAACACTTTACATACATTCATATGATTCAAACACAGTGGAATAAATAAGATATAATAACTTTGCAACACGGCTATATATTTTAGTCGATTTATTGAACACACCAGCGATCGAACTATTGCCAAATGCCACTGTCAGTGAAGTCACGTCCAACACTATAGAAATGTTATCGGTGCCGGTTTCCAATCTTTTTCACAAAATTTCATCTTTATCACACAATATTGGCAAACAACAATCGCGTTTATATTCATTAGCTAAAATGACGTCGGAGACTAACTGGAAAGTAGAAAAATTGCGCATATTATCACTTTCTCTAGACGAAAAACGGAAGCTCTACAAAACGAAGGAATTTGTACCAAAAGTTGATCCATGGTCTAAATACTATAATGAAAATAAAGGTGTTCAAGAGAAGAAACCCACATTAGAAGATGTCACTGAATTTAAGAAAATTAAACTTAATCGGGAGAAGAATGAACTATTAACTCACAAAGTTTCTATTTTTAGAGGGGACATTACAACGTTAGAGGTAAGTTAGCAAGATTCATTTTTTTGGCTCATTGTCTTCGATATTTAAATAAAAATCCGCAGGTCAGTAGGAATCACTGCCAAATATAACGACAGGTCGTCATAGGTTAACCTTTTGTCATGCATTTCAGGTAGATGCCATTGTGAATGCAGCAAACTCAAGACTAGTTGCTGGTGGTGGTGTTGATGGAGCTATACATAGATCCGCTGGACCCTTGTTACAGGTAACTTTTATAACGTAATGGTGTGTCCATGCTACGCGAAGCGAGCACAAGCTGAGCCACAAACGAACAGGATTAGTTCCTTGTTTGCTTAGTGTGGACTTGCGAGCCTCGAACGAGCATTCATACCAGCAGAAGCAGATAGTTATGCTCCTACAGGCATGTTCCAATATTGATGTCTTTGTATATTTTTACAGCAAGAATGCAATACTCTCGGTGGATGTCCAACAGGGGAAGCAAAGATTACTTGTGGATATAACATACCAGCTAAATGTAAGTTTTTTCAATAAAGCAGATTAATTTTAGCGTGCCTATCAAGAAAAAAGGTCATTGCCATGACCCTATTGATAACACATCAAATGAAACTTATTACTATTTTAAATACAAAAACAGGCAAGTAAAATGTAGTAAGTTAGCTATCAAGGTGATGATAGCTCAGTGGTAGTGACATCGGATACTGAGACGAAGGTCCCGGGTTCGAATCCTACAATGAGCTTTCGGTGAAGGAAAACATAGTGAGAAAACCATAGCACGGTGGTAGGGTACTTTGTAGTACTCACCTGGCTGGCTACCACCCTCAAGTTGAAAATCTGTCGCCAAGCACCTTTCGGTGTGTTCCGACAGCTGCACTTGAGAGCCAGTTCCTTCTAGGCTTTGTGTGCTTACCACCTTCGGCCGCATCATCACTTACCATTGTGAGATTGCGGTCAAACACTGAACTATAAAAAGTAAAGAAAAAAAAATGTTATCCATTAATGAATCTTTTGTTTATCAGATATCATCCATACAGTGGGACCACAAGATGGTTCAGCTGTAAAACTTCTTTCGTGCTATGAGAACTGCCTGGTCTATCACAAAACACAGAACTTAAGAACAATTGCATTTCCTTGCATTTCCACTGGTATCTATGGCTTCCCCAACCGCTTGGCAGCTCACATCGCTCTGCGTACCGCAAGGAAATTTCTTGAAGAAAATGAGTCCATGGAGAGAATAATTTTTTGCACATTTATGCCCATAGATGTGGATATCTATGAGACATTGATGCAGATGTATTTTCCTATTCATGAGAGGAGATATAATGATGGGGCTTCCTCTACAGAATAATAGTTTTCTATTTGATAGGGAAAGACAGATATTTGTAGTCTCATTGTTATCCTGATTTTGACAGTTTTAATAAGTAATTTAAGTAATAAGTCATGAGTTCTCGAAATTGTAAATTAGTCAACTTGCAGTATTTCAATTACTGAAACAAGCTCAAGTAGTTATCTAAGATCTTTGATCGATTAGAACCAGAAATATCAAAATTGGCTGTTATGTACTGCATTTATATAGTTTTACTTTCGGTTTTACAATAAATGTGTTTTTATTATTTATATTTTAAAATGTTTTTTATTATTTTATTGATAAAATAATCGACTAATTGTGGGTTATCTGTGAAGTAAATATGTCTGTGGTCACATCGAAGTAAATTCAGTGTGACCAGACTTAGTAGGATTCTGCGATTTTAGCAGATTATATCGTGGGTTATGTTTTATAAAAGATTTTAATAATAAAAAAAGATTGTAAAGCTATAAGGTTAATTTTCATATGACTCATACAACTGTCGCAGAGATCAAGCTATATTTTATAAACCATAGTAGACATTGGTGCCGATTCTGTTGTAAATCGCACTAAACTAATTTGAGTCACATCTCATCAATTTCTTACAAACATTATTGAAAAAGGATAGAACATATTTTAAGTTGTCAAATTAATCTTTGCCGTCTTATTTTGCGTATATTAAGGCGTAACCGCGATAGATGGCGACTAAATTTATATTGAAAACAAGCATTGGACTAATTTGACAGGACTACATTTCTTACATCCTTTTCTTATGTTCTTTGTTAGAAAGAGACATAGTGAGATTAAAATTAGTTTAGTTGTGAATAACAGAATCAGGGCCATTTGCTGCATAAGCAGGATCTAAAAAATCTGTAGAAACTCTCTATCGAACTGTGCGGGCTCAACGGAGCTTCCTTCCGCGCACGCTGAGACTGTGGAATGAGCTCCCTGCCATGGTTTTCCCAATGGATTACAGCATGGGGTTCTTCAAAAAAAAAGGTATGAAGAGATTTCTGCAGGGTCGGTGATAGCCCTGGTGTTGCAAGTGTCCATAGGCTACGGTAACCGTATACCATCAGGCGGGCCGTATGCTTGTTTGGCACCATAGTGGTATAAAAAAAAAATTGGATCCCGCCCAATCGGCCCGACATATCGGATACCAAATCGTGTCATCCGGAGAAGCCTAGCCTGTCATTTAGCAGGCTTGAAAATTTAAAACTGGTCACACAGTAAACAAAAGTCAACTCAATCAATGTCATAAATTTCATTCGATGTCATATTTTTGTTCTAATTTTTTTATTTGTTGTTGTTCTAAAAGTAAAATTAGTAACAACATTGCGTCGCAGATTTATCAGCAAGACATCCCATTTTTGTCAAACTTTCTTTAAAACAGATTCAATCACAACAACCGTTCCAGCCGACCTGGAAACCAGATGTTTTGAAATGGCAAGTGCATTAGAGCCTGAGGATCTTGAGAATGTTCCTCTTGTGCGTATGGAGGACGTCCAGCCCTCAAGAACGAGAGTCATCGACATAGCTCCTGAGGATATTGACTGTGAAGAAATTTTAGACACGTGCGACATCGACAATTATGATACGGAGTTTATAGTGAGTAGTGATGATGTTGTGTCGATAAAGTCTGAGGAAGTTGGCGAGGAGGTAGACAGTGATGCAGAGCTGATCGTGCCAGAACTCTTGGATTCACCACTTGATGAGATTCCTATTGTAAGTAGTTTCTATTATTTATAAATAAGTAAAGAAACTAGTATTGACATCAGTTACAAGTTTGTTTACATCAAATCTATTAAGGTTGAAGGTACAGATCAAGAATGATCTTGATTTTGGTGAACAATAACATCATTATGATAATTTAAGCTGCATTTAACCTAGAAGGCTTTGCGTGCTTGTTGCCTTAGGCAAAAATCATGTACCTATGGCTAATATTGTGGTGGGGGGAAAAGAAAGTTGATGGTGCATAAGCAATGTGACCTCGTGACTGTATTGCTGCTGTGTTTGAAGCTGCAGGCCCTAGTCACAGAGTATTATATTGTACAGAGCAACAGCTTCCTACAAGCGTTTATTATATTAGCATATTCTTGTAGGGCTATCACACTAGGAAATAAATTTAATTAGAAAGTTGAGTATTTATTTTTACTAAGTTTAAGTTTTTTTTACTATTCACCATAAACAACAACAATACAAAAATAAAGTGCAAAGATAGATTTGAGTTGCTGTATTGAGTAAGCGTACCTATTAGGGCATGAATCTCGGAATCTCGTAATATCGTAATATCGGAATCTCGGAACGTTTTTTCCGATATTACAATATCGGAATTGAGTGATCCAATATCGTAATATCGGAATCAGATATTTTTATCTATTTGAATGTTTAAATAAAGCTTTTAAGCGCGCCACAGGGTATGGTCGTCTAGAGCTATAAAATGAACGTATCGTACATCAATTTTGCGTACTAGTGTTCAAAGTGAGCGTATTTTTTCAACAAAATACGAAGTTCATTATCCATAAATATGCTTGACGCTTTGTTTTTAGGAAAATATAAGCAAGAAAAACTAGCGTTTAAATAAACATACAATGGTGCTTATCCTGTTGTTTAGAACTAAACTAATTTAGTCTCATTATATCTCTTTCTAACAAAAAACATAAGAAAAGGACGTAAGAAATTTAGTCCTATCAAATTAATCCAATGCTTGTTTTCAACATGAATTTAGTCGCCATCTATCGCGGTTAGTTCTAAATACACACAAATGAAAACGGCAAAGACTAATTTGACAGCTTTAAATATGTTCTATCCTTTTTCAATAATGTTTGTAATAAAGAGATGTGATGTGACTAAAATTAATTTAGTGCGATTTACAACAGAATCGGCATCATTATCTTTATCTATACTAATATTCTATTAATTCTAAAATATAATAGAAATTATTAATATCTATGCTTATATAATAAAGGGTTTCTTTGTTTTCTTTAATTGTGAAACCGCGGGAGACAGCTAGTTTTAATATAATAAAGCTGAATAGTTTTTGTTTGTTTGTTTAAATGCATTTATTTTTCGAACTACCGGTCGGATTCGTGTTTTTTCACTAATTGAAAGCTACACAATCCCCAAGTATTATAGACTACTATTAATCCCGGGTGAAACCGCGGGGGAAAGCTAGTTTCCAATAAATTTTTGTTCATAACTGTTGATTTTGCATGCCCATTTTCAGTTTTAGTTATTTTGAATCTGAGGTAGTTTAATTAGTAATATAGGATAATAATACGAAATCTGCGATACGTGTTAAGTGTTTTACCAAATTAAAGAATTTGATATAAAACATATTGTTTACTGATACTGATAATAATTTACGCTACGCTGATGACACTACTCTTCTTAACCAAACTAAAGAAGATATAGAGGACCTCTTGGCTCATTAAGAAACCACTAGTCGCCAATACGGACTTGCAATCAACAGAGACAAGATGAAAATGTTAATAAAAGACCGGGCGTAACTTAATAGAATGGACGTACTGCTACATCTACCTGGGCTCTACCATTTCCAACACAGGAGACAGTGAAGATGAGATCAGAAGACGATGTGCAATCACAGTAGGAAGATTTGGCAAGACAGAAGGACAACTAAGAATACAAATATTCGACATAATGAGATGCCTGGTCTTTCCGATCTTTCTCTAAGGAGCTGAAACTTGATCCTTAAGCCTACAAGATCGCCGGAAAATTTACGCACTGGATATGTGGTGCTGACAACGCCTTCTGAAAATTCCATGGACGGCCTTTCGCACCAATAACTCGATCCTGAAGGAGCTTTGAAAAACATATGGGCTTTCGTCGACTGTGCAGCTTCGAATTCTCAAGTTCTTTGGTTACATCTGCAAAAACGAACACTCTATGAAGAGAATTGTTGTCCAGGGTGGGAGGGTGTACTCGCAACGCTACGAACCGCAAAAATTGGAAAAGCATTGCGAAAGCTGTAACGCTAATCAAGAAGAACATTGGCGTTGAAGAACCACCATGTACACTATCTATTGGAACCACGACCACTCTGACAAGAGTGCTCGACTGAGCAGAAGATATTTTCAATTCAACTTTATAACGAACTGTTGCCCCCGAGGTTTCACCCGCGTTTCCGGGATCAAAAGTAGCCTATAATACTTAGGTATAATGTAGCTTCCTATAAGTGAAAAAAAAAAAAAAAACTAATCCGACCGATAGTTCCACTGATTAGCCAGTTCAACCAAACAAAAGACTCTTCCACTTTATAATATTAGTATAGATAGATAATTATGTGCAGTTTATAAGGAATATGGGCAATTTATAAGGAATATGTGCAATTTATAATAAAAATTTCTAATTCCGATATTAATATCGGAATTCCGATATTGAGATCCAATATCGGAAATCAATATCGGAATTGAAAAACCTTCCGATATTACATGCCCTAGTACCTATCTTAGATCGGATCTTAACTTGACCTGATTTGACTAGATTTGACCTGATTTGACTTGATTTGACTAGATTTTACCTGATTTGACTTGATTTGAACGAGTGTGTTGAAAAATAAATTATTTTACATTTTACATGTAATTTTATATTTAATACGAACTAAAATCTATTAAAAACAAAGTATCGCGGTAACGAGCGGCGACGACGTACTGGAAGTGTTCGATGTAGGTATCGAGGCATGCCCCTCGGACGCGCGCGGGTCACCCCTGAGTCTCAGCCGCTCAGTTCGCCGGAGTCCGGCAAACCGAGTGGCTTCGAGCTTCGAGTGTGTCTGGCGGCCGGACACACTCGAAGCAGCCGCTCGGCTCTCGTACGTGAACCTGTCAGTGAGCGCTAACGCACACATCGCTGCGCATGTAGTGAAGTACCTACTATTACACGTTCTTAGGAGCTGTTCATCTGTATAGTTATAGTAATCTGTGCCTTAGTACAGCACTGTATAAATATGTTGTAAAGGTGTCCTGATTTAGCCATATTTGTTGTTATTATTTCAAAAAAGTATACCACCATTTAGAATTAGAATAGAAAAAGTTAATTCAAAACATTAAATCACATTAATAATAAATTACAGGAGATAGAAAAAAAAGAAGTGAAAGTAAATCCTCCAGACCGTTGGCCAACCCTTGAAATCCTCCCCGGAGGAGTAATAAAGAATGCAGACAAATGTGACGAGGAACTAAATACAGTATACCCAAGAGAGAAACAAGAGACAAGTACTGACCCTGGCGAGATGATGTATGCATGTGCGAAGTGTTCACAGAGTTTTAAATACCTCTTCTGTCTGGTCAAACATGTCAAATGGCACGAAGAGGAGAAGAAGAAGCAGATGGGACTGGATTTGGTGAAATTGAGTTAGTATACAATCTTAAAGATTTCAGATATTAGCAAGGATGTTAAAAAAAGTCGGATATATTCTCGCTAACAAAAAACTGTGTCACTCAAGTCCGCCACCACGCTGTACGTACAAGCCGGCACGCACACATTCACACATTAGTTGAGCGCGAGTAATCGACTCTGTGTAAACGGCGACAGTCTAGTTTCCCGCGGAATAGCAAACTAAGGTGTGCGTGAGAGGTGGCCGACACCATAGACACACCATAGACATTTTTTGTTAGCGAGAATATGTCCTCCGTAGTCTGTGGATATTAGATTAAATCAAGGACAGCAGAATTAGGGATTGCAATCCCCCAGCTCATTCAATCCCACGGGATTGATATGCTTTGAAATTATGATATAAAATCAAATTGAAACTACCGATTTTTGTGTAAATATCATCTTTTATGAAACATTTCTTATATTAAGCAGCAGAAATTATTTCTTTTCTATTAATAAGTAATTATTAATCTGTTTTCTTAGAATCATCTTTAAATGTTTGCCATAGTTTAATAGTTTTGTTTAATTTTACCCTTACTCCTAACAACAGTTTTATATTTTTAATTCAGTCTTACTACATATCAAACTATGGTGATAACTTTTGAAAATAGGCTCTTAAGAAGCAAATGGCATTTATTGTATCATCTTCTCCTGTTTCCTCACTCCTCGCGTGCTACTCGCGATTTACGCGAAAGTTTTAGTACCAAATTTTTTATTTGCGGGATCCGCGCTTTGAAGGTGCGGTATCCAGCAGATCAATAAAAGCAGCGGGATCCCGCGGTAATGCGTGATCTCGTTTTGCGGGATTGTAATCCCTAATCAGAATGTGTTTGTATATTATGAAGGCAATGGACACCTGGAAAATTGCTAAATCACGTCAAAAAATATGGTTATTGTAATGAGCAGCAAGCATCTTAAAATATTTTGTAGTAGCATATTATAATTATTATTAGTTAGTTTGATCTGATTTCATATAAGCATCTATCTATGTCTGATTGTATAAATAAAAATATTGTTAAACATGAAAAACAACAACCTATGCCAGTAAAAGTACTAGAAAATCTACACCTATTATGGTAGTACCCAACTGATATGGCTTACCGATGTACCTGCGCAGAAGATACTTTTTGTACATTTTCAAAACGCGGGAAACCGCTATTTGTCGGCAGCTGCCGCCATGTTAGCGCAGGCCGTGCGGAGGGGCGTTACTTGCGAGTGAGACGGAACTAACAGCTGCACTGTATTATGAACCTTATAGTAGTGATCTAAGGTTGATTGTAAGTTTTAAGCATTATTTCGTTAATCTTCGGGACAATGGTGCCGATTCTGTTGTAAATCGCACTAAACTAATTTTAGTTACATCTCATCTCTTTCTTACGAACATGATTGAAAAAGGATAGAACATATTTAAAGTTGTCAAATTAATCTTTGCCGTCTTATTTTGCGTGTATTTAGGCGTAACCGCGATAGATGGCGACTATATTTATATTGAAAATAAGCATTGGACTAATTTGACAGGACTAAATTTCTTACATCCTTTTCTTATGTTCTTTGGTAGAACGAGACATAGTGACATTAAAATTAGTTTAGTTGTGAACAACATAATCAGGGCCAATACTTTCTTTTCTGTGCGAACGAAAGTTCACGACGCGCCTTATGAGTTGGGTACTACTGTACGGGCAATTTGATGCAAAAATTAAACATAAAGTCGACCATATTGTGGTAATTTAAGTCATCAGTAATAGTGTTATATGAAAAAAGCTTTATCACCAGTCTATGTTAACGGTAAGTGCATTTTATTTTTATTTATGAATTGATCTTATATTTTTATAGATCCACCAAATTAAATTTTAACGGCACCCAACATGAACCCAGAACAAAATATCAAATTATTCTAAATTCTTACTCAAAAGATTTAAAGGTATCCCGATATCCTAAATATGTTGCCACAATATGGTCTCCTTTATTAATTTTTGGTTGGTCTATACTTGTATATTTAATTTGGTCATACTCATTAAAAATTTATGATATTTTTTTTTTCAGCACCTTTAGAAAAAGAATTGATTAATGTGAAGAGAGCAAGGCATGAGTTCGAAAAGTCGTATAAAAAGCAGAAGACTGAAGTTTTAGCCAGGTATTTTTCTATTACTTAATGCTTACTCATAGAAATCTCCATATTTTAATCGCTTGGCTCGCGGTTAAAAATATAACAATGACATCAATTGTTATAATAGGACGCGCGTCCCTCGCGAGAACCAACGGGTTAAGTGCCCACCTATGAAATCACCATTGTTAATGCAACAATGTTTAATGAGATTAATTAAAAATAAAGATAATAATTAAGCTAAATAATAATAATAATGGTCATACTAATTCAATAAATCATTATATTTTCAAATCTAAATGCACCTGTATTGTATGGTATACATTTTCTTTCTATTTAAGCTGGCAATGGTTGCTAAAAAACCACAAGTCAGACAGGAAAATCCTTAAATGTCCGACTAAAGCTGAATACCTGGCTACCCTACTCCTAGGATATAGACTGAAAAAATGTGTGACTAATATTTTTTTCATTTGTTCCAGAATCGCAACTGCCATTGGGAAAATAGGAAATGCTAAAGATATATTTAATAAATAAGTTTGACGGACATAAATAGTTTTATTTAGTTTACACCTAAATATATATTACATCCTGGGACATTCCTCACTTCAGTCCTACTTTTAAATAAATAAATATAAATATCCTGGGACATTCCTCACACACGGTCATCTGATCACAAACTAAGCAGAGCTTGTACTATGGAAACCAGATAACTGATATAATACATATACTACTTTTTGTTTGTAAATACATACTTAATATACATAATTACACCCAGACTCAAGACATACAGACATGTTCATGCACACAAATGTATGTCCTGTGTGGGAATCGAACCCCTGCGGCACGTAAGGTGAACCTTAACCAGCTGCGCCAACTGGCCCGTTTTATAAAAAAAAAAACGATAATACTAATATTATTTATCATATTAAAACAGTTGTTTTTTGTTCAGGGACACAAGACAGCAACAGATATATCTGTCTACATTCAGTAAAGAAAAAGATTGTCATATCAAAATCAACCAGAAGACGGGCACCAAAGAAGAAAATTAAATGATAGTTAACAAATACAGAATTAAGATGTATTCAGATTAGAGGGATTTCATTAAGAGCACTCAATTAGCCATACTTTTCATACAAAACCTCTGTACTTATTATGGCGTTGTTAAACATTTTTCGTTAGATGTTTTGAACAAATTAGTATCTTGTGCACTATATCTAGCCGTGTATCTAGGCGAAATTTAAAAAAATGTTAAACAAATTCAGTAAAAGCCTCCGAAAAACAGCGTTTCTGCTCAAATTTTACCTGAACTTTGGCCATATCTAATGTACCTATAAATTTTAAAAGTAAAGAAAACATTTAGATACCAGGCTTGCAAATGTATTGGAGATTCTAAATAACTAACTTGTTTTTCACAAACTTGTAAGATTTTTTCACAAGAAGTATACGCCTGGAACAAGTTTTATGATATGCGAAATCATGAATGACGACCTAGCGAAGCGGCCGCGAGTGATCAGCGGAATTAACCGACTGATGACCGACGGCTCTGATGCTGTCTCTCTTTTTTCGCAGTCAAACATTACGTTGGATGAAACAACAAGCTCTTAGACTATGCTTGCGTTGAAGTTGTGCCGGCCACAGAGGGCCGCCTTAATGATAAATATTCTAATTATTTGAGAAATCGGTTAGTTTTCCGTAGCGTGTTTTCAGTGTTAGCAGTTTTTGATCCGCCCATAAGGGACGAAGACGAAGCCTAAGATGGGACACGCCTACCCAGAAGGAACCTATTCACTCTGGCCTTGAAAGTCCCTAGGTTGTATGAGTCAGGAAATACAGACGCCGGAAGCAAGTTTCACTCTCTTGCTGTCTGCATTATAAACTAGGATGCAAAACGCTGTTATTCATTCATAAACAGTAACTTATTTCAATGGGAGGTAAATATTGAACATCAAATTGAAATATATTCCGTCTATTTCTCAACACCGACAATGTGCTCTGATTGGCTAAGTTAAAACACACGATGCAGTGATTGGTCCTTTACGTTCAAAATCAGTGCAAAATCACTGACTCGTTCCGGAATTTGATTCTTCAGTATTCTAAAGGGATTTTTCCAAAATGGTATTGAATTAATTTGTTGAAGAGTGTTCCAACACATAACTCGATGATATGCGTCGATACTAATGTAATATTCTAGTAACCAATATGGTCATGTGGCTTTTAAAATCCACGCTTGAAGTCCGCTCTAATCTGTACACACCTTATGTTAATATTAATATTAGAATTTATAAATTGTATAAAAGTATGTTTACTGTGTGTGTGAGAGTGCAATGTTTGTCAAAGATTTTTAATGTTTTACTAGTTTTAGTTTCAAATGTTTTATTAGAATAGTTATTAATAAGAGATGTTTCTAATATATTAAGGTGGGTATCTATTATGTTGTCTATCTTTAAAATTGTCTTCGCAGTAAAACATCTGCATTTTCTTAGCTTGTAAGTGATGATTTGGCCGAAGGTGATATACATAGAGCCTAGAAGAGTCTCAACTGTAGCCGGAACACACGAAAGCTGGCACGTTCACAGTACTCACACATGTGCAATTTCACGATACAGTATGTTCTATTACATTATTGCTTCTAATCAGTCAGTCAATTCAAATAGACGAATGCAAAAAAATACCACTCTACATAATTATGAGCAGTAGCAAAACAAAACAATGGTGCCGATTCTGTTGTAAATCGCACTAAACAAATTTTAGTCACATCTCATCTCTTTCTTACGAACATTATTGAAAAAGGATAGAACATATTTTAAGTTGTCAAATTAATCTTTGCCGTCTTATTTTGCGGGTATTTAGACGTAACCGCGATAGATGGCGACTAAATTTATATTGAAAATAAGCATTGGACTAATTTGACAGGACTAAATTTCTTACATCCTTTTCTTATGTTCTTTGTTAGAAAGAGACATAGTGACATTAAAATTAGTTTAGTTGTGAACAACAGAATCAGGGCCAATAACTGTCTCTTTCATACTCGTAACCTTGACCGCGCGCGAGAGAGACGGACAGACCTCACGTCGCGCGCTTATTCAGACATTACACAAACGCAACGTGTAAATGTGTTGAACTTGCCAGCTTTAGTTAAACGAGCTGTAGGTTCATAGTGACAGAATTTGAAAGTTACCCGGTAATTTATGCTGAGCTTATATGGGTCGAAATAATAGATATGCTTTATATTACCTAAGTTTTACAGATGAAGAGTGCTTCATTGCATTTGGTAAAGCTCAATATATTGTAGGCTTATTGGAAGATATTTGTTCAGTCTTGTTATCAAAGGAATTATGTAGGTGTAAAAAATTATAAATAATATAATGCAGAAATTTAACTTGTTGCCAAATACATTTATTTTCAAATCCAAATTATACAACGGTATAATAAATTATACGTACATTAAACAATTAAAAAAAATGTCCATTGGCAAATTTTATTTTAATTTTGTGGCGCTAAAAAATATGCATTATGTAATGGGGCCACTTATGTATTGTTGTTAGTCAATTAATAGATTTTAAATAAATTAATTGTTGCAATTTCTTTATGTTTCATTGATTATTTTTGTTTATTGTTTAAATTACACACTTTACATTATTTCTGTACGTTACTGCTTGATCAGTCTTTGTAAATCTTTCAGTTCTTTTCGTTTTGTCATCAACTTCTCTTTGTCTACAACTTTTGTATCCGATGAAGTAGTCATATAATAATTGCTCGTGTATTTATTTTCTAGCTTATCTAAAGATTCTTCTAACTTCTTGATTTTCTTTTGCAATTTATTTATAGCAGTTAATATAATATTTTCAGCATTATCCTCATCTATTTCTATGTTTATTTCTGTATTTTTATTTAATACGCCAGTAACGTAGCTCTTGTTAACACCAGTACCAAATGTTAAATTATTACATCTAGTTAAATTTAAAATAGTAGGTATATTATTTTTTATGTCAGTTGCAAACACTAGATCACTGGTTTTAACTCCCATTTCAGGTCTTTCTTTGTTAGAAATATTGTAAAGACCTTTTAATTCACGGACTACGTTAATGGTATCCAATAGTTTATCTGCTCGGCCTTCTAATTCATTATTTTTCCAAACTTTAAAGTCTTCCTCCCGAGGAAAGTCGAAATATTTATTTGATAGATCATTATAATTGCAAATTATATTTTGTTCGAAACATGGTATTTTGGGGATCAATTCATCTGTAAGGTAAACCATGAAAGGTGAAAGACATCTCAGAGATGTATTTAAAACTGCCGATAATGTGTGTGCGTGGCCATATCCAATCTTGATGTTCTCGGTCCCCTCAGAGTCTCTTGGTTTCGTCGCTTCTAAATAAACGTCGCAGAATTCGATATGAATAAAGGATTTTAAAGATTTTGTAGCTAAATGGAAATCATTTGCTTCCATAGCGCCATTTACTTGGCCTACCATATGAGCTAATCTGCTAAGTATCCATTTATCAAAGTAAGTCAAGTCATTTCGTGTTATTTGTTCAGGACATTTTTTGAGTTTGCCATAGAAGAGTTGTGTGTATTTAATACTTTGCCAGATTTTATTGCAGAATAATTTGTTGGCATGACACATAGCAATGTCGAAGGTAACGAAATGAGATTTTATATCTTGAGAGAGTAAAGTGAAACGCAATGCATCCACTCCACATTCCGGAATGCCACTAGTTTTAGAGAATTTACTTTTATGATATGCCAAAGCCTTTGTTAACTCCTCTTTACTTAACACTCCATTTTTGTGCATTTCTTCAGATTTCTCTTTTAGTGTCTGTATTGTTATACCATTTATAACATCTACTGGATCAATGACATTCCCTTTGCTTTTCGACATCTTCTTTCCTTTTGAATCACAAACGATTCCGTGTAAAAGGACGTTATTAAACGGTAATTTACTAGTCAGTTCTAAACCAAGAATCACCATTCTGTGAACCCAAAAACCGAGAATATCATGTCCAGTCGCCATTAGACTTAAAGGATAAAATTGATTGTAGTCAATATTACAGGTATCAGGCCACCCTAATGCTGCAAATGGATAAATGCCTGATGAAAACCAAGTATCAAGAACATCTGTGTCTCTTTCTACTTTGACCATGTCTGGGAGAGTCCTTAAGTATTTGGAACCTTGCATTTTAGCGGATGCTTCATCTGGAGCAGCAACCCAAATGATATGCTTATCTGCAGAACATTTGTAAGCTGGTATTTGATGGCCCCACCAAAGTTGGCGAGATATGCACCAGTCTCTATCGTCCTCTGTCCAGTTCTGCCAGTTCTGGATGAACTTTTCTGGTTCTATCTTTAATTTTTTCTCTTTGACAAGGAGTGCTGCTTTCTCATTTAATTTACTGCAAGATAAGAACCATTGTTCTTTCGGTAGATGATCTATCACATTGCCAGATCTAATGCATATTGGTACCGTCATGATATGCGAGCTTGTTTTTTTAATGAGGTTTAACTTTCTTAGTTTTTCGATCAGTATTTTTCTGCAATCGTAACGTTTCAGATTGTCGAATTCGCCTGAGTTTACCATCACACCTTCTTCGTTTATGACTTGTAATGTTGACAATTTGTGGTATACTGCTACATCGTTATCCACTTTGCTATGTGCCGGAGTTATTTTTACAGCACCTGTTCCCAATTTGATGTCTACGAAATCGTCGTATATTATAGGTATCCTTTTATTTGTGAAGGGGTGAACAGCTTGTTTACCTTTGAGGTGTTTGTACCTAAAAATATTATTAAGTTATATTTATTTTACTGACTCAAAAATAACAAGTCATTTTACATAATTAAAATCAGTTTTAGGGTCTAATACATAGCTGGGCATTAACTCGTTAATCCGTTAATTAACGAGTTAACAATTCAACTAACGGATTAACTTTTAAGTTAAGTTTTTTTTGTTCATAACCGCAAGAATATAAAAAATTCAATTAAATGTAACACCTTACCATTTAACGAAGTTAACTTAAGTAACGGATTAGCGATTAACTAAGTTAACTATTTGATTAACAGTGTCCAGCTATTGTCTTGTGGTGACGAAATGGTCCTAATCTTAGATTCGGTACCTACCTTTCATCATTTGGATGAACAGCTATCGCAGTATCACCCAACATAGTTTCAGGCATGGTAGTTGACACCACAATCTCTTTATCGCTGTCATGTATCTTATACGAGATATCATAAATCAGACCAAACTTCACTGGTTTATCATAGTTCGGCAAAAATATATCCGTAGGGCCATTTATGGGAACATTTTCTACTTCTATATCTGATACTGTTGATTTTAAAGCATTACACCAATTGACTAAAGCTTTTTTCCGATATATTAAACCTTTTTGGAACAAATTTATAAATGCCGTATTGACAGCATGTGTTAATTTCGGGTCCATTGTGAATACTTGGCGTGACCAGTCAAGGGAGCATCCTAATGTTTTAAGTTGTTGACAAATAGAATCTCCATGTTTGTCCTTCCATTTCCAAACTTCTTTGATGAACTTTTCACGGCCGATGTCGTGACGGCTTTTGTTTTCATTGCCTTTCAAATATTTTTCAACAACACCCTGTAAAGTAAGGTAGTGATTGAGACAATGATAACCTCCAGCAATGGAGATGTTATTAATAACAGATCCAATCCAATGTTATAACTCAAATGTTTATCGGATCTCATTAGTTGTAGGAAGCTTTTTGCAAAATCAAGAAATTTATTGAACTAATAACATATTGACCTGTGTTGCTATACCAGCATGGTCCGTCCCAGGCACCCATAACACATTATAACCCAAGGCTCTCTTCCTTCTTACAATTACATCTTGTATGGTGCAGGCAAGCGCATGACCTGAAAGAAATGAATATTATTCTTGTTAATACTTCTAGTAGTAAAAAATAAAAATTACATCAATTGTTATTATAAGACGCATGTTCCTCATGATAACCAACCGGTTAATGACCATATTATGTGTGTGTGTTAGAGTTAAACTCCTCAACACGCACACTAAGAAAGGATTTTGGAAAATTCACACTCAAAGGGTTTAAAAAGGGAATTAATATATCTATGAATGATTTAATTTTTAAAGCAGAAGAGTTTTTTGCTTGTTTAAACGGGCTAATCTCAGGAAACCTGCATCTCCGAGAAGTCAAATTCAATGTCAGTCAATATACCATCAAACCTTCCAGGAAACAAACATCTAGAAAAGACGATGTGGGAGAGAAAAAAAATATTTTAGAAGAGGTGAATAAGTCTTCACAAAATTCAAAACCTAACCTCACCTAAATGTAGTTTTCCAGTTACATTAGGTGGTGGTAGAACCATGCTGAAGATAGGTTTATTGCTATCATTTTCTGCTTTGAAACGACCATCCTTCTCCCATTGATTATATTTATTTTTCTCAACAATTTCTGGCCGGTACGCTGTGGCAGGCAAATCATCCTTCGCTATTATGTTTGTAGTACTTGATATTTGCCTCAGTTTAATCTTTAAATATGAAACTTTATAATTTTGAATGAATCTCATTGTGGAATTTTATTTTTTCGTAAAGAATTTGAAAGAGAAAATTTCCGACTGTTCCGACTTTTGTTTTGAATTCTGATTCCGAACTATTCTATTCTTTCTGGTGAAGTGAAGTAAATGTATGTTCCATGCTCCAATTCTTTGTTGGGTACAAAGTTAAACATGATTTTGCTAGTTATCTCTCTCACACGCTGTTTAGAGAAAGAGAAAAAATATCTGATTCATCATTGGAAGTTGAATTTTTCCAAAGAAATTGGAATTTTTCAGAAGAAAACAAATTGGAGTTTCGTTTCGAGTTTCGAACGTCGAATTGCATTTTGACATTGACATTTTGAGATTGACAATACTTTTGACTGACATTTCATTAATTCTCGTTCCGTTCCGTCCATTTTCCATAAAAATAATAATTTAGTAAAATACACGATGTGCGTGTGAGATGAATTGATATATAATTAATAAATAAACGTATATAAACCCTACTTATAGAATATTATTTTATAACCGAATTTTAGTAAACATAAACACCACGCACGTTGAATGTATAAAAAATAATGCGTATAATGGAACGTAGCATAGTTAGCACTGTCAAAAGGTCAATTTATCGACGACGACCTTCATACTTCAAACAAAAGTTTAGTCAATAACAAATTGTGTTTGAAGAAAATAATAAAGTTAGTTCCATTAATAAAACTGTTGACAAGTGACCCGTATGATATAATTAATTATCAACCCCTCACAGTCGCCGCTGCTGTCTGACCTTAGTAAAAGGTTCAATGATAGACTAAAGGGTTCTTCATTGAAAGATAATGGGTTATCTTTATTGCTTCTGCATTATCTACCTACAAAAATAATTTTAGATCCGTTTCCTTGACCACTTCGATAAAGAAGTGCTTTAGCGTTAAAAATGTTGTCGCTTTCAAATTATATTAACCCATTTCGGTTTTATAGGCTGTATGTGAGGTTTCCCATAGAGGCATTTCTTTATAATCAATATTTGGGGTATAAAAAAAAAACTGATGTTGGAATAACGAATGCAAAAGAGTTGATGTATAGAGTGGCCATAATTACTGTGTTTCTAACTGCAATATTGTGGATTTCTATATTTATGTACATTATTTTCTATTATACATACATGCCTAATGTAACTCATCTGAGGCCGGTGCATCTGCAGTTCAAGTAAGTAATTCTTATATTTTTATAGCATTTTCTGTATAGGGACAAAATGTTACCAACAAATATTCCAATGCAATGCACCCAACCAATGAAGTGCATTGAATCAAAGGTAAGTTTGTATCCCGTCCCCTATCAAGCCCAAAACTGTGTGATTTGATTCTAATGTAACCTCTTTGCTTCTATTAGGTGTCTCAACACCTTTTTTCATTAATATTTTTTTTGGGCTGTAAAGTGTATCCAAAATTTAATATAATACCTGTACTAGTACTTGCACAAAATTATGCAAATAATTTATTTGGTAACAAAGGGAACACACATCGAATCACATCATAGGTATGATCACAGAAAATGGTAAAAAATTTGGACAATAATATAAAATCAAATCTTCACATCAGTGTATTCTGTCTGGCAGCTGCACTTGAGAGCCAGTTTCATTTAAACTCATAAGGCACTTCTAGGCTGCTGTTCTTCTTTGTTTAGATTAAAATAAAATTATAATAAAATAAAGATTCTTCTGTATTATTTAGTTGCAAATAAGTCCTGGCACTATTTAGTGACTAGAGAAAAACAAAGAAAAGAAGGTTTTTATACAATTATATATGATGTATTCAAAATAAAAGATGGAGAGATGAAATAAAAAAGACGGGAGGAAAGTTGTGGTCAAGGGCTGCAAAGGACAGACTATTATGGAAAAAGCTGGAAAGTCCTATGCCAAAGGGCACACAGACTAACTAAGAATGTATTTATAGATAGGCTAAGAACACAATTTATAATGTACTAGTGATAAGGAACCAATGTCGTGTAATTTAATTTAATTTTAGTTTGATTAAATGACTTATATTATTATTATTATTCAATTCTTGTAGTTGTTAATAAAAATACTTTTCCAGATCATGCGAAGAATTAACTGGCATATGCTCATTCCCATCAGCCCATGTTCAACTCACGAAGAAAAGCCAGATGTTGATGCCAGCCCAGCCTTACAGGATCAAATTAATGCTGGATATGCCTGAATCTCAGATAAATAAAGATTTAGGTAGCATTCCTGTTGATATGTAGATTGGGTATAATATTATGGACAAATTAGCTTTTCATCACAAAATGAAAATTCGGTTATAATTTTGACTAGAACTTTTTCAAAGTTTTAAATTCACCTTTTCAGGCACATGATTAATGTGACTCTTATACTAGTTTGGACGGTTTTCATTTCCTGACAATAGCCAGCAATTACTCTTTTTAAACAAGCTTAGATTCATTACATAAAAACATTTGATTGCATGACCAGCAAAATGACTACAAAGTAGACTCAAACTTTTCTGCTTATTGCAGCCTAAAATCTTCTTCAAAAGCAATGAAACAGAGACAAAGAACTAGGGCCCAAGTTATACCTAAGTTTGCTATTTTCAGGTATGTTTATGGTGTGCGCACAAATGCGAGCAAAAGGCGGGGTCCTCGTATCTTCATCATGTAGGTCTGCAATGCTTAGATATAGGTGAGAAACTTAAATTATATGAACCCCGCCTCCCGTCTAATAATTACCCTCCCTCCCTAATAACGGGAATAATGTTATCAAAATAAAAAAGACAGGGACATGAAATGTGGTCTATGAGATCATGAATATATAATATAAAGAAAAGTGGTCACCGGTGGGACCCCTGGGGAATACCTATCTGTCAATTATGTGTGTACATGTTATTAAGTTGTTACAGTATTAAGTAAGTCCACAACATGAGCCCTGCAAGGGCATTGCAACATTAATTAGTAAGTTAAATGGTTAGTTGGTACATAGTTTATATACATTCTGGATTATAGTTAATTATTAGGTATATTAATTAGTATTTAAATTATTTATTTTTGTGTTAGATTATGTTTAGAGTTACATGTCCCTGTTTTTGTGGTATTTTTGTATGAGTGTCTGTTACTTTATGTATTAAATAAAGGACACTCCACAGCTTAGAAAATGTACCTATGGAGCGGAGGATGGTAGCTTGTGTTGGAGCTGTTGGTAGCTCCCGATCTGAACATGCTAAATTCTAAATAGAATTCCAATTAATTATCTCCATTTTCAATAAAGTTCCCTTTATAGCAGTAATACCAAGCAATCCAATTCCGCAACAAGTAAGTGTTTTTGCACCGATTAATAACAGTACCGACCAATCGCTGCATCTAAATGTTTAGTGTCCTTGACTTAGCCAATCAGAACGCATTGTCGATGGATGGGGATCGGCGGAATAGAATTCATACAAAATGAACCTCGTTGTGCTTCTTTGGGTTAATTGTTCGATGTTACCCATTCAGCTAACTGATTTTCTTGATACACCTAGGTCTTACATTCACCAGCTACTGAGGACTATAATCCTTGCGCCGCTCCTCGTCGTAGGACTCGAAGAAGACAAACAGCAGCTCCATGTGGAGTTGTTCAGTGATTTTGAGGATGATCAGGTAATAAGAATGTTTGGATGCGTTTGACATGTGATGTTTCAATTTTAAACTAGCCAACAAAAAATCATTTAGAAAACAATTGTTTTTTTTTATTTATACGTGCTACTAAAGCGGTTTGACTCGCTATAGTTTGTGATGTAAAGAAGCCTATATCTCTCTCCGGCCCTTAAACTATCTTTGTAGCAATCAATCCGTTGCTGCATGATAGTTAAAACCAACAAACTCAATTCCCATTTATAATATTTTTGCAATAGTATCGTATAGTGGTCCTTCGAGCCCGATTTTAATAGTCCTTCGAGCTAGATTTTATTAGTCCTTCGAGCCAGATTTTTACTGGTCCTTCGAGCTAGATTTTTATTGATCCTTCGAGTCAGATTTAAGGCGATGATAGCTCAGTGGTAGTGACGTCGGATATCGAGACGAAGGTCCCTTTGTGTGTGCACCACCTTCGGCCACTTTAAATCATTACTTACCACGGTGAGATTGTGGTCAAACACAGGCCTCGAATATTTTATTGATCCTCCGAGACCGATAATATTTCATATCTTAATCTCTTTATTTTAGAATCTACCAATAACAGATGCATACGTGGAGCTACAGTCGCGGTTCGCGCAGGTGTACGCGTGCGAGCTGCACGTGCAGGCGCACTTCACGGGGTTGCGATACGCCATGTACAATTGGCCTAATATATCCGCTGTTATCGGTAACTAATAACATTCTCCGACAAGTATTTCGGAATTATCTTACTAATATTACAAACGCGAAAGTTTTTGAGGATTTTGTTACTCTTTCAGGCCAAAACTACTGAACGGATCTAGATGAAATTTGGCACACAGATGGAATATGTTCTGGAGTTAATTTTGGGAATCGGGAACGCAGGTGAAACCGCGGGTCGGAAACTAGTGATTTATATGTTCTTTTTCGCTTTAGAAGGTAGTTGAGACATCAAAATATTAGCCGATCTTCCACAAAAAAAAAACCTTGCTGAGTTTCTAGCCGGAGTCTTCTCAGTTTAAGTGTATTCCGAACCGGTGGTAAATTCAACTGTATGTACCAATTTAACGTTCATAAGTGCCTTACTAGGGCCTAAACTGAATAAATGACTTTTTGGTTTTGATTTTTTAAAACCAAATTTCATAAAGCCGCCCTAGACAAGTCAAGAGCCACTTCCTTTCAATGTGACTGTTAGCGGAAAGTTGATTTCGTATGGAAAATTACGTAAGCTAAGGGTAAGTCACGTGACTGCTGCATACAAAACCCACACAAAATTCCAAATTCTGCATGCGAACAATTCTGTGCTCAGTCATTGAACGAAAAATTCATTCAAAGATTTTAAGAACCTAACTTTATTATTTCTTCAACTAAATGGAAAACATAGCTTTGAAACAGTATAACTTTAATGTTTCCTCTTAAATTGCAGGAATCAGCACGAACTTATTCTTCGTGACTTTGATATTCGTACTGAGCTGGTATCATCTTCAGGATGGTTTACCCGACTTTGTTAAGGTTGGTTATTATTTTTGTTTAATTTTTCCTTTTTCTTAACGCCACTGAATGGACCGGCTTTGTATAATATAAACAAGTTGGGACCAAAAATAGACCCCTGTGGAACTCCCAATTTTATGATCCGAGTATCAGAAATCTGAATGTGCTTTCAGAGCAAATTCGGTGTTGAAACCAAGACAGAGGATGAAAATCAAGACATGAAGTTAATGGGAAAAGTTAAATTGGAGAGAGAAGGTATGGCATTTATATATTTCTTTATTTTTACCTTCGAAAACCTTTTAAAATCGAAATTGAGGCTACTGTCTCTTTGTTATGATTTCACAGCTAATCTATCGAACCAATTTTGATGAAAATTGTCATAAGTGTAGCTTGGATCGTGGGGAGTAATATAATAATCTTCTTATCAAAGAACGCAGGTGAAGATGCGAGAGACAGCTAGTTTTTGGCTTTGACAGGCAAAGTTATCTTATGGAGGACATCTTTCTTTTTATGTAAGGCGCCGATCCCACAGAAAAGAGTTCTAGAGTTCCGCGTTCCGAGTTCTGCATTCCGCGTTGACTGTAAGCTATGTGGGGCCTTTGAAAGTAAAAAAGTGTATGATGTGCGATTAGTAGCGAATTTTGCAGAGCTCTAGAACTGTAGACAGCTTGCTGTGTGCACAATAGTCAACACGGAATGCAGAACTCGGAACTCTAGAACTCTCTCTGTGGGATAATGAATAGGAATAAAAATTGCTACGTTATCCTCAGATTCATATTTCGAAGAGGATGCACTGCTTAAAGAGTTCAGAAAACTAGAAGAACCTAAAAATAAGACAAAATAGACTGAATGATTCCAAAGAATATATTTATATGTACCAAAGTTATGATTTAATAAGGATATATATTTTTATTGGCATATAATGCTACATTAATCTGAGTCTGAATAATATATGTAATATATATTTTAGTGCCTTTTTGAATAATATATATTATATGGATTATTTTTGTTTTGTTTTGGTTTAGTTTTGTTTAAAATTATAATAAAGTACATTAAAAAAATGGAGTGGCAACCTATTATATTTTTTTTAAATAATAAGTTATATAAGTTATAAGTATAATAGTTTAAATAATAAGTTATATAAGTTATAAGTATAATAGAAAATGCCATGCCACTAAAAAAACAAAATAAATATTTTGTATATTAAAAATTACATATAAGTAACTTAAATAATTCCAGTTATGCAAGTATTTATCAAAAATAACATGACATTCCTGTACTTAATATAATTTGTTTTAATTGTTTTTTTTTTAACAAATACTTCTTATAATATTAAATAAGTGTACAAAATAATAATGTATTTCTGTAGAACACAAAGTAGTACATAGAATTCCAGTTATAGTATTTAATTTAGAATTAGATTCGAAAGGTGCAAAAAATTTACGAAATTGCCTACTTATTTTTTTTATGTCAGTAATATGACGGAGGCGGTAAATGTTATATATAAATAACAGTCTGTTAAAGATATTTTGGGTATGGTCTTATAGAGTACCGCTTAACTAAGATGGTCCCGAACATAGAGATAGAATATTAGAGCGATTGTACTACAGCATGAACCGTGACACAGGTATGATCAACACAGTTTTTTTTGTATTAAAAATATCGTTATCAAGTACTTATTTGGCTGTAATTTCAACAAATAATACCAGTGGTCAAAATTGGACCAAATTTTGGTATGTGATAGTAACTTTGGACCACTATTTACGACCTGTGTATTGATTTCCAATTTCTCTTTTTTTTTTCGATATTTTTACCGAAAACAAAAAAAATGACAAAAAAAATGACAAAATTTTGTCATTTTTTTTGTGTACTGTCAGAAAAAATCTATTAAGAAATCGATTTTTTCTGACAGTAAATTACTTGTGTACGATATCTCTATAATGCGTCCATATGCAAACTGCTCACGATACAACGTAATGTTGTTTACGCTATCACTCTATTAATATTTTATCTCTATGGTCGCAACAATGTGTTTTTCAATCGACGAATACTATGTAGTAAGATTACCACTGCGTAGCAAAGATCATCCCAACGACTTAACTTTATACCTATTTGATGATGAAATGAATAAATAACTCGTAAAATGAAGGGTTATACTGGAGGTTGAACATCTAAAAATAGGTAATAATTGGCGTAAAAGAAAGTATTTTGTTCTAAAGAGGCATCCAAAAATACGGGAAAATTAAGTTTTCCTATTAGTTGTATTTTTAGTTAATAATGAATGTGATATAAACATTTTTATTTTGGGATTAAATGGTAAACATGAATGTTGTCTAAATTATGTTTTATTTAAATCCTTACCTACTTGTGTTCCATAGAAACCTATTTCGGTCTAACCAGAAATGTCGTACAATGTTAGTGGGAGGTCTCGAAATAAACATAATTCTTTGTTATAATGTAGACGGGCCCGGCCGGTTGGCAAGATTCCCTTGATTGTCTTAAATCTCCTAACATCAGTTATCATGTTTCCATAGTAGGTACAATCAGAAACCTGGGACCCATGAGTTAGCTGGCTCTTGAAATTATCTCAAAGTATTGCTATGATTTTGGACGTGTACTTATCTCAAAATCATAGCATAGATTATCACTGACCGAAGGCTCGGTTTCTACCAAAAAATCTAAGGGGCTTTCGCCAATTTCAGTCGAAAATAAGAAATCAAAAACTTTAGCATGTTTATACAATTATCATTTTCTAGACCAGTGTTTTTCAATCTTATTGAGTTCGCGACTCCCTTAGAGGTTGAAAAATTCTGGCGACTCCCTTGTCAGAAAGACAAAGAATTAGTAAATTAAAAGACTACGATAATGATTTTCTTTATTTTGATACCTTTACTTATTAGTCAGAAAGAAGCCGCGAGAGGTTTGCAACAGTAAGAGATAAGTTGGACGCCCGCTTGCGCGAAGTTTACCTTGCCTTTTTCCTTCTGCCGGCGACCCCCAGACTAAGGTTTCGTGACCCCCCTAGGAGTCGCGACCCACAGATTGAAAAACACTGTTCTAGACCATCCCTTTATTTTCTACACAGAATTTACATTTTCAAGGAAATGAACGTACAAAAAAAAACAACATAATGTAATTAAAGATTTCTTTATTATATTCCAGTATAATATTTTAACCCATTTATTTACATCGATATTAATTACCCCTTTTATTGTATAAGTATATTGTATATTTCAACCAACGCATTATTATTATCATATAATTTATAATTAAAAATCTTTTTTTCTAATCTCGAAGTTCTAATAAGGGAGATACTTGCTGAAAATTACATAATAATTTATAATTTTTTACATCAATACATATTGCGTATTTTTGGCAGCAGGTTTACATCACTAATCAATACGAATATAATTTTATTATTAAGTACTTAAAAACAAAATCTCCCAATTTATTTTTGACAAAAAATTAAACTAAGTAAAATAAGAAATATTATCGTGTCACAGTAATTATTATTAAACATAAAAAAATAACAACCATGAAACCTTGAACAAAAGGATTGAAGCATTAACAACAATCGTGATTACTTGATCACAACTTATAACCAAATAAATACTATATTCATAATCTTCAGGATTGAATTATTTACTACAACAGAATAACAAACATTAGGCGACTCACACACCAATCTAGCAAAAAAAAAAACTCAAAATTTATTCAATATTTATAATATATATTTTCGTTAAATTGAAAAACAATATGACGCTATATTTGAGAATATTTAAACATTGTTTAACATATCTTACTATATTTAAACAATGTTAAATGTGCTGGTATTCATTTTATTGTTTGACAGGACACGAATAAAGCGATCATTAATATTTTTTTGGTTCATTCTCATAACGATAACAATTTAAACATTGCTTAAAATTTTCAATGAAGATGAACATTTTCTGTTTAGTGATTGTTTTTGGTGTGTGAGGCGCATATGAAATCGGTTGTCTTAAGAATATTATTATTTATATACCCCATAGCACCGTATTGTGGCATGTTGGTTATTACATTGCATTGATTCGCATTGATATGTACATTATCTTAAATAAAACTAAATATACAGGTCTCCCAATTAATCACATTCAATTTTGGGTCAAAAAAATCTTTAATTTTAACTTATTAGTTTTTTTTTACTTATTTTAAGTGTTGTGCGTTTTAAGAAAATTTAACACCTATTAGATACATTGGTTTAAATGAATATTGCAAGAAATAGACTAAACAATTCATGAATACGAAATAAATTCAACAAAGTTAGTCAAATTTAATATTTTGCTAAATTGACTATTAGATTTTTCATCAGATGACTGTGGGTGAGGAAAATATTTAAGCAGGTACTTAAAAATACTATAATTTGAGCTGTATATCACTAAAGAATGATTTTAAGAAAGGATTAAGTTATACAGGATGTTAACTAAATCCTTCCTTTATAATCATATAAGGATAATCCTTAAATTAAAATACAAAAACAAGATTAGTATAACTAACAAATGATATTTGTGGCTTATTAGAAAATATTAAGTGATTTTGTGAAATAATTGTAAACAATGAATATAAATATAGGTGAATCCACTTTACTAAGAGGGGACACTAGAAGAATGAAACGTCAAAAATCAACCAAATAAGCATTAGGTACATAATTTTAAGTAGGCGGACGTCCCCTCATACACATTTTTGTACATTTAATTTTAAAATAAGCCTTTAAAAAAGATATAAGCTAAATTATTGTACACAGAAAAAATAGCTTTATAAAATGTTTTTTAAATGATTTTTATAATTTTGCCTTTTTTCTAATATTAATTGAATTAATGAATGCATTATCCACTCTGTATAGACTAATTGACTGACTAATTAGAAACAATAATGTAATAAAACATACTGTATCAAGAAATTGCATATGTGTGAGTACTGTGAACGTGCCAGCTTAAGTTAATCGACCTGTAAAATAGCACTAGCTTTGCGCGGCATGTGTGAATAATGTCCCAAGATCCGTGATCCGCAAGAAAAGGTTATCACTTACAAACTCGCTATAATTTCACAAATAACCATATACAACAAGAACCACGCAAGGAAATGGTATTGAGCTAAATTAGGCTTCTATTTTAAATTATACCAAGACGCCGTCCGGGGATCAGACAAATCAATTAAGAAGGAAACGTTGCCAGACTGCTGGGGGTTCCCAACAGTCTGGAGATGTGTAGCGAGGAATGAGTTTTAGCTGACAAATAGGATCGCTTCATTTTGTGGTTATAGCTCTACTGCGAAAACACATTCCTCGCTTCACATCTCTGTTGGATATCCACCCTTACGATAGTAATATAATATAATTTTTTTGTCCACTATTTACAATTCCCCATAATATCATTAACATTTCCTCACGCTAACATTAAGGTTTTAACTTGTAAGTGCTCAGCTGGCAGTAGAGGCGTAGCGCGATAGCTCCGGTAGTACCATGCCTACAGCCTGAAAGAATTGCGCGATCTAAGGTTAGCGTGTTTACGACGCCGTCCGTGAGGTAAAGCATATGGTAAATGCAACTGCGTGCAATCGCAAAGTGTCTATCTACAATACTAAAAAAAAAACACGAATCTAGTTATAAGTCATTGATAATGCATACTGTTGTACTAACAATAGTTCTGGTAAAGTTCCGCCAACTAATTTCATTTAACCTTTTAGGATACTACTACACTTGTTAATAAAGATGATATCTCAAAAACACACGCGATTCGGGCGGTTTTTTTTGCTTGTGAAAGGAAATAGGAATCTGAAATACTAAACTAAAAAGATATTACACCTAAAATTTGAAAATTATATTTAGGTGCTCAGTGGCGATGATTCTGCGATGACGGTCATAGTTTTGAATCCCAATATAGGGTTTTAATATCGACAACGGGTGCGTCCCAGTACCCGACTCGTCAAAGGTCCTCCTGGTTTGTTCTAGCAGCTATGATAGCCGATACATAAGGCAATGATATCAGAGTGGTTGGGTACTTTGTAGTACCCACCTGGGCCTCTACCACGTAACTTTGGTGGTAATCGTAACGAATACCATTAATAAATTTCATCCAATCAGAGCCCGCGAATGGTCATGGTCGCGTCATATCGCGTGCGCGTCATTGGATGAAATAATTAATGGTGTTCGTTACGATTACCACCAAAGTTACGCAATAACCCCGCTGGCTGGTCAACCCTCAAGTTGAAAATCTGTCGCCAAGCACCTATCGGTGTCAAAGTCAAAGTCAAAGCCATTTATTCAATTTAGGCCCCAGAAGGGCACTTATGAAGGTCAAATTTACTGAAGTTACCAGCGGTTCGGAACTCGGCCTTCAACTGAGAAGAATCCGGCAAGAAACTCAGCAAGGTTACATTTTTTATATATTTTTTGGACAATCTGACTATGTTTGGCTTTTTTTTCCAAATAATTAATTGTGTGTGTTCCGACAGCTGCACTTGAGAGCCATTTCCTAGGCTTTGTGTGTGCACCACCTTCGGCTATATCATCAGTGGACACGTTGATGGTGCAAATTATAGTTAGTTACCTCATTTTCAGCCCGTTCCTCGTCGCTTTGGTACTGCACATCCAGTTCAGAACTGTTTACGCTGTTCTCCCAATCCTCAGAGGATTCTATCGATGACGCGTCCAGGTCTATTTCTGCTGATTGGTAAGAGGTAGGTTTTTAAGAGTTTGAGCTTTTGGTGATGGACAACTTCGTGTGGAAACCATATCAAAGTGGTACTTTGTAGAACCCGCCTGGTTGGCTACCACCCACATGTAAGATAAGTAGAGCGTTTATTTGCTCAAAGAGCAGCTCGACTGTGGAAGTACCTCCACCTTACAAAATACCGCACACAAATAACTTTATGTTGTGTTCCTGGGCGAGAGAAAGCGAGTCAGAGCTCATTGGGGAGGTGAGGAGGGTCGGTACATAAATAAATATCCTGGGACATATTTAATGTTGATCTCAAACAATTAAATGTGCATTTCATTTGTTGTTGTTGTTTGTTTTCTAACTCTATGAATACAGAACGAACTACCGCCAAGACTGACCATTCAGGGACGGTTCACAATATGACGGTTTGACAACGTTAGATTATAATAAACTATCGAAAATGAATATGTTATATTGTAAGCAGTATGATACAGTTCACAATATATCGGGGAGTTTATAATCCCGCTAGGTAGATTATAAACTAGCGGTTTTCACAACAATACGGTGACATATATAAATAAATAAAGTATTGCTCACCCATGACAATAGGGTCAGGATGCCTCGCCCCGGGCACAGCCGGCAGCCGGAGCGCAGTCGCGTTCACCGCCAGCGCCTGGGCCCCGTGTCCCCCCGGCCCCCCGAGCCCGTGGCCCCCCAGACCCCCGAGCGCGTGGCCCCCCAGCCCCCCGTGCGACCGGCTACCTGACGCTTGAGCTGATAGTTCCACGCCTTCCGTGCGAGGAAGCTCCTCCTCATACCGCACGAGTGGGTGGTTCTGGAGTTAACCAGAATTAAAAAATAAAATATCCTGGAACCATTGAATTGAATCCTGGGACATAGTTCACACACGGTTATCTGATCCCAAACTAATCAGAGCTTGTACTATGGAATCCATCCCAACGTGCTTTGCAAGATTTTTATATGTTTTCAGGGCATGGATGACTTAATGCGAAAATTTCATTGCATATTATAACAACAGTCCCCTCCCCCGCCACGTCTGTCTGTCTCTATGCGATAATTGAACAGAATTTCATACAACCAATGGAGTGATTCAGGTTTATGTGTCAAAATTCAAAAATCATTTATTCAATTCGTAATAAAAAAAAATAGAAAAACAATCCGTACATTGAAAATACTCCATTATTTATAAATTAATTCTTGGTACTTACATAAAGTTCAACTTTATTTATTTTTTTTCTCTTGAACCATCAGACGGATTATTTTTCTAATATTATTTTTTTATTACTAGTGACCTTTACATTCATCCCTCAAAATATCCGCCAAGACTTTAGAAGGACCTTATACAGGTCGTTGTTTTGGTCAGCGACGAGCGACTCAGGGTCGATAATACAAATGATACTGGTGCTAAAAATAATATAAAAAAAATACTTTTTTTTTTAATAATAAAAATAAAAATTTTGAAAATCATGTTATTAGCTAAAGTGTAGACATAATACCCAACGGGAGTCATCATCATATCAGCCCATGGATGTCCACTGCTGAACATAGGCCTCCCCCATTGATTTCCACTTCGAACGGTTCTGGGCCGCTTGCATCCAGCGGCGCCCAGCGACTCTGACCAGGTCGTCGCTCCACCTGGTGGAAGGTCGTCCCGCTCGGCGCTTTCCAATACGTGGTCGCCACTCGAGAACCTTTCTTCCCCATCGGTTATCGGCTCTTCGAGCGATGTGGCCTGCCCATTGCCACTTCAGCTTACTAACTCTACGAGCTATGTCCGTCGTTTTCGTTCTCCTACGAATGTCCTCATTACGGACCCTGTCACGTAGAGAAATTCCGAGCATAGCTCGTTCCATAGCTCGCTGAGTGACTCTAAGCTTATTTATGCGGCCAGCAGTAAAAGACCACGTCTCTGTCCCGTATGTCATCAACGGGAGTACGAGGGAGTAAAGGGGTGGGGCGATGGCGGCTTGCGCCTAGCTCTAGCCTGTGCACGTGCCTAGTAACCATACTTTGCAGTAATTTTATTTCAAATTAAATAAGGTATTTCTCAACATATTTACAGTATTTAATGGAGTGAAGTGCATATTTGGGGAATATATATTTTGTACTACCGCTCCTGGGTCGCTTGTCGCCGACCAAAACAACACCCTGTATATACACAACACATATATGCTCTATGAATATTGTACCTGACATCTTTAATACCATGTGTTATGCAAATAAAAATCATTTATCAATAACGTCATTGTCCACGCGCGGGATGCGGGGACAAGCAGCAGCGAGGAGGGGGCGGGCGGCACGTAGCCGACATCGACACTTCAGCATCGAGCGGCTACCACGACGCCCGCGTCCAATTTTATTTATTCTTTATTTCATATAAATCAGCTAATAAACCTTAAATACATACAGTCCGCTCATCTATCATTCGAAGACCTCAACAGACCAAACAGTCATACTTGATAGAGCATAGAGTCAAGATGCGTTTATTCGTAAACAAGATCTGAACTAGTGAAATTTTCAGTATGAAAAGCGACTGTCGAGCACAGGTACGGGCAAATTAATGCCTCGAAACGAACTATACGGAAACTGCTCACACTTCGCAAAAGGTAACGTTGTTAACGCTTCTGGAAACTAAAACAAGATTACTTACTGGATGTGACAGCTCACAAATGGGATTCATTCGTAGGTCAATCATTTCGAGGACCGACAGAAAACTGGTGTCGAAGTCTTCAGGAAGAGAGGATATCTGAAAATTACAATACTTATCTTAATTATCCTGGTATTGTGAATTAATTAACATTGAGAGAGGTTTTTGAGAGAGGTTTGGAACAATGGGCTCTCTCGTTCCAGCCTGATTGCGGTGTTGTGTTCCTGTGGACAGAGCTACATGAGGAGGCACGTTCTGGAAGTGTAGTATCCGGGACCTGACAAGTACAGGCTAATCTCTGAAACGGCTGGATCAATTTTGACCAGACTTTCACTGGCAGATAGCTGATGTTAAAGGAATAACTTGGGCTACTTTTATTTCAGAAAAAGAAATTAGGGTTTCACGCAAAAAATATTGGGGATGATCTAGTTAATAATAATAATAACCTGATTAAAATTCAACTGCAGATACATTAGTTCAGGACATTTGAGCGTTGACACAGGGAATTCTCTGAGCCGATTGTTCCGTAGGTTGCAGTGTACTAAGGCTTCCATCTTGTCCATTGTCTCTGGTAACGTTTCTATGAGATTGTTTTCTAGTGTCAGCCATCTGGAATTCATTACAAATACATTATCACTCTTTTGCAAAAACATATACCTATATTAACAAAATTAGTGTCTGCACCTTTTCTTCTTGTTTATTTAGGGAAAATCTAAATATGGATTCAAGAACTGCTGATAAAAGTTTGGGTGACAGGATCACCCTGCCTCACTCGTCTTTTTATATAACAGACATAACAGTGGTGCCCAAGAAATACAAAAGAAAGAAAGGGAGACAGCGTCGTAGATGGGAGGATCATATGAGAAGAATAGTGGGTATTACTTGGAGATTAAAAGCACCAAACCGCACACTATGGAAAACTCTAGGGGAGGCCTATGCTGGAAAGCTAGACAATCTTCAAGTCAAATGATCAAACAAGATGAACAGCAGATTAAGTTAAATGTAAGATAAATAAAGGATTTTAGTATCATCATTATAGGGAAAATTATCATAATACACATAATTAATATTATTTTTTGTTGAATGTTGGTAGTGGAGTTACTTTGACCTCAGATAATAGGATATGATTTTATTTACCCTGGGAATGGTTTAATTTTGTATTGTTCATGTAAGTAAAGTTAATCAGTTGACTTGCATGTCATGCGAGTCTAACCGTGAGTGAATGGATTAATAACAAGGCACAGTATTACCTTTTAGTCAAATTACAAGGTTTTTAAGGTTGAGGACAAGGAAAACAACAATTATCTAGAATAATAATAACAGTAACTGAGGGTTTCCTCTTTTTATATCCAACACTGTACTTTTATGTAAACAAGATTAAAAGTACTAAAAGACATTTTATAATCTCTTACAAAAATCATCTATTGCTTT